>CM076574.1:229264215-229720477 GCA_034641835.2 Pinus albicaulis
ATAGTCATATACTTCCTGCTGCTTGGGGTCTATTTCAGGTGTCATTTTTATTGGGCTGTCCCCAAAATGCCGTGAAGGAGAGTTATTTTCAAAATTTGGCTGAGAAGGCTCACATCAACATTTTGCTGAGAATGGGATGGACTATGTTCAATGTCTGACTGAGAATGAAATGAACCAGGTTCACTAACTGATTGAGATGGACTATGGTCAGTTGGGGACTGTTCAGATGTCTCCTCTCCCAAATCAATGAAATGAGGACCCTTCATTTGCGTTTTCCTCAATTTCCCCTTAAGTCTGCTGCTTCTTCTCACACGCTGTGGTGCACTATCCTTTTGTGTTTGTTTTCCTTTCTCTGTCTGCTTGGCCATAGAGGACTATTTTTGAAGATAAACTAGTCTTTCAGATAACACTTGATTATCTTCTTCTTCAGAAGAAGGGGTTTTATGTATAGCCTCAATAGTTTTTCTCTCTTTTGGTGTTATTGGCTTCTTACCCTTGATTTCTTTCTTCTTCTTCTTTGACAGTCTCTCTTCCCTATCAGTTCTTTTAATTGTAGTAGTAGGAGTATTTTGGATTTCATCAATTGTTATTTTTCTCCTACTTCTTCTTGCTGTGCTACCTTCAGGAATTTCTTGAGTAGGAGTAATTTGGGTTTCATCATTTATTCCTTTTCTTCTACTCCTTCTTGTTGTACTACCATCAGGAATTTCCTGAGGTTCCTCAAAGAAATTTCTAACCAGAAATTGTTCCCATGTGTCTTTCTTTTCCTTTAACTCCTTTTCAATCAAAATTTTTACAAGGCCGTGGTGATATAGATGGGGTTCTACATCTCCTAAATGTTTTTGAACAGTCATGGACATTTTCTTCAAACTATTGAATAGAAAATATGGGAGATTGAGAGTTTGATTATCTAGAAAATTCATCAGCAACCTGGTATGGTACATATACATGGACCCAAAACGGCCTTCACATGTAATGAATTTTTGAACAACTAGCAGCAAAGTAGCCCATTCCTCTTTCAATGCATGCATAGGAATTCCTCTTTTAAAAACAGTTATGTCCATACCTTGGTTTCGTAAAATTGTTCTCCAGGCTTCATCACTGATGCTTTTATTCTTAAACCAACGCTCACCCTCCTGAAGAAGTTCCGTGGCAGATGCTATAGATGCTTCATTGACCGCAAACTTAAGGTCTCCAATCTCTGCTTCCAAGCCATTAAACGACTTTGCGAATGCCTTCGTCACTTATTTATGATAACCTATGAATTTCTGGATAAACCACAGCCACTTCGCTTTCTTCAATATCTCCTTTACTTGCGGATATCCCTCTATGAACTTAGGTCCTTCCGGTTCTGCTCTTAGCAATTTACCCATTTTTTCTTTCTGCTCTTCACAAATTTGCCTGCGTGAGGGTTCAAATGGAAATAGAACGGCTGAATGCACGGAGATGAGCACAATGACTGTGGGTAAATGTCAGAGAGTGGGAATGAGCACAATGAACGAAATGGAGTGAGACAGAATAGAGTGGGGTTTCGTAAGCACGACAGAGAGCACGACAGAGAGATTTAACAGAGTATAACACATTCGGCAGCGTTTTGAATTTTGGTGGCTGCACAATAAATATGAGCACGTTTCAACAACGGTTATGGATTTATGCGGCTGTAAGAGTCCGTGGTCAAATCAAATACGTCTCATTGTCACCGGTGGAATATTGGAACATGAGTGAAGATCGGGGGTTTAATGATGAAACCATTTGAGAATGAATGCGAGAGGATAATATGAAGATCGTGAAAGGTTACGGAATTGTCAATATAATCATTGCACATAATGGATGGAGCTTATGGTTCAGAACTATATAAAAATGTGTTTTTCAATGCTATTTGAAATAAATTTTATTCATACCTTTGGAATCTTTGCCTTTTCCTTGGTCTTCAACTAGTTGCTCTGTATTGGTATCTTGAATGCTCCATGTCTTCATTTTTGATCCTCTCACCTGCATTTTATTTCATGATTATGGAAATAACATCTGACTGCACATTCTTTTGAAAACAGAGTTGTAGCTGTGGAATCTGCTTCTGGCTGCGGAAACTGGAGTCAGCTGTGGAAACAGATGTCAGCTGCGGAAACTGACACAGCTATTACTTGAATGAATGGAGATGAACAGATGACAAATGACCAGATGGAAATGGTCATGAAAAAGATTTTTATTGATGAAATGGATAAAATGAAGTGGAATGGAGTGAAATGAAATGAAATGAAATGGAATGAAGTGGAATGGAATGGAGTGGGTGGTCACAAAACTTGTGAAATGAAAGAGAGATTTTTTTTTTTGGAAAATATAGAGTATCAGGTGTTCCTGATTTTCACCCTATATTTTCTGTATAAGACTGCCAATCAGTGATTGGTTTTCAGGCTTATACCATTTTTTTTTTTTTAAAAAAAAACTGAAAAGAACAAAAGCTAGGCTGGTGGAGAAGAAGAATTCTTCTGTACCAGCCTGATTGCAGAACTTTCTTGAAACATTTTGACAAAATCCTCCTTTGAGAGTGGCTTATGATAAACTTTCAATCTATGGCCATTCACAATAAGAGGAGTTTGAAACTCATCAATGGTCTTGATTCTTACCGCTCCATTGCTAAAGATCTTGTCAATCTCATATGGCCCAAGCCAATGAGTCTGAAATTTTCCTTTAAAATCTTTAAACTTGGAATAAAATAACAATGCCCAATCTCCTTCTTGAAACTTCTTCTCTTTGATGTACTTGTCATGCCATTTAGCTCTTTGATATTGAACTAGATCAGTTCTTAAAATTGCCTCTTATCTGATCTCATCTAGCTCATTCAACTGCTCCATTCTATGCTTTTGGGCTTCTGATAAGTCCATCCCCAACTGAACTGCTATCTTGAAGGTTTTGACTTGGAACTCAATGGGGAGCAAGACTTCTTTCCCATAAACAAGTTCATAGGGAGAATGTCCTGTTGTATTCCTCCATGTAGTTCTGTAGGCCCACAAGGCTTCTGGAAGCCTTTCTGCCCAATCTCTTCTATGTAGATGAGCAGTTTTGGTGATGATACTTTCAAGAACTTTGTTTGTGGACTCCACTTGACCATTTGCTTGTGGATGGTAAGGAGTAGATCTTCTGTGCTTGATTTTGTATTCTTCCATCAACTTCTCCACCAAATTTGATGTGAATTGGCTCCCCTGATCTGATACAATTTCTCTTGGAACACCAAAGCGAGTAAAAATATCCTCATAAAGAAAATGAACAACTGAATTTTCAGTAGCAGATACTAATGCTTTAGCTTCTACCCATTTAGTAACATAATCAGTACAAACCAATATATACTTCTTTTGCTTGGATGGTGGATTAATAGGTCCAATGAAATCTAAAGCCCATTTTTCAAAGGGTTCAATGAGTACCTGTGGTTGCAGTGGAATTTCACTTGAAAGGGTAGGTTTCCCTACTCTTTGGCAGTTGTCACACCTTTTGACATATTGTTTTGCATCTTTGAAAAGGGAAGGCCAATAATATCCTAAAGAGAGGATTTTATAGGCCGTCCTTTTGTCTACAAAGTGTCCGCCGCATGGTTCATCATGACATGCCTTAAGAATATCAGGCATTTCATCTTCCCTGACACATCTTCTGATCACAAGATCTGGCCCTGTTTTAAACAATTAGTTAGAAATCCATGAATATTTTGAACTCTCCTGAATAATCTTTCGTTTTTCTCTTGGAAATAAATGTGAAGGTAGTTTCCCTGTAACCAAATAGTTAGCAATATCTGCATACCAAGGGGTCTTAATAGTTACTGCAAACAAATATTCATCAGGAAACTTATCTTCTACAGGAGAATCTTCTTTAGTATTCTAAATTCTAGACAAGAAATCAGCTACTGTATTCTGTTTTCCTGGTCTATCCAACACAGTAATATTGAATTCTTGCAAAAGTAAAAGCCATCTTGTCACTCTGCAATTAGTAACAGGTTTGTTCATTAAATATCTAATTGCAGAATGGTCATTATGAATAAAAGTTTCATAGCCTGTTATGTAATGTCTAAACTTATTAATTGCATGAACAATAGCTAAAAACTCTTTTTCAGTCACAGTATAGTTCAACTCTGTGGGAGTCAAATTTTTACTGGTATAATAAATGGCATAGGGAACTAAATCTTTTTGACCCAACACAGCTCCTAGAGCTGTATCTGAAGCATCCGTAGAAATATGGAAAGGGAGTTTCCAATTTGGTCCTCTCAAGATAGGTGCTTCAGATATTCTTTTTTTCAAAGTTTCAAAGGCTGATTGACAATCAGGATCCCATTTAAATTCACAATCTTTTGTAAGCAATTTGAAGAGTGGAGATGCTATTTTAGTGAAGTTTTCTATAAATCTTCTATACTAACCAGTAAATCCTAGAAAACTTCTAACATCTCTTTGACAATTTGGAATAGGCAACTTGGAGATGACTTCAACTTTTGATCTATCAACCTTAATCCCATCTCCCGAAATATGATGTCCTAAAACAATCCCTTCAGTAAACATCATAAAGCATTTTTCATGGCTCAATGAAAGGTTTGTTTCTTTACATCTTATGAGAACTTTTTCCAAATTTTCTAATGCCTCTTCAAATGAATTACCATAAACTGTAAAATCATCCATATAAACCTCTACACATTCATGGATTAGATCAGAAAAAATTCCTAGTACTGCTCTTTGGAATGTTGCTGGTGCATTACATAACCCAAAAGGAAGCACTCGGTAGGCAAAAGTTCCCCATGGACAAGTAAATGTGGTCTTATCTTGATCTTCAGGTGCTACCTGAATTTGATTATAGCCACTAAAACCATCCCAAAATGAAAAGTACTTTTTACCTGCTAATGTATCTAATACCTGATCAATAAAAGGCAAAGGAAAGTGATCCTTCAAAGTTGCTTTGTTCAATTCCATGTAATCAATGCATACCCTCCATTTACCATTCTTTTTAGGTACTATAACCAAAGGAGAAACCCATCGGCTATCTGAAATTGGATAAATGAAGTTTACATTGAGTAGTTTTTGGAGCTCTTCTCTCACTATCTCCCTAAGATTTGGATTCATCCTTCTTTGAGGTTGTCTGATTGGTCTACTGTTTTCCTCAATATAGATATGATGGATGCAAGTCTTAGGATCAATACCTTTCATGTCAGTATACTCCCATGCAAATGCAGTAGAATGTTTTTGCAAGATTTTGGTTAGTTCTTGTTGTGACTTTTCCAAATGTTTGTTGATATTCAATGTTTTTCCTGGAAAAATCTCAATAGTAGAACTACCAAACTCTTCCATAGAGTAAAGAGACATTTGTCTTGATGGTAAATATTCTATGTCAGATTCCAACTGAAATTGTGTGGGGTCATATTCTGAAGATGTCTCAAAATTTTCTAATGTGTTCAGAATTTGACTATCCTCACTGATTTCAGAAATGGTAAAGACAGGTTGTATAGTGTCCTCATCATCAACCCATTCATTGTCTCCTACTTCTGTGATTGCTTTTGCTGGAAGATACAAATTGAATTTCTTTGTCGAATTACCATTAGAAATGTACATGTCCCCAGATCTACAACTAATAAAAGCATCAGCTGTGGCTAGCCAAGGTCTTCCTAAAATAAGTGGGTGCCCTCCTAGATTACTCTTGGGAGTCAAAATCATAAAATCTACTGGATATTCCCAAGAATCTAAGGAAACTGAAATATCTTCTAATACACCATCTGGTTTAATAATTGATCGATCTGCAAGTTGCAGTAAAGTAGGTGTAAAAATAAGGTTAGGAAGTTTTAGCTGTTCCATAGTCTATCTACTCATAATGTTGATAGCAGCCCCTAAGTCAATCAATGTGTTTGGAATTTCTATCCCATTTATATGTGTCTTGACAATTGGACTTCCTGGATCTACATACTTCTGCATGGTAATTTTTCCCATCATAATATCTACAATTTTTCCTACCATGTGGATTCTTCTTGTGTCTTTTAGTTTCCTTCCTAGTCTTTTGAAACTCAACTCCTTTATTGTTTTTGCTAGAATAGGAATCTCTCGAATGGCTTGTAGCAAGGGAATCTTGATACAAACATTCTTCAATTCATATAGAAAGTCATAGTTAGGCAACAAGATTTGTTTTTCCACCCCCTTGTCAATTTGTAGTCTTTCAGGAAAAGGAGGTGTAGATAAAGATGCAGGTTGCTCAACTATAGGAGTTGTGGGTGTTGACTTTTCTTTTTCTTTTTGAATGTTTGAATTTTGAAGAGATTCTTCCTCAGAATCCTTATTGACTTGAAGAGAGTCTTCCTCAGAGGTATCTTGCTCTTGAATATCTATAGAAGGTTTTTCTAAAACTCTACCAGATCTGAGTTGTACATCGTTGAGAGGAACAATCATATAGGTAGGAAATTGTTGTCCTTCTACCATGTAAGTATTATGAGGAATCTTATTGTTAGGATTTGGCAATGGTTGAGCTGGAAGTTGACTTGTCTTTTGTTGGTATGGGAGCATGAGTTGAGGATTTGGATTTTGTTGAGAAGGTTGTTGTTGTGGAAATGGCAATGAAAGTTGTGGATTTGAATTTGGAAGTTGTGGAGCTTGTTGATTTTGAAAAGATGGAGGATATTGATAAAATTGAGCAAATCTCCCATAAGGATTTTGCATCCCTTGTACCCATGGTTGATATAGATTCTGATGTTGGGGCCAAGGTTGTTGCCAAGGATTCCAATTTGGTGGGGTTTGAAGATTCATAGGGTTGTTAAACCCTTGAGTTTGTTGTCCCTGCCAAGGTCTTCTTGCAACAAAACAGAGAGATTCTACTGAATTTGGGTCTTCTTGAAAGATAGATTTGAGTCCAGGAATTGAAGGACAATCCTTGATCTCATGATTCTCTGAGCAAATCATACATGTTTCTACAACTTTTGCATCCAAGGGACATTCCCTTAAAGCATGTTTCTTCCTACATTTCGGACAAAAGATGGCTAAAGCATCTTTTTCTGCTTTCTGCTTGTTTTGGATTTTAAGGGTGTCTAGTTGTTCACTAAGGCTCCCTAAGATATCAGTTTTGAATTCATCAAGCATGTTACCAATCTCTGCCCTACTTACTGATCCAGTTGCAGATTTGTTAGCCCTAATAAAAGAAGGATCCCTAGGCCCTTTTCCTATTTTAGATTTTCCTCTTGAGAGATGGACACATAGTTCTGTTATATCACGAAGTGGGAGTTGAGAAATGTCTCCTTTCCCCATCATGTTTAAAATATCTATCCATTCATCTCTAATGGCTTTTAATATGAGGGCTTTCAAGGTTTCATCATCTAAGTTTCTCATCTTTGCTCTTTTCAAGTTGTATTGAAATCTTTCAAGTAAATCTTCCAAAATTTCATCTTCTTTTTGCATCATTTTGAATACCTCATCCTTGTGATTGGTGGGCATACAATAGTCCAAGTATCTATCCAAAAATGTTTGTTTCATATCATTCCAAGTTCTAATAGATTGAGTGGCTAATCCCATGAACCATTTCAAAGCAGCTCCCTTCAATGTTGAAGGAAACAGTTTGAGTTTTTGAGAGTCTTCCATATAGTCATAGGTTCGGCACACGACTTCAAACTCAAACAGAAATGTTTCAGGATCCTCACTTCGCAATCCATAAAAGTTAGGGAGGACATATGGTGAGATATTTTTCATCATTGTATGAGTTTCCTCATCAACTATAGGGAATCCAAACAAGTTGTCTCCTTCCCTATTTCTACCATTATTTCCTTCACCATTGTTGTCTCCATTGTTTCCTCCTCTTCTACCTCTACCTCTACCTCCATCTATTACTTCCTCTACCATGATAGTTTCTTTAAAGTCCTTAAAGTCCTCTAGTTCTTCTACCAAGGGAGGATGAGAGAGAGTCTCTTTGTTTTCTAAATGGGATCTAGTAGGTGGTATAGGAGAATCCTCTAATTCAGCTGTTCCTTGAATTCCAAAAATCTTAAGGCTAGGGGTATATGGTGGTGAATCTGGTCTATGCCTTGAAGAAGATGGAGTTGTGAAAATCGAACTCTTGGCTTTAGCTATAAACCTTCCCCTAGAATCTCTTGCTCTATGCATGTCATTTTTTATTTTTATTTTTATTTTTTTAAAGTTGGGCTAATAATTCTCTTTCTGATCTTCCAGGTCACACTAGGTGCAAGAAGAGAGCATACTTAAGAAATTACTAAACCAATAACTCTCTTTTATGATCCTCCAGATCACACTAGGTGCAAGAGGAGAGCATACTTCAAGAAGTTATCAAGTTTTTCCCTTCTTTTATGATTTTATGTTTTTTTTTTTAAGAAATTGGCTACCTAGTTACACTTCCCCGGCAACGACGCCAAAATGTTTGGTCAATTTAGTGTGTCCTAAATTGCTGCATTTAATTTGTCAATCCGGGAATCGTAAGCTGATGAAGTGCGGCGCACTATATGTGCAAGATAACCTATTTCTTAACTTTTGTCATTTTTGGTCTTTCTAAGGTGAAATGGAAGTTCTAAAATGAAAAGCAAGTTTGGTTATATTTGTTCAAGGAAATGATATCCCCTATAATGATTTACCAACTTGAAACTTTAAAAAGAAATTTGAAATTTACAATGACAAGACTTGAAAGGAAATGAAAATGTGCTGCTGAAATGAAAAGGTGCTGCTAATCTAATAAATCAAAACAGTGAACTAGTGAGCATGAAAACCAAACTATTCTTTCTGCTGACTAAACACAAAAGAAACTATGCTTAAGGAAATTCAAAATTGCAACAAAATAAATCTAAATCAGATTACATCAATTTATCTTCTGATCCTTCATCATTAGTCCAGCTATGATTTTGAGGAAAGTAACAAACAACTTTGAATGGCGATATCTAGCTTGAGAAGTCACTTACATCAACTTGTCTTCTGATCCCTCATCATTAGTCCAACTATGATTTGTATGTATAAACAACTTCAGTAAGGAGTAACCTGGTATCTAATTTGCAGAAAAGTAAACTAATATCAAACCATACATTCATAACGAATCCTCATGTCAGACTAATCTAAATGTGGCTTTCGGAGGCAATCAAGATGTCAGCACAACAATATATCTAAATTTGTAGAAAGGAAACTAATACTAAACTACACATTTCATAATACAATCCCTCACCATCAGTCCAGCTGTGGCTTTCGGAGGCAACTGAAGATGTTATGAGCAGTTTAATATATCTAAATTTAACTACCGAAGCAAATAAGCAAAACTGAAATGAACAAAGCAATACTGAAATTAAACAGAAACTAAGAAAAACAAATTAGTAGCAGAACAATGTTAATTCCATGTCATTAGTCAAAAAGCTATGAAAATGCCCGGGCTGCCTATCTATAACCTGAAACAAGAACACTGATCAGTGATTAATAACATAAAACATGAAAGACAAAAGTGAAATGGAAAGCATGCAAGATTATAAATAGAAATGAAGCATATATACCATGAAAGATGCAGTGTATAAACATGTGAATGGATTATGGCACAATGAACTTTAAAGAAATAAAACAAGAACTATACACTAATGCACAAAACCTTAGCTGAGCAGGGGCCCTCTACACCAGCCTTGGCAACGATCTTCAAGTACGAATTACGTTTGAAAACAGAGTCTTCTTATATTAAAATGCAGTCATAACAGTAAGGTGGTATTACGGCACAAGTGCAGCGTAATTACATTACAGAGAAGACAATAAAAGATAACAGAGAATAATTGAGACTAACTCCATATGCGTATGCAAACGCGTTATTTATAACAAGAGAAACATAACTAATTCCTAAAGTTTATGCTGGTGGAGAACACGTAGACCATTACGTCCACGGATCTAGGATCATGGTCGTGTTGGAAAGTAAATCTATGAGGAGTGGATGCTTGAATTCGGCTATGGAGCCACGTACAGATGTCGACTTGTC
Source organism: Pinus albicaulis (assembly GCA_034641835.2). Taxonomy (NCBI): domain Eukaryota; kingdom Viridiplantae; phylum Streptophyta; class Pinopsida; order Pinales; family Pinaceae; genus Pinus; species Pinus albicaulis. The sequence continues at coordinate 229,274,164 of CM076574.1, forward strand.
CTCTGCAACTCAGAAACGGCCATATGAACCTTCACGTGACACGAAACAGAGTCCTGTCACCGTGAGACTCTATGGTTGACTTCCATTTGGACGCCTTTGACTGCAGCTTCTTTAGATGAGTTTGCTCGAACCAATAGGACATGAACCATGTCCACATCATTTCTAACTTGCCCATGTGGCCCGTTTTTCCTGTAGACACCTGTAACATAGAGTTTCACAAAATGGCTGCGGAAAGTTGCAGCAGCTGCGGAAAGTGGAAAGATTCCGCAGCTAAATGAACAAAATATAAATCAAACAGCAGACACAAAAATATAGTTAAAAACCGTGTTAGATGCTCTTTTGCAATTAACATACAATGATATTGACAACTTGGGAGGTTCAGGTGAGTGAAAAAGGTATAGAAAAGTGTATGGAAAAGATGCAGAATTGAGACTCAACACCAGTTTTGGCATTGCTAGATTTTACGCAGCCCTTTGTCCTAGAGTGTGATGGGTTAGGGGAGGGGATAGGCACAATTTTGATGCAGGGAGGCCACCCCATAGCTTTCTAGAGCCGGAAGCTATTGCCACATGAGAGGTTGTATGCTATATACGACAAGGAGATGTTGGCCATCATACATGCATTGGTCAAGTTTCAACAATACCTGGTGGGGAACAGGTTCAGGGTGAGGATAGACCACAATAGCCTCCGAATCTCTCTAGAGTAGAAGAAGTTGCAGGAGAGGTAGCAGAAGTGGGTCAGCAAGATCCAGGCATATGATTTTGACATCGAATATATCAAGGGGAAGAACAACGAGGTGGCCGACGCACTTTCACCCAGACCGAAAGCGTTGTCCTTGATGAGTTTGGATACGGACTGGAGGGACCAACTTTTGGTAGAGTACTCTAAGGAACGTTTTTCCTGTGAGGTGTTGGACGGACAGGTTACAAATGATAGGTATAGGGTGATGGATGAGGTGATCTACTTCAGGGACATGATCTTCTTGACCGAAAGCTCCAAGCTCAAGGAGAAGATATTACACGCCTCACATGAATTGCCATTTTCAGGTCACCAGGGTTTCATCAAGACCTATAGGGCCATCAGAGAGAGGTTCTTGTGGAAGGGACTCAAGGAAGACGTACTCCAGCATGTCAGGGAGTGAAAATTTTTCCAGTGCAAAAAGGGGGAGATGAACCATCCAGTGAGGTTACTGCAGCCTCTTCCCATTCCTGAGGGGAAATGGGAGAGTATTTTGATGGATTTCATCACAGGATTGCCCACTGTACAGGGCAAGGATTTCATATTTGTAGTCATTGATCGGTTGAAAAAATATGCACATTTCTTAGCCATATTAGCATGTTACAGTGCAGCATAGGTGGCGAAGTTATTTTTCAGGGATGTTTTCAGATTGCATGGTCTCCCAAAGACCATTGTCAGTGACAGGGATAGTCATTTCATGGGAGAGTTTTGGCAGGAGCTTTTCCATTTGGTGGGCACTGAGTTGAACCCGATTACTAGTTACCACCCAAAAACAGATGGATAGACAGAGATAATGAACAAGTGGCTGGAAGGCTACTTGCGTAACTATGTCAGCGGGCAACAGAAGGCATGATTACGATGGTAGCACCTGGAAGAGTACTGTTACAACACCACTCATCATATGTCTATTGGTATGTCTCCATTTTATGCTTTGTATGGGTATCATGCTTTATCTTTTGCTGAGATGATGTTTGGTGTTAGCAAGGCCCCTAGGGCCAAGGATTGGATCTAAGAGAGTCAGGATATACTCCGAGCTCTTAAGGATAACATAGCTACAACACAGAATCAACAGAAGTTGTATGCTGATAGGGGATGTGTTGAGAGGCAGTTTGAGGTAGGGGACTTGGTCTACCTACGATTGTAGCGATATCGGCAATCCACACTGAAGCAGAAGGGGGATGAAAATCTCAAGCCCCGATTTTATGGACCATACAGGGTGACACGCAGGATTGGGGAGGTTTCATATGAGTTGGAGCTGCCCACGGTAGCAAGATTCATAACATTTTTCATGTGTCATGCCTAAAGAAGGAATTGGGACAACAGGTGACTGCAACTTAGGAGCTTCCGCCCACCGATGATGAGGGGCATTTGGTGCTACAGCCAAAGGCCATTATTGACACTAGGGAGAGGCAGCTACGGAGTAGGATAGTTAAAGAGTAACTGGTGAGATGGAGGAACCTACTGGATGAGGATGCCACCTGGGAGAGTGAGAAGATTTTGGAGCATCCATCACTGCAGTTGCTTGAGAACAAGCAATGTTTTTCCGGGGAGGACTGTAATGTTCCTAATTAGCAATAGCTAATTGGAAATATTAATTTTTGACTACTTTATTTTAATGAAGTTAATTTAGAAATAAAGTGGGTGAAGGGGGACACTTAACTCACACTCAGGATAAAAGCTTTTCCTAAAGTCACTTGAGAAACAAGATTTATTGGCAGTGTGGGGCCTAGAGGTCGAATTGGTAGCGTGGGGAAAAGGGACAACGTAGGCAATGTGGGCCCAAGCCAGCGCACAAAGAGAGGGACAACGTGGCTCAAGGATAAAATGCAGTTAATGGTGGGGCCTAGGCGAGGGCAAGGCTCTCCAAGCATAAAAAGGGAGAGGGTCTCCTCATTTCATTCATTCTGATTATGCTTCTTGTTGTTTGTCTTTGACATTGAGCACACTTGCTATTGAGCAAAGTCTGCACGTACTGTTTAGTACACCTGGTGTCTCCATGCAAATATCCCAACCTCAGCCCCCAAGGACTTTGAGTGCCCTCTTGGGTGAGGACTTCCATATTTATTTTACCGGAGAGAGTTGCAGCAACCGCAGTCAAGAGCATTCATTTAGAGAGATAGCGCAGTCAGTGTGAGGGAGGACGCAGTCTTGGGAGGAGGTGATTCCAGATTGAGGGTTTATCAGGGTATTCAGCCTAGGAGAGTTCGAAAGGGGTTAGGCCTTCCCTATTCCAGCATTTTGGTGGATTCAGAGGCCATTATTTGCAGCATATCATTCAGGGCCATCATTTCTCATTAGGGAATAACATAGTGCCTCATGGGGGTCATTTTCGGAGGTCAGCCATTTCCGGAAAGCTTTCTGGGCTTTTCAGGGTATTGGGTGGAAAGGCCATTCCTAGAGTTTCACAATTTTTCGAGGTGGGGAGCAGCTCCAATTTGTCAGTTCATTCCAGCAGTAGCAGCAGCACAGTAGCAGTACCAACAACACTGGAGATTACACAGTATTTGAGGGAGCAGCCATTCTGGGTCATCTTCTGAGAGTATTTCTACACTTGCCTAGTGCAAGCCAAGGTGCCATCATTCTGATCACCTTCTGTACTCATTCCATATTTCAGCATTAATAAAATGGCTCAGCGTTCTCCATATTGTATGTTTTTCTTATGATCTCTCTCTAGTTGCTGTATGTCTTGGTTTATGTGCTTTATATTGCTATTTATTTCCATTTGGGATATTACATTTGAATATTGCTCAACACAAACTTAATTTCTTCTCCACTATTGTGATTCCCAGTGCTCTGATACCATGTAGAAAATATCCAACACAACTATAATACCATGTAGAAATTATATCAATAGAATCAATTTGATCATGCAATGTACTAAAGAAAGATACTGAATCCTTCTACAATATTTGCGGAATATAAAACACGACCGCTCAATCACATGCAAGTAAGAGAAAGGAAATTATCAATCACACAACACAATATGTTCTTAGGGAAAGCACCTGATTAAAATCCTATATCATATATTGTACATGGTCAAAGAATCATGAAGCAATACAATGCTTTCTCACACTGAGAAAATCCTGTAGTATCATGACCGTCTCACTCTGATCCTGCTCAAAACTGTCTAGAAATTCTTAGGAAAAATTGACCAACAGTTAGCCAATATTTATCCCTTCGTTTGCCCATCCTTTCTCACGAAATCCACAGGTAATTAGTCCCTATTAAATAGGATAATCAACCTTCTTTGACTGCACAATCCCTATGGATCCTTCCTCTAACTAATTTAACTGCACCTAAGCAGTTTGCTAGAAATACAACTGATAATTTACTTGTCTTAAACCTTTGTCTCAACTAGGTTGTCATCAAAATTGACATGCATGCAGCTATTAATAGTGAATCATCAACTACTTGGTAGATCAATACTTATGAGTTAATTCTGTTTTAGTTCACTTGATCTTCCACTAGATCATCAATTAGTTAGAACTAGTTACACTGATTTTAACTCAATTAATGTGAGTTAACTGATCACACTCACACCACACTAGTGCTACAATTGCAACTCGACCCTTTAAATAATAGAATCACTCTACATGCCTATCCTTTGACCCTCAACTCGAAATTATTGAGCTAACTAAGTCTATCACACTTATTTAAATATTACAAGTTGTTATGAGATAAGATTTCAATTTACTTTTAATTTAATTAAGGATAGTTTAATCAAAATCCTCACATGGTAACCATTTTTTGGGTGCCATTTTCTAGATGCCAATTTCACTGTTTCTTGTTGCAAATTTCAACACACATGACCAATCTATGAAAAGTTTCAGTCTCTTAGTATTGGGCTACCCCTAACAATCCTTCTCACTAGAAAAGTTGATATCCAAGTAGGTTTTTGTATTATATTGAGGTGGAGGACAATGTAGGATAATGGATTACTAACACAAGAAACACACGATCTATAAAAACATAGTACATGCATACATTTGATTTATATTGGAAAATGAAGACTTTGATCGGTAAGTTCCTCGTAGAGTGTATCGAAGCATAAGATGAAATAATTCTCTACATATATTCCCCACAACAACAAGTCAACAAACTAGACAATAAAATTTTAGTAAGGGTTAAGAAACTTACCACTCTAGACTTCCACAACAATGAGGATGATGAAAAGGCTCCGATTCCCACCCTACTGGATTCTCCTATAGGTTAATCAATGTCTACTCTATAGCATTTTTGAATTAGAAGAATCTTTGCAAGTTGTCTTTCCCTATTGTTAGCTTTGTTATGTTATATTTTCCATTCCTTTAGATCACTGTAAACTCTATTACTTAGACCAATAATATCATACATTTGTTATAGTTTTATGAATTCAAATTATTACTATGTTATTGATATGGTTTCCATAGTAATAAACTAGTAAACATGGATATGTAATTCTTTCTTTTAATTAATAATACAAAATTAGACTAACACAAAAAATGGAAAAATAAAATGACATTTGATTATGATGATGAGTCAAATAATATCCCTTATTTATAAGAGAAGAATTCATGAATTTTTTTTTTTTGATAAAATTACCCAAAAACATGTCAAAATTTCTTCAATGAGAGTTAACAATAACAATCAAAAGAATTCAGACATTGTTGCATTGAAGAAGAAATTGAAATTACCTCCCACTGAACATCCACAAGAAAAATAATTTTTAGAAATGAAGGACAAAAAGATGAAATTATGAATCTCATCATTAAGTGGACAACTCAACTGAAAAAGATGGAGAATGAGATGGATAAGTTAGTGCAGGAAAAGAAGGCAAGCATGGAAGCAGTTACTGTTACTTCCAATCCCATAGCTTCAACATCAACTTTAGTGGCTACAGAAGTCCCCACTACTATAGCAATTCCAATCACAGCAGAGGTTTCAGCAAACACAAATACTACATCATCTATAGCAACAACTCATCCCAGTGATGAAGAAGGTAAATTGGTTAAAGCTATGTAAGACATGTCAATACAAGCTACTTAAATTAATAGAATGAAATAATAGGTAAAGAATCTTGAAGATGAAAATATATTGGCACAAATGAGGCATACAACTGAAGCACAAAAGTCAAGTAGATTGACTGACAGAGTTCATAAATTAGAAAGAGAGTTGACATTAGCAAAACCTTTGGCTTAAGAAAAGCAAAAACTATGGGCCAATATCATTAACTCTGTTAATGATATTTGGTCATCCATGCAAGTTATCTTTGAGCAGAAAGACTTGATTAAAGAGGCTACTGAAATCATCCAGAAATTCAAAGAAGAACTTGAGAGGAAAATAGAAGATGCCACAAATATAATTAAGTTTCTAAACTCTAAGAACAAGCATGAGTTAGAAGAAATTGGAGTAAGTGACAAAACTAAAACAATTTTAGAGGTTAAAAAGGTAATTTCATAAAGAAACTTAATGATACAACTTGAAGACAAGTGTCAAGCCATGGAATTAGCAATAAACATATTTATGAATAAGTTTGATGTTCTAAGGTAGAAATGTCTGCCTAATCCACTGGTGATTAAGGACAAACTGATGAGGCAGGAAGACTATGACAAGAAGATCAGAGATATGGACAAAGAACATTCCAACAATTCATCTTTGAAAGGAATTCCAATAGGGAAGGTACTCTACCAGATATTTGAAAATCTATTTTACCTCCAACATGAGGTAAATCACCTCTTTGTGAAAAAACATACTTTCACCAAGTACACTAAAGCTGATGAAATTTATAGAAGGATGATGAAGATTAAAATCCCATATGAAGATACTTGGGAAAAGTTATATGATTTACTGTGAAGGTGAAAAGTAAAAGCCAAGTAACAGAGCAGTCATTATTAAATAGTATCAAATAATTCAGATAAAAGTGAAAAACATATTTTACAGATCAATCAGGTTAAAGGTGAAAGCAAAACAGTTTAAAGTTAAAAAACAGAGTTAAAAGACAAGAAATGTAGAAGACAGTTAAAGGCAACCAGTTTAAAGCAACAATCATAGAGATAAAGAAGCAAAATATCAGTAAAACAAACAACAATCCAAATAAGAAGGGAAAACTAGCACTTAGTCTCCTAGGTGTCTCTATCTTCTTGCATGAAGATATTTTAATTTCCCTTGAATAATTCCTAAATCATTTTTAGGATATTTTTTATTAGTTATTTTATAAATACTTCAGAAATTTGAAGTGTTAGTGTGGATTCCTGAACATTTCTATAGTTGTAATTAATCCAAGCACTTGAGGGTTCATTGTAAAATTTTCAAGTCAGTAGATTGAACAAGTTTACAGGATTAATGTGTTGAGCCACTTCAGTGAAGTAACTTTCAATTGTTCAATGTTATTTCTCTTAAGTATTCCATTAAACTTGTATGTTTTCCAAATTTAAGTGTTAAACAAGAATATTATTGTAGAAATTGTTTAAGTACACTATGTTCAGAACTGTTATTCATTTTAATGTTTTCTTATGATATCTAGATGTGAGAATCCTTAATTGCTCTCCCATCTTCATTGTCCTCTTTCTCCTTCCCTCCTCATTCTAGTTTAAGGAATCCTTAACTGCTCCTTGATCCTGATTGAAAACCACTTCACCATTCAACCTTTAATGTTATGATCTTGCTCAGCTACCCTGCCCTGTGAACACTTCCTTTAGAACTTAATTCTTGTCATGTTTTATTGACAATTTGACTCCATAGCCCAATGGAAAAGTAGTGAAGACAACTATCCATCTAAATCAGTAATTCCACCAAACCAAACAAAATCAAAACCCAATCAATCTTTCATAACTAGCCTAAAATCAACTAAAAACAACAAAGTTAAATCATAAAGAGAGAGCCCTCTTTGAGCATTAGGAAGGCTAGATCCTGATCTCAAAATTAGGTTGTGGTTACCTCTAAAATTTCCTTAACAATCATAACAACCCTAGGAAATTATTGGAGTGATAATAGACCTCAAAATTCCCGTAATGACTATGGGCCCTTTCGGATATGGCCTGCTTGCATAGGTCAAGGTCTCACTCGAAGTAGTATGGGAGGGTATTGGAACTAGGTTTCTACACCTTGAGAGAGAGAAATTTAATAAAGGTGGGTCCCTTCAGATCTAACAAACCTACGCAATTGAAGCCCTAACATAGAAACCCTGAACAGTATATCGACGCTTATAAATCAAAAGATAGCACATTAACAAATCAAAGCATTTAAACTAGATCTATGCATTCATAATATCTCATCCACGTGCGCACCAATAAATCATCTGTATTTAGCAAGAAAGTGTTATCTCAGAAATAACATAACACGTAGCCACCAACCATAACACAGAACGCTTAGATATCACAAAACAAACTTCTCATTCATTCATATCTAGACTCTATCGCCCGTGCAGATAGCCAGTGGGGTCCGCACACAATAGGACTCAGGGTCTCTGCACACACAGCCAACAGGAGCCCTTACCTAGAAAATCGACACAAAATATTCATAATTTCATATCCAAGCTTAATCCAAAACTTAGCCTCTCTCTAGACTTAATTTATCCATCTATTTATAACATATTAGCCTGTGCTACTCTATGGTCCACAAACTGTGGTTTGTGGACTCTTCATCTACCCTTTGACCCATTAAAATTCATTATGGGATTTGACCCGCCCCAAAGATAGAAAAAATATTACAAAACTAGACCAAAAATACGGTTAGGGGACCTTGCTCCAATAGGCCCCCAACAAAATCTTGTGACTCATCTCGAGTCACAACGTCGACAGGTTCTTCATCGTCTCCTTGAGTTTTTCGATAGAGGTAGCCAAAGGGGGCATGAAAACTATGCTCTACATGGCTGCATTCTACATAGTGTTAACCAAATTTTCTGAAGTTGGGCCTATGGTAGCTGCGGTGACACTTTCCAAGTTCTTATTCAACTACTTCACGACCCCATCTAATTCCTACGAAAGCTTGAGAGCTTTATCAGCCCATGGCTTCAAGTGGTCACTGAGTACATGTTTATTGCATCGGAACACCTCAATCTCGTCTCTAATTATGTGGCTGGTCCAAAGGCGTGCTATTATTTGGGCTGGGACCATGGTGGACATAGTGGCTTCCATTTACCCAAAATATTTCTCCTTTTGGTGCAGCTCCTAATTAATTTTGCGAAGGAAGGGATCACGCTACATGTGGGTCCATAGCACCATAGCAGTCTCGAACAAATTAGTGACCTTTGTGATATGCACGGTAATACTGTTTGTAGCTTTTGTGACGAGCATGGCTCACTGGGCGTGCATCTCCGGAGGGGTCTCAGGCTGTAGCTTGGCTTGCATTGATGATATCTGTAGCTCCAAATTGGCCTTAACAACTTGCACTTCGGTCCAGGATGCCTTCAAAGCAGTGACCAAAACTTCGACCTTGGCCTACAGCACAGTGGAGGCAGGGATTGCTTCTGGCATATCCTCGCAAAGCTGGTCTATCAACTTCTCTAATTCAACCTGCTATCTGACAACTGCGATGTGTGCAGCTTGGGCTTGGGCAGTTTCAGCGGCTTTGGTCACAATAGTTTGCTTGGCCTCACTAAGTTGTTACTGCGCTCATAGCTCTCTGTGTTGAAGTTCACTGGTGATGGAGAAAAATAGGTCGTGCAATTGCGCACTCGTCAGTCATGCAACATCGAGGTCGACCGAAGAGCATGCATGGACTTGGTCGCATAATACCGAGGGTACCATAGAAAAAGATACGCCTGGGAGGGGGAAGATTCGACTGTCCATTATGGTGGTCAAGGCTATAATTGTAGCTACTGGCTCACTTGATTCTGCCTCACCTGATCCACGCTCGCCTGAAGGGTGTCTTCCTTTTGCTAAAGAGCATGTAGTTTAGACTGCAAGGCTTCTACCGCGGCCTTGTGTTGTCCTTATGTTGTGGATGATTTTGTCACCCTCCTAGAGACAGTCTAGAGTTGCCATAGACCAGTGCCTAGGACATCTTAATATAGCAAGGATCCCTTTATAGTTTGGGTTGTTAGTCCAAGAACTCACTTACTATCTCTTGTTTGAACAAGGAAATTAGTTTTGAATGGGACCAATCTCTCTCAGAAGTTGGGTACAAAGATAAGAACAGTGTAGGGACATCATGTAAAACTCCAATACAAAGGCATCAAATAGTTAAGAGACCGCTTACTGTAGAGAGGGCCAGTTCAAATAATATATCACAGAAATCAAGTATCAAGAGTGAGTGCGGTGAGGAGACATAAAGAAGATATTAGCTAACATGTGACTGATACCCAGATACACAACAGAACCACATAAGGGCATACCAATCTATGAATCCTTATATGACAATGGCGTTTTAAAAGCACCCTCCTCATGCAACTAATATAGATGAAAATATGGAAGAGATGATCATGGAACAGTATATCATGACTAGGCCTATTTAAAGCGCTTGACTAATTTCAGAAAGGGCACCAACAAAGATGAATCCTTACTGCAAACTAGTGAGCCACTCGCATTCTAGAACATGATACAAGAAGATAAATAGCATGAAAGAAGATATTGTATTAACACATAAGAGAAATTACATATTGTGAGATACCAAAGACCAGAATCCTCATTACAGTTATAACTCCTCCTCACTGAGACCCTACGGGCTCTGAACCTTCATACAGAAATATTACAGAATGTATACAAAAGCCTTTTCACTGCACCGTTTGCTGATAGAAATCTGGAACCCTTACAATGTCTTTTCTTCTAGCTTTTATAGAGGAGATAGAGAATTCTAGAGGAGGCGGTAGATAGAAAACATTTAATGACTTATTTTGAATCAGATGGCAGAAAGCATTCGCGCCCATACTGTGAAATGACCGAACGTAAATGAATGTACTTTACAATTTATTTCTGGAAATGAATACTGAAAATGAAAAAATGCTTATATGCAAGGCATAAATAATAAAATATGTAATCATTCGGCTATTTTCTGGAGGAGGAAGATCTGCGGCAATAAAACCTTGAGGCACCCATTTCTGTACATGGTACTTTCGATCTTCAGTTCTTGAATTTAAATTTGAAACCTTTTTCGAGCTGGAACCTGAATTCATTGCTTCTTCATTAATAATCTGTTGCTGCATTAATGTTTTCATCCGCCCAAATGCGTCCCTTTTGATTTTTCTCTGGAGAGTTCCATGGATCGAAGTACCCTTCTTTAATGGAGGTCACATCATAGTGACTTCCGGATCTTTTCCGCTAATTTTGTTCCCACCACAAGTTCCTGCAAAAACCAAAGCCTGTTGAATAAAACTGATGACAGAGACAGTGGACAAAACGAGACTAACAGAAGTGGTGGCATAGATACGAGAGGATGATAGAATGACGTGGGGAGGAGACTTCAAACGAAAACGCTGAGGTGTGACACATAACTGGAATATGTGAATAATGGAGAAATAGTGGATGACATGTAGGCACACAACGAAAAATGGCGGAAGAGCGCTGATGGTACGAAAACTTAGAAGATTAACTTTTGGGGGAGTTACAAAGGAAAGACATAACAAAACAACGGAGTAAAGGCTTTAGAGGTGGGACCCGGATCGCATATCGCAAAATCGCAAGAGGAGAAAACGCGACGGGGGAAAAAATGGAATAACCAAAATTCTGCGCTCTGCACTATGCGATGGGCGTGGTCAGTCGAGCGCGGATCGCAAAAACAAAAAATGCGATGGCGGGGGATAGTGCGCGCGAGAAACTGCGCTTTTGCGATGAGGCGGACATGCGATGGCGCGATCATGCGACTTACGTTAAACACTCTAAGGGGCAGCGCTTGGTTACCTGAATGAAAGGGGGGCGGAGTTAGGGGAGAAAGAGGGCTAGGCCTTGTATGACTTTACAGAGCGGATTTTATCCCCTTTCCAATGTATTTCCGGTGCGGGAAAGGGCAACAGTAAAGGGAAAAGAGGAGACCTTAGCCAAAATTCAAATGGAGGGCCTGATTTGTACAACATCGGCTCCAACTGGGGACGGTATGTTCGTCCTCGGACATGCCAAGAACTCGCAGACCTCAGACCCCTTTGCATTTTCTTCAAAACTTATCAGCTTATTTATATTATTTACATTTCAAAATTGAAATCACACTTGCATACATTATGTATACATAAAATACACCAAGCCTGGTCTGCCTGAGTCAGTACTGAAAGTAGTGTTTAAGGAATTTTCCATTCACGGGGGCGTCCAACAGATCACGTTGTATATTTTCTAACATGAAATTATTATTTCTCCCTAGGTTCACTATTTTGAATGGACCGAACCACAATGAGTCAAACTTGGCATGCTTGCCTTTTTCTGCTCTGCGAACATCCCACCTGAGAACCAGGTCTCCTACTTGGAAATTCCTATCTTTTGCATGGCGATCAAAAATATCCTTCATTTTTTCTTGATACTCTATCAGTCTCTCATTCACCTGGTTACACGTCTCTTCCAATTCTACCAGCTGATTAATTCTTCTAATCATGTCATCTGGTTCTTCCTGTTTCTCTTGCATAAAACGTGCCACCGGCAATGCCAATTGCAGAGGAAACACAACAACTCACCCATACACCAGCTCATAGGGTGACTTCCCCATTTCTCTTTTGCTGGTTATCCTATTTTCCCATAGAGCAAACTTCAATTGAGAGTCCCAGTTTTTCTGATTTTCAGCTATTGTTTTCTTCAGAGCTCTTACCAGGGTTTTGTAAGATAGTAAGTTGTGGAGTGAGTCAATGTAATGTTATACCTTTGACAGAACTTTACAAACCTGGCAGACTTGAAAACCTGCGCATTGTCAGTCACAATTCTAGCAGGGCATCCAAACTTAGATATGATATTATCTTCTATAAACCTCATTATTACGGCATCTGTAGCATTTCTTGTAGGTATTGCTTCCACCCATTTTTTGAAATAGTCCGTGGCTGTTAGTATCCATCTATGCTGGCCACTCGACGGGGGATGTATTTCTCCTATAAAATCTAGTCCCCATTTCTGAAATGGTTCATTTACATGGATGGGAATCAAGGGCATAGCTGCTAATTTCTGTCTCTCTGCAAATCTTTGGCACTTGTCGCATGCTTTGACTTGGGCAAAAGTATCTGAGTACAGTTTTGGCCAGTAAAAACCATCCCTCAAGATTTTATGTGTTGTGGCCCTCCAACTGTAATGCCCTCCACAAATCCCTTCATGAAATTCTGTTAATGCTTTTTTCACTTCATTTTCTGTGAGGCATAACAATAATATACCTAGAGGGTCTCTCCAATAGAGTTGTCCATTGGCAATTACATATTTCTATGATTTCATTCTCACAGCTCTGTATTTTACTTTATCACAACCTGTAGGACAGCTAAGCGTTAAAATATATTCAACTATTTCTTTATACCAAGGACTAGTTAGATATTTCACATGTATCTTTTGAGTGGCCATCTCCAGCCCTTGCTGCTCCTCTTCTTTTTCTGATTCTTCATTTGCTAACATGGATAGATTAATGCACAGAGCTTGACGATTTGATTCAGATAACATCTTAGCAAGTCCCTGTCCTTTAATTAAATTGGTAGGTCTTATATCCAAATCATACTCCTGGATTTTTGCAATCCATCTTCCTCTTTTACCTTCGCTGTCCCCTTGAACAAAAATATCTTTGACTGCTGATGTGGGAACATATGCAGTAATATGAGATTGCAAAACATATACTCTAAAAGCTTTAAGGGACTTTACCAGGGCATATGCATGCTTCTCCAGTATATTATATTTTAGTTCAACATCATAAAGCACTTGACTGAAGAAAGCTATAGGCTGTTCATATCCCTCTTCATTTTTCTGCAGTAATACTCCGACAATTGTATGGGGTGAAGCGAATGAGAAAATCATAAATGGCTTTTTGCAATCTGGCCCTGCTAGCACAAGAGCTTCAGAAAATGCTTGTTTTATCCTTGTGAATGCATCTCTAGACTCCTAGGACCATTTCACTTCATTCTCATTTTTCAACATATTAGTTATATGCCTAACTATCTCAGCATAGTTAGGAATAAACCTTCTTAGAAAATTAATTCGGCCTAAAAATACCTGTACTTCCTTCTCATTCCTGGGCAAAGGAATGCTATTTATTACTTCAACTCTCTTAGGGTCCATTCTCACACCGTCTTTAGTTACAATGTGCCCTAAGAGTTTTCCCTCGTCTAATGCAAATAAAGATTTTTGAGGATTGAGGGATAGGCCATACCTTCTGCACTTTTCAAAAGTTCTTCTTAAATGCTCAATATGTTCATCATCATTCTTTGAAAACACAGTGATATCATCAATATACACCACCAAAAACTTTTCCTGTTCTCCCACAAAGGCTATGTCCATTGCCCTTTGAAAAGTAGCTCCTGCATTAATTAATCCAAATGGCATCCTAGCATACATGAAGGTTCCCCAAGGCGTGGTGAATGCAGTTTTCTTCTGGTCTTTTGGAAATACGCTACCTGATTATAACCATAAAATCCATCCATCATTGACATTCTGGATGCTCCCACTACTTTCTGCAGGATGTGGTCCATCTTAGGCAGTGGATAATTATCTTTGAGAGATGCTCTATTCAAATTTATGAAGTCCACACACAGCCTTATTTCTCCATTCTTCTTTCGAACAGGAACAAGGTTCGCTATCCATTCTGAGTATCTCAATGGCACAATTATCTTGGCCTTCAGTAATTTCTTGATTTCTTTTTCAATAGAGGGAAGCAGCAAGGGATTGATCTGTCTAAGCTTCTGCTTATAAGGCTTTGCATCCTCCCTCAATGGAATCTTATGCTGCATTATATTTACATCAAAAGTCTTTAGGTCCTGATAGGACCAAGCAAATACATATTTGTAAGATTGAAACAACTTCAAATATTTTTCTTTATAATCTTCTAGGACTCTTTTAGATAACTTTACAATTTTGGGGTCAGTAGAAGTACCCAGATTCAAATCCCTCACTTGATCTTCTTCTGTTACTTTGCTAGGCTAAAATGGAATATCATCCTTGTTAAATAATCCTTCTAGAAGCACCAGCCCTCTAGGTATAACATTTCCTTTCAGCTGCAGCACTTTATTTCCTGCTATTCTTTCTTCCCATTTATTTTCTGCAATATTTTCAACTTCTTCCTCCTCATTATCATCAATTTCCATATTTGTGAATTCTCCCACTGTCTCCATGAATCTCTTCATTTGTTCATCATCTTCGAATACCTGCCAGTGCTTTACATTATCTGGAATGGATGGTCTGTACCGTACCTCTACTTCATATCTTAAAAGTGGATTCTGAGGAGGACAGAATGTACTGGCAGCTACAGCAAGAGAATCTGCTATTCTGTTTTGCTCTCGGGGCATGAACTGTATATTAAAGGCTGAGAAGAAATTTTCTATCATGTCCCATACTTCGTTTCTATAAGCTCTGAGCCTAGGATGCTTATTTTGGCATTGATTTTTGATCTGTCTCACTACCAGCTCAGAATCTCCCAAGACTTTTAAACATTGGATGCCCATGTTTCTGGCTGTTTGCAGTCCCAATAATAGTGCCTCATATTCAGCTACATTGTTGGTAGCCTCATATTCTAGTTTGAAGGACAGTGGCACTCATCTTCCTATAGGAGAGATCAACAATACCCTAGCTCCATTACCTTCTCTTGAGTTTGCTCCATCAAAATGCAAAGTCCAAATTTCTGACTCCTGATATCCTTTAGGCTGCTCAGCTTGAATTTGACCAAAGAGGGGCTCATGAGCATAATTCTGATTTTCTTCTAACATCAAGCATGAGAAGTCTCCCTCTTTGTTATAAATTGGAGAGTTGTCTGAGCAGTCGGCCTTAGTTACCATTTTAACAAATCTAGTCTCCCTGTATAACCTCCTTTCTTGACCCTCGAAGACTGGGACAGTAGAATATGTTAGATCCAGTTTAATTGACCCCCCAATCTTTGTACCCCAAGACCTTGACAGCAGCATGCCAAAGCGAGCTGGGATATCAACAACCACGATGTCCATGACCACACTCTTTGATGGAATTTGGGCCAAATTGACCACTAAATCTTTAATCATTCCCAAGCATTTAACCCTTTTAGAATCAAATGAATATAAATCTTTATACGGCCTGGTTATTTTCAGTCCTAGTTGCTCCATGACAGACAAAGGGATAAGATTATGGGAAGCCCCAGAATCTAACATACAATTATGTAATAGCAGGTCATGTATAACTAGGGACACATAAAACGGAGTAGTAGAGGGGTCTATCTCCTCAACATGTGGACCAAAGACTACCATGGGTCTTTCTTCTTGAATATTTAGACTATCAGATGCAATTGGCATTTCAGGAGGAAGTATAAAAGAGGTAACTTGAGACTGGTATACAGGTTGTTTTAATAACTCAGTCAGAGGGACAGGAATCTTAATCTTCTCAAGCTCTTTTTGCAAATTGAAAGCAGATGGGGGCTTTTCTATCACTACCTCTTTTGACTCCTTAGTTTCAACTGAATATTTGACTTCTTTCGACACTGACTCAACATTAAGAGGACTGGCTATTTTTGAAGAAGAAGGAATATGATCATTAAGCTGCAAGGGAGTATTTAGAGGATTCTTACCTTTTTCAATATTTCTCTTTACTGCTGATTCCTTATGAGCAGATGCTTCTTTCTGAGGTGGCTCCTCTTCTTGCTCTTGAGTTTTGGTTCTCTTCCTTGAAGATCTGAGATCATATTTGACATTGAATTGTGCTTGCATGAAATCAGCAAATTGCTTACAATAATGATCAATCTCTGCTTCTTCATCTTCATCTTGCAACGGGCAATCCATATCGTCATTATTTGAAAAAGCCAGATTTGAATCTTCTAATCCATAAGCTGCATCTCCAGTGGAGTCATCTGCTGGCCCTTCCAGGTACAAGGGATGAGGTACCTAGTCTTGTTGTTCCCTCGTTTCTCTTGGCAATATCTGCAATGGTGGCCTTCTATACTAGGGATTGTATCCTCTGTTTGGAGCATTATAATAGTTCTTGGGAGCTGCATTCTTTGCTTCCAATTCAAGCTTGACCATCTTCTTTATCATTTTGCTTATTTCATCCATTTAATCTAAATCTTTTTCTTGATTAGAGGTGGAAACCTCTTCTTTGCCTTTTCTCCTAGTGTCCTGCTCAATTTTTCCCTTCAGTTTCCTAGTGGAGGCAAAGTTTGCTTCTAATTCCAGAGCATCTGATTGTGCATCATCCAAAGTAGCAGGTTTTCTTTCTCTCAATGTGAATCCAAAATCAAAATCAAAGGCTGCTATGAAAATTATCTTGGCAGCAGCCTCATGGGGCTTCATTTCGGGAGGCAAGCTCAGATATAACTTGTTGAATCTTTTAATAAATTCTGATACCCCTTCATTCTGTTTCTTCTTCATTGTATTAAACTTATTAAGGCACTGACCATGATCTTTCTTCTCTCCCCACTTCTGGAGGAAAACATTCTCCATGACATCCTAGGTGGTCACAGAATGATTTCCCAATGTCTTAAACCATTTTCTAGCTTCCCCTTCCAAATATTGCACAAATAGTCTCAAGACCACATCCAAATGTTCAACATTTAAGTTCTCTACAAAAGAGCAAAAGGTCTCAAGATGTTTCTGAGCATCAATTTCATTTTCACCATTAAATCTTGGCAGAATCTTCAGATAATCCTCTGGCATATCATTTAGCACTTGGGGTAAGGCCAGAGGAGCATATTTGTTTAATAGAAAAGCAGGAACATTGGCCATTGGAGGAGGTGGGGGTTGTAAAACAGTCTGAGATACAAATGAAGGGAGAGGAGTAGGAGGAAGTGGAGTATGAATAACAATGGGAATATATTGCACATAAGCCTGAGGTGTGGATGGGAATAATTCACGGTTAACGACAATTGCTTAACGTGACCTCTTTAAGTTCTTGACCTCGAAAACGGTTAAGGATTCTTCTTCAATTGAGGCGCTCCCTCTACGTGGAGTCTTCGAGTAAAACTTGGGATTTTACGTTCTAACTTCTTGAGAAGAAGAGGGCGGGTAATCTTCAACGGAAAATTTAGAATTTTCGGCACGAAATTGTTCCTCTCCTTCCAAGCTCTTTTATATGAATAGCCTTCTCTTGGGTTAGACACGTAGATACTTTTGACCCGGGATGTCGACCTCAAATGTGGCTTACGAGGAGCCGGGACTACCGTAAAATTTATCAAATAAAGACCGGTGGAGTCGCCAAGGTGAGAGGTATGCAACTCTTCAACCCTCTTTGCTCACCTGATTAGAGAGTGAAAACAAATTGTCGAGACCCAGGGAAACTGATATTCTTTGAATTCGCTCCCCGGCAACGGCGCCAGAAAGATGTTGTGGATGATTTAGTCACCCTCCTAGAGACAGCCTAGATTTGCCATAGACCAGTGCCTAGGACATCTTAATATAGCAAGGAGTCCTTCATAGTTTGGGTTTTCAGTCCAAGAACTCACTTACTATCTCTTGTTCGAACAAGGAAATTAGTTTTGAATGGGACCAAACTCTCTCAGAAGCTGGTACAGAGATAATAACGGTGTAGGGACATCATGTAAGACTCCAATATAAGGGCATCAGACAGTTAAGAGACCGCTTACTGTAAAGAGGGCCAGTTCAAATAATATATCACAGAAATCAAATATCAGGAGGTGAGTGCAGTGAAGAGACTTAAAGAAGATATTAGCTAACATGAAGCTGATACCCATATACACAACAGAACCACATAAGGGCATACCAATCTATGAATCCTTATATGAAAATGGCGTTTTAAAAGCACCCTCCTCATGCAACTAATATAGCAGAAAATATGAAAAGATGATCATGGAACAGTATATCATGACTAGGCCTATTTAAAGCGCTTGATTAATTCCAGAAGAAGACACCAACAAAGATGAATCCCTTCTGCAAACTAGTGAGCCACTCGCATTCTAGAACATGATACAAGAAGATAAATAGCATGAAAGAAGATATTGTATTAACACATAAGAAAAATTACATACTGTGAGATACCAAAGACCAGAATCCTCATTACAGTTATAACTCCTCCTCACTGAGACCCTACGGGCTCTGAACCTTCATACAGAAATATTATAGAATGTATACAAAAGCCTTTTCACTGCACCGTTTGCTGATAGAAATCTGGAACCCTTACAATGTCTTTTCTTCTAGCTTTTATAGAGGAGATAGAGAATTCTAGAGGAGGCGGTAGATAGAAAACATATAATGACTTATTTTGAATCAGATGGCGGAAAGCATTCGCGCCCATACTGTGAAATGACCGAACGTAAATGACTGTACTTTACAATTTATTTCTGGAAATGAATACTGAAAATGAAAAACTGCTTATATGCAAGGCATAAATAATAAAATATGTAATCATTCGGCTGTTTTCTGGAGGAGGAAGATCTGCGGCAATAAAACCTTGAGGCGCCCATTTCTGTACATGGTACTTTCGATCTTAAGTTCTTGAATTTAAATTTGAAACCTTTTTCGAGCTGGAACCTGAATTCATTGCTTCTTCATTAATAATATGTTGCTGCATTAATGTTTTCATCCGCCCAAATGTGTCCCTTTTGATTTTTCTCTGGAGAGTTCCATGGATCGAAGTACCCTTCTTTAATGGAAGTCACATCATAGTGACTTCCGGATCTTTTCCGCTAATTTTGTTCCCACCACAAGTTCCTGCAAAAACCAAAGCCTGTTGAATAAAACTGATGACAGAGATAGTGGACAAAACGAGACTAACAGAAGTGGTGGCATAGATACGAGAGGATGATAGAATGACGCGGGGAGGAGACTTCAAACGAAAACGCTGAGGTGTGACACATAACCGGAATATGTGAACAATGGAGAAATAGTGGATGACATGTAGGCACACAACGAAAAATGGCGGAAGAGCGCTGATGGTACGAAAACTTAGAAGATTAACTTTTGGGGGAGTTACAAAGGAAAGACATAACAAAACAACGGAGTAAAGGCTTTAGAGGTGGGACCCGGAGCGCATATCGCAAAATCGCAAGAGGAGAAAACGCGATGGGGGAAAAAATGGAATAACCAAAATTCCGCGCTCTGCGCTATGCGATGGGCGTGGTCAGTCGAGCGCGGATCGCAAAAACGAAAAATGCGATGGCGGGGGATAGTGCGCGTGAGAAACTGCGCTTTTGCGATGAGGCGGACATGCGATGGCGCGATCATGCGACTTACGTTAAACACTCTAAGGGGCAGCGCTTGGTTACCTGAATGAAAGGGGGGCAGAGTTAGGGGAGAAAGAGGGCTAGGCCTTGTATGACTTTACAGAGCGGATTTTAGCCCCTTTCCAATGTATTTCCGGTGCGGGAAAGGGCAGCAGTAAAGGGAAAAGAGGAGACCTTAGCCAAAATTCAAATGGAGGGCCTGATTTTTACAACACCTTCCAAAGCAGATCATCGGTATTTGAATGCAATGGTGATGGCATCTGCAATATTCTATAATTCATCTTCTTTTAGCTTGACCTCCGCTTTTGCACCAAGCTTAATAGCCTTTCGCTTCTTCTTTGGCCCTTTGGGAGGCTCACTAGTGCATTTGGTACCATGTGGGGACGTCGTACCTTTGCCACCAAGCCCTTCGAGCCCCTGATCCTACTGTAACTCCTGCTCTGCCCCCATGGTAGCATCCTTAGGGGCTATACTTTTCTCTATAGCATGTCCGTAGGACTCCTTCGCTGTTTCTGGTGGGATAGTATCCTTTGGGGTTGCACTCTTGCCAGATGTGCATGTTGTAACTGGGTCAGATGACTTGAAGCTAATATTTCACGCCGATGACCAAGTTGCAATTACTAGGTCAACCTCTTCTTTTGTGGCCTATTGAATGGAAAAGTTGTACTACCAACAACAAGGGGGTCTCCTCGATGAAAGGTCCCAACTAGACCTCACACCGTTTGGGATAGGAGCCCCATTCGGTATGTGGGCCCGGCTGCTGCCATAAGTGTTTCCACTCTTGGTTGCCGGATGAGAAGATGATGAAGAGGAGGCAAAGGTGAAACGACCAACCAATGAAGAAAAATCAGCCCAATATTGGTGAACCACAAACAAAGATACCAACAAGTCTAAGCAGCAAAATAAAAGGGGGTATGCCGTGGGTGGGATCGGTGAGCCGAAAAAACCAGTCAGACATACATGAAAGAAAACACGCAAGAAGTTAATTGAAAAGTAGTTCAAAATAGATCGCTGACATGGAAAGGAAAAAATAAACACTAATTCAAGAGCAAACGTACATGCAACCACTGTGAATTATTTCATAATCAATCACATGCATGAAAGCACACGTACAACATAGTGAAATATTAGACATGCTAGTACTATCACCACAAGCAAGCACGTGAATCAGTGCTGAGAAAGAGAATATATTATTAATGATGCTGCAACATCAATGACATATTTACAACTCGTCAAAACACAATAGTGGAACATGGGATATTCATCTCAATGCATGATACCAAAACCCTAGCCTCGCTACCTCTCTCTCTACTTGATACCAAGAGCTGAGTGCCTTTAGCTCTCAAGCACCAATTCACTGTCTCGTCCTGGCTTCCTTTGCAGAGCTAAAAGTCCCTTTCCTTATCTCCCGAAGTTTTACATATAGGTTGAGATGACTCTTGAGTTGCCCTTGACTCTTGGTCTTCCCGATTGTTGGGTTGGCTTGCAACTTGGGCCATTTGCGACCTGCGACCCAGGGTATATGCGACTTGCGACCTAAGGGCATCTGTGACCTGCGACCTAATGTCATTTGTGACCTACGACTTGGGGTTACTTGCGACCTACAACATTGGGTCATCTGTGACCTGCGACCTTGGGTCATTTGCAACCTGCGACCTTGGGTCATCTGCGACCTGCGACCTTGGATCATTTGTGACCTACGACCTAGGGTCATCTACAACTTGGGACCTAGGGTCATCTACGACCTAAGGTTTGTCGCGACTTGGGAGGCTGCGGCTTAGGGCCATTTTTTATATCCTTCTCTTTTGGAGAGCTCGAACCTTGCAAAACATGATGTCTTTCCCTGGTACTAGTCTTAAACGAATGGACTAGTGAGAGATGTGCCATTGAGCCTATAGTGAGATTCTTCGAGCTTTGTAAGGATCTACCTTGCTTGTCGAAGAAAACCCCAAATTTTTCTATGCAAGTCACCGGCCTCTCCTTGTAAACAAACAACATGGGTCACATGTATTTATAATAAAATTGATGTTGGAAACACATTTAATTAGCTGAAAAATGGTAGTTTTAACAAATAATAAATTTATACCCCTGTGTGGTCACTGGTTATGCCACTATGTTGTTAGAGATAATGGCTTGTGTAGGGCCTTCTGACCCTTCTTCGGTCACCTTGCTGTCTTTAGTATTTCCACAGATGGAATGTCCAATGCAGATGTGTAGTCTAACTTGTCTTGGGAACTACCTTCAAGAATAATTTCCACCTCTCATATAATGGTGTTGCAGAAGCATGTGGATTTTGTGGAAAATCTCCAATTTTCCTTGATACGATTATCATCTATGGCCCTCTTGTTTGAAGGCAACTCCATTGGCTTGAAAGCGGGATATAGTGACCACACTTTTCCTCGTATACCTTTATTGATTACCTGGATGCGTTTCCCAATCATGTTTCACCTATAGGCCCATTATCATATAATCATCTTTCTTGGAAGCCTTAAGAAGCATGTATGCCCACATCCATCATTAATATTGTGAATGACCTGCAAGCCTTGAGTACATTACGTAGCTCCCTTTTTTATGTATTTGGGTGCAACTCCCGTCAATTCCATTAGCTTAGATGTCAATCCTCCTGGACCTCTTTCAATGGTCCAAACTGGTTTTCCATTCCACAGATCTAATGTAGACATGATGATATTACCACATAAAATTGGCCAACATCTCTAAAGGTGAATGGGTTGAACAGTCGCGTTACCGTAGGGGTCGCATTACTCTTGCTACTTTTCCTGAGTGCGATTATGTGATTCAGTGACTTAAGAAGAAATGCGACCTCCCAGTGGTCGTAAAATCGAAATTCCATGCAAGTCACACTTCTTGTGTGTTCCACATGCTCTACAACCAGTGACTTAAGCAGAAATGTGACCTCCCAATAGTCGCACAGTCGCAATTCCATGCAAGTCGCACTTCTTGTTTGTTCCACATGCTCTGCGACCCAGCGACTGGTCGCGATTTCCATAGGTCGCTTCGGGCACATCTATAGTTGCTTTGCGACTCGATGACTGGTCACAACATGCTAGAGGTCGTACACCTTCTGATTTTTCCCGGTTGAGATTTACCTCATGCTTTTTAGGAATTTCGCACAATAGAGAAGGTGTAGGGCCGCGTGAATGTTAAGTCTCACCAGCCCTTGCCATAAAATTCGAGGTCGTGCGATTGTGGAGTCTATGACTTAGCACATCGTAGGAGAACTATTGGTTGTAAAGCCAACGGAGGAGGAATATTATTTCCTCCCTTCCACTTCATCGCTCAATTCAATGAATACGGATATTGAATGCCACGGTAGCACAATAGATCTGAGAAGTCCACATTCCATGCCAAGTTTGAGCTATTCTCTGTTAAATTACAATGATCCTTAGGAAATCTAAACGTGAATTATCCTATTCTCCTATTCGTGAATAAAATTTGTCTCTAACATATTCCAACAATAAAATTTTGGGATATGACAGGAGTGGATTTGTGTGATTGTCCAGCCTCTGTTCCGAACTTACTAAGGTCCGATCCTCGGCCTGAGACACGGATTCCAAATTGGATCTAGCTGAGTGGCTCCCTTTAGAAATGAGTGATGACCATAGTGGAAATGAGTGATGATAAGGCATGGTGTAGACCATAATTTGAAGTCCGAGCTAGGTCGGGCTTTGAAATTCAGGCTTGTAAACTCTGGTAGATTGATGAGGTTAGGTGAACAAGTTGGTATTTATTTTTACTGGTTTCAGTGACCGGGATTTTGGAGTTAAATGAGTTATTTTCATTGGTTGTGCTCCTTAATGAAATGAAATGAAATTTGACATCCACGAGACTAAAGTAGTCTATGCGATTACGAGTTCCCTGTTTTTCGCCTTTTGCATTTCAACTCGAAATGCTCTTACCCTTGCCATCCGACTTGACACAGTCTCAAGAGTATCCTTTGTCCTCATCCCTACATGGAACGGAGATGAATGTTTCATGTTCCGCAATTGAGCTCTTGTAAGTTTAACTTCAATTTCTTTCCTTCAGTGTGGTGGTGTGGTGATATTGTCGGTTATTTCCTTCACGGGCTCGACTTGCGTGAAATATTATAATATCAATTAGTACATGGTTACTATTAGCGAATGATGTCCCAAAATTTGAAAATAATTAACATGGGACCCTTAAGCTTGTCGGACAACCCAAATAGAATGCCCAGATTATCCATGGTGGAAGTGCTTTTAATGAAAATATGTCATGTAATTAACACCCAGAAAAACTTCCACCCAAGTATGTGCATGATCACAGTTGTTGTACAAGAAACCTCCACACATGGAGTGATTGCAGTAAACATATCTTGTCATAATGGTGAGAAGGCTTGCAAGGGGATGGAAATAGGTCAAGCACATCAAAGGCTGCTATCATGACAATATGGGGGAAAACATATCTCTGAATCCAACGGAGGGACCCTCACTGTTCTTTGAAGCAACAGATCCCCAAGCCCTAGTGTATTAATGAGATATCGAGATAAGAGGGTGTAGTGACAGGGTTTTGCAAGAAAGGGTCACGGGGGTGTCACTGACTAAAGGCCAGGTTGAAACCATAATGGTTGAGCGAGCAGAGGGGGACCCAAAATTTTGAATATACCCAAAATTTTGGGTGGTATTGTAGCAGCTACAACAAATGGCGAACCACCAGTAGAATCCAACATCTCTATTAACTTCCCAACAATAATCTAAGTCTCAATAGTGATGCAAGGGAATATTGAATAGTTTCTACAGGTACCTTTTGTATTACTTTGACCCTTACAGATATGCCCAAATCCTTGTGCCTCAACTAGGTCTTGTTAATCAGAAAATGCCCAAGCAAAAGTTCACGCTTGGCAGTAGTTTGATGATGATGTAGAGAGAAAGGCAGCGGGCTTATTATATTCAGAATTTTAAAATAATTTTTTGGTGTTGCTCCACTGCCAGCAGGCCTGGACAATACCCTTACGGAGTCACTTCAAGAAATCACAAACGTTTCTCTGCTACCAGCGAGCCTGGTCAGTACCCCGGCAGAGTCGTTTCATTACCTCTCTGCGCAGGAAGCCTTTCTCAATATTTTACCCTTATTTGTTTCATGTGCTTGTAGCACTTATTTTCATGTGCTCATGGCACTTATTTTTCATGGGCGGATGAGGGATCTCGACTTATTTTACGGGCGAGAGAGGTTGTTTCTTGTTTGACAGAAACTGAAAGATATTCTAATTTGGGTTTGCCCTCATTCCAAGCCTTCACATCCCATCTACCACCCACAACCGTCCGTGCATAAAAAAATCAATAAGATGTTTGAGACTATGCTAGGCACAAGGCTCAGGTTATGGATATAGGCCATTTAAACTCGTTAGCGTTCCCCACAAGCAACCGACTCATATCTCCCTGGCTAATGAATTTAAACTCATAAGCATTATGTTGAGAACATGAATTTGATGACTTGTTCTCAAAGAAACTTCCTCTTGAGGTAACCACTGAAACCTCATGCAAACAATGGAGTTAGGGTTTCAGCAATCAGGGAAAAACAAGTAAGAAATATTATCATGGTTTTGATGCGTGCAAAGAGGTGAAATAAATCCATTCAGCTTCAACATGTACAAGGAGGAGTAAGGAGGCTAGTCGGGGCACCGAGGGTTTCAAGGCTCCGGGTTCAATGAGGGCTTATGAAGTGGTATGAAATGTATGGAAACTTTCAAAGCTAGGTCAACAACCAGTGCAAATGATGCGAGGAAAGCGTACAATGTGGTGCAACAGACGAGGCTTATGACGCAATGAAATGCCATGTGCGAGAAAGATCAACTAGTTGCAGGTGGAAAAAAACAAGGCAAAGCATGTGCAGTGATTATCTAAATATTATGCAGCAATAAGAAAACTGAAAAAGCATGAGTGCAAGATAAATGAAAACTTATAATGCATAAATCTATTGATCGTAAGAAAAGACAATAGACATAATTTTAAACCATAAATAAAAACCTTAGTAAGTAAACCTAATTAAAAACTTTAACTAGCACACTTTTATTAATAGATCCTTGCTAGCCTAAATCTAAAACCCTAATTTAACCAAAGAGGTGGTCAGGTTATGTGAAATCACCTTTCCAGTGCAGCCACCACATTAGTTCCCGCACTGCAAGAACAACAATGTTCGCAATCAGAGATAGCATACAAAATTGTGCACTGACAACAAGACTTACCTGAAAAGCATGTGCAATAACAAGAAGGTCATGGCTACTTACCATAGAACATGCCAGAATGGATTATTCAAGTTGAATTTTACTTTCATCCTGACACACAGAAATACGTACTTGAAACCTAAAATCATTTATAAATGACACACATCCATGCATGCACAACCCTAGATCTGACGGAAGCGATGTAAACAATTTCCTTCTTGTAGATACATTCATTGGATAGGACCTATAAAAATAGTCGGGAATCTCATCATGATGTTGAGGATGATCAATTTGATGGAATGGGAAAAATAAGCATCGACCGAGCGAATTTGAGGCACTAGCGAATCAAGGTGCAAAAACCCTAATTTTGAAAACCCTAGTTCGAATTTGTCCCTGGGTTTTGTCGGGGATGTGAGGATCCGAAGTGACCTTCGTCAGAGGCTGACATACCTCACCGTCCTAGACAAACTTTGGACCTTTGAGCGAGGGGCTTTCAAACTTTGATGGTTTTCTGAGATCAACTGGTGAATGGATGTGATCATCAATTGTGGTGATTGGAAAACCGTCACTGGGCTTATTATTAATTCGGCCAAATGTTCATGAATTGACATATTGAAAATCCAATGTATAAGATTCTTCAGATTTCCCAGGATGGGATGAATTGACCAGAAAATTTTCAGGCAGTAGAGAGGTTTGAAAAAACATCGCATGTTTGTGCATGAATGAAACTAGTATTGGATGGGCAACAACCAAAAATATTGGATACAATGACTGGTGTTTTCCTTCGCGTGAACAAATTAGGGTATATTGATTGTTGCATACTAGCTGTTAGGGGATATAAATACGTGCTCAGAGAAACATCACTCGAATGGAAGACTTGCCCAAATGAGCTGACATCCAACGCGGTTATGCTGAGAGGAGTGTGATACGTGGGAGTCGTCATTTTAGAAACCCTAATTCAAGAAACCCTCATTTGAATTGTTTCAGGGGTCTCATCAGGATCGTGAGAACCTGAGATAACTGTCAGCAGAAGCTAAATTGCTTCGATTTCCTGATGGGTCCCTGAATCATCACAAAGCGGATCATTGAATTTCGGTGGCATCATATGGTCGACAGGTAGATATGAATGACAATTATGAGAGGTGGGAGTGAATAAGTTTTCTGGATAAGTAGTGATCATTGGAGCCATCAATTTGATTAGGTTGGGTAACTGGCATGTTCGACTTCCTCGAGGTTAAGAATTGGGATGAATCAACAAAAGAAACATCTTGAGGTTGCCGAGACAAGCAGTCACTCTATTGGTTGTTTAAAGATTTTGGATAAAAAATATGAGACATAAGAGATTCATCAATTTTGTAATGTGGTTGTGAAACACCACTCGCTTGTTCGTGATTGTCGTCAACACTAGTATAAGACATATTTGAATGACTTGAAGAAATTACTGGTGTGGCAGACTCACGAAATGAATCAGGGAGTAATGGATGAAATGATTCAGATGTAGGGGTATCAATCATACAAGGACCTTCATCTCGCACATTGGTGTCATCCGGAGAGGCCAATGATCCCACATGCCCATCACGGTTCACTAATTCTGTAGGGAAATCAACTTTATCTGGGACAAGACTCAATTTATTATCGGTATGTGAATGAGATTTAGAACTAAACCCAGGAAAATTTTCAATGGACTTGAGATAGGTTTCATTAATAGGGAGAGATGTAAGGCCAATATGGTTTTCAAGCTTTTATTTGATAGGGTGCGTGAAAGATTCAGGGGTGGTACAATAGGTTTTAGTTTCTTGTCCACGTCCATCATCACTCAAAAATTTTGCGACCAACACTCCATTACACGGAAATTCAGGAGGAGGAAAAGGACTATCACAAATAGTAATACTCTTCTTGGAGGCCTGAATGTGTTTTGGACTCGGGGAGATAGACAAGGAAACATGAGGGACAAATTACGAACAAATGGAATCTTGAGGATCATCATAACAAACACTGGGGTTAGGCTTGGTTGTTGATTGAAAGTGTTCTAGGGAAACGAAAACCACCTGTCGAAACTGTTCAATTAAATATGTCCAATCAACATCCATTTTAGGGAACTAAAAAAAAATGAACAAATCTGATAGAAAAATCCTCTAGAGATTCTTGAGGTTCCATTCTAATCTCATTTAACCTTATTAATACATTTTGAAAATTGTACCTGTGAAAAGCTTGTTGTAATTCACCGGCGAGCTGCTCAAACGAATGGATGGAAGTTGTCGGAAATGTGCGGCACCATTGCTTAATGCAACCTTCGAGAGTGAGGGAGAAAAGCACACAGCCAAATCCTCATCGTCAATTTCGTAACACACAAAAAACTCACAGAAATCCGAAAGGTGCTCGGTTATGGAAACTCCATTCTCACCATCGAATTTTAACTGGGACAAGTGATACAAAGGTTCATCAGGAAATGAGCATCGAGAACCAGATAAATCCGATAAAAATCTCCGGAGAATGATTTGGGGACGAGCCATTTACAGATATGAGACTAACTACAGGATTTAAGGGCTCATCTTGTCATCTTTCCCTCCTTCTAACGAAATTTTTTTGATGGGCAAAGTTGTACTGCCGACAACAAGGGGGTCTCCCTAGTGAAAGGTCCCAATTAGACCCCACACCATTTGGGATAGGAGCCCCATCCAGTATTATGTGGGCCCGACTGTCGCCATAAGTGTTTCCACTCTTGATTTTCAGAAGAGAAGATGATGAAGTGGAGGCAAAGGTGAAAATACCAACCAGTGAAGAAAAATCAGCCCAAGATTGACGAACCACAAACAAAGACACCAGCAAGTCTAACCAGCAAAATAAAAGGGGGTACGCCATGAGTGGGATCGGTGAGCCAAAAAACCAGTCAGACATACATGAAATAAAACACGCCAGAAGTTAATCGCAGAGTAGTTCACAATAGATCACTAACATGGCAAGGAACAAATAAACATTTATTCAAGAGCAAACATACATGCAACCACTATGAATTAGTTCATAATCAATTGCATGCATGAAAGCACACCTACAACGTATTGAAATATTAGATAGCTAGTAATATCACCACAAGCAAGCACGTGAATCAGTGCCAGAAAAGAGAATATATTATTAATGTTGCTGCAACGTCAAATACATATTTACAACTCGTCAAAACCCAATACTGGAACATTGGCTATTCATCTCAATGCATAATACCAAAACCATAGCCTCGCTACCTCTTTCTCTACTTGATACCAAGAGATGAGTGCCTTTAGCTCTCAAGCACCGATTCATTGTCTCGTCTTGGCTTCCTTTGCAGAGCTAAAAGTCCCTTTCCTTATCTCTCGAAGTTGTACATATAGGTTGAGATGACTCTTGAGTTTCCCTTGACTCTTGGTCTTCCCGACTGTTGGGTTGGCTTGTGACTTGGGCCATTTGCGACCTGTGACCTAGGGTTATATGTGACTTGCAACCTAAGGGAATCTATGGCCTGCTACCTAGGGTCATCTGCGACCTGTGACCTGCGACCTTGAGTAATTTGCAACCTGCGACCTTGGGTCATCTTCGACCTACGACCTTGGGTCATCTGCGACCTGCGACCTTGGGTCATCTGCAACCTGCGAACTAGGGTCATCTGCGACTTGTGACCTAGGGTCATCTATGACCTGCGACCTAGGGTCATTTGCGACCTGAGGTTCATCGTGACCTAGGAGGCTACAGCCAAGGGCCATTCATTCTATCCTTCTCTTTTGGAGAGCTCGGACCTTGCAGAACACGATGTCTTTCCCTGATACTAGTCTTACGTGAATGGACTGGTGAGAGATGTGCCATTGAGCCTATAGTGAGATTATTAGAGCTTTGTAAGGATCTACCTTGCTTGCCGAAGAAAACCCCAGCTTTTTCCACGCAAGTCACTGGCCTCTGCCTGTAAACAAACAACATGGGTCACATGTTTTTATAATAAAATTGATTTTGGAAACACATTTAATTAGCTGAAAAATGGTAGTTTTAACAAATAATAAATTTAGACCCCTATGTGGTCACTGGTTATGCCACTATGTCGTCAGAGAGAATGGATTGTGTAGGGCCTTTTGACCCTTCTTCGATCACCATGTTTTCTTTGGTATTGCCACAGATGGAGTGTCGAATGCAAATGTGCAGTCTAACTTGTCTTAGGAACTACCTTCGAGCAAACTTTCCACCTCTCATATAATGGTGTTGCTGAAGCATGTGGATTTTCTGTAAAATCTCCGAGTTTCCCTGATACGATTATAATCTATGGCCCTCTTATTTGAAGGAATATCCATTGGCTTGAAAGCGGTATATAGTGACCATACTCTTCCTCGTATCCCTTTATTGATTGTGTGGCTGCGTTTCCCAATCATTTTACCATATAACCATCTTTCTTGGCAGCCTTAAGAAGCATGTATGCCCATGTCCATCATTAATATTGTGAATAACCTACAAGCCTTGAGTGCACTCCATAGCTCCCTTTTTTATGTATTCAGGTGCAACTCTCGTCAAACCCATTAGCTTAGATGCCAATCCTCCTGGACCTCTTTCAATGGTTCAAACTATTTTTCCATTCCACGGCTCTAATGTAGACATGATGATATTACCACATAACGCTAGCCAACAGCTCTAAAGGTGAATGGGTCGAAAAATCGTGTTACCTTGGGGGTTGCATTACTCTTACTACTTTTCCTGAGTGCGGTTATGCAACTCAGCAACTTAAGAAGAAATGTGACCTCCCAGTGGTCGCACAATCGCAATTCCATGCAAGTCGCATTTCTCGTTTGTTCCACATGCTTTGCGACCCAGCGACTTAAGCAGAAATGCGACCTCCCAGTGGTCGCACAGTCACAATTACATGAAAGTCGACCTTCTCATTTTTTCCACATTCTCTGCGACCTAGAAAATGGTCGCACTTGTCATAGGTCGCATCGGGCACATTATAGTTTCTTTATGACTCAGTGACTGGTCACAATAGGCTAGAGGTCGCAAACCTTCTGATTTTGTCTAGTTGAGATTTCCCTCATGCTTTTCAGGAATTTCGCACAATAGAGAAGGTGTAGGGCCGAGTGAATGTTGAGTCTCACTAGACCTTGCCCTAAAATTCAAGGTTGTGTGACTATTTTCATTTTTGAACTGCCTTTTCAAATCTAATATTATGAGTATGTTTCTTCTGTCCATTTGGAAGAGCATGTTTTTTTGAGAGCACAACACTTGTGGACATTTTGAAAAGAACCGAAAAGAGAGTTGATGAATCTTGGCTATGTTGCAATATAAAGGGTGCATTGTGTGATGTCGTGGAGTCTATGACTTAGCACATCGTAGGAGAACTGTTGGTTGTAAATCCAATAGAGGAGGAATATTATTGCCTCCCATCCACTTCATCGCCCAATTAAATGAATACGGATATCAAATGCCACGGTGGCACAACAGATCTGAGAAGTTTGCATTCCATGCCAAGTTTGAGCTATTCTCTGTCAAATTACACTGATCCTTAGGAAACATAAACGTTTCTACCCTAAATTCATCTAGGCGGTGCTCCCACAGTGGTAATCATGACGAAACACATTTCCCAAGCACCTTCGACTTTGTACAACACACTCGTTGAGGCTCGATAAAACAAAACCAATATTATACCCGATGCGATTTGAAAACAGTTCTCCTATTCGTGAATAAAATTCATCTCTAACATATTCCAACAAAGAAATTTTTGGAGATGATAGGAGTGGATTTGTGTGAATGTCCAGCCTTTGTTCCAAACTTACTAAGGTTCGGTCCTTGGCCTGAGACATAGATTCCAAATTGGATCTGGCTTAGTGGCTCCCTTCGAAAATGAGTGATGACCGTAGCATAAATGAGTGATGATTAGGCATGGTGTAGACCATAATTTGAAGTCTGAGCTAGACCAGGATTTGAAATTAGGGCTTGTAAACTCTGGTTGATTGATGAGGTTAGGTGAACAAGTTGGTATTTATTTTTACCGGTTTCAGTGACCGGGATTTTGGAGTTAAATGAGTTCTTTTCATTGGTTGTGCTCCTTAATGAAATGAAATGAAATTTGATATCCATGAGACTAAAATAGTCTATGCGATTTCGAGTTCCCTTTTTTTTGCCTATTGCATTTCAGCTCAAAATTCTCTTACACTTTCCATCTGACTTGACGCGAACTTAGGCGTATCCTTTGTCCTTATCCCTACATGAAATGGAGATGAATGTGTCATGTTCTGCAATTGAGTTGTTGTAAGTTTAACTTCAATCTCTTTCCTTCAGTGCAGTGGTGTGGTGATATTGTCGATTATGTCCTGCACGGGCTCGACCTGCGTGACATATTATAATATTAATTAGTACATGGTTACTATTAGCAAATGACGTCCCAAAATTTGAAAATAATTAACATGGGACCCTTAATCTTGGTAGAAAATCCAAATAGAATGCCCAGATGATCCACAATGGAAGTGCTTTTAATTAAAATATGTCATGTAATTAACACCTAGAAAAACTTCCACCCAAGTACGTTTATGATCATAGTTTTTTGTACAAGATACCTCCACACATGGAGTGATTCCAGTAAACACATCTTGTCATAATGGTGAGAAGGTTTGCGAGGGGATGGAAATAGGTCAAGCACATCAGAGGCTGCTATCATGACAATTTGGGGGGGAACATATCTCTGAATCCAACGGAGGGACCCTCAGTGTTCTATGAAGCAACAGATCCCCAAGCCCTAGTGTATTAATGAGACATCAAGATAAGAGGGTACAGTGACAGGGTTTGGCGGGAAAGGGTCACGAGGGTGTCACTGAGTAAAGGCTGGGTCGAAATAATAATGGTTGAGCGAGTAGAGAAGGACCTGAAATTTTGAAAATACCCAAAATTTTTGGGGGTGTTGTAGCGGCTACAACATGGCCATATAAGGGAGAGTGTACCAGGTTGGATCTCTGCCAGCCCGAACCTGCACATTATACATAGTAACCTTAAACGTCACAATATCCTTGTATTTTTCATAGACCGCGGGCGATAAGCGCAACTAGGAATGAATTTTTGTTGCCAAAGGACGATCAAATAATACCCAAATCACCTTGTTCTCCTCGATCAGCTTGAGATTATTTGAATCCCAGAGGTTTGCAAACTGCGCACCCTCACACATATCTGGCTCAAGTTCAGGGAGAACTGCCTTGTTAGGCACCTCCCACGTAGTGAAGGCAATTAACATCATCAGCCATGAGTAGCAAAATGCCTTTCCATGTTCTTGCGTCTCGTGGAAATTGTCTAAAAGATTATCAACAAGGTACTATGACCAGTTGTAGCAGACCCCCTTTTCACATCTACCGGCAAGCTGAATTAAATAAGTAGGGACGGTTGATTCCTGGCACTTGCGAATCATTTTGCATGCAAGCAGTAGGGTACCCATGTGTACTCCTGAATCATCTATTGTGTCTACGAGGAACCCTCTTTGGTTGTGACTAATGTGATATTCTACCGGACGTGTTCAACAATCCCTTGCTCGAACTTCTTGCCTACGCCCTCCCTATAATCAGGTCCATGCATGGGGAGACTGGTGATTCAGTGAATTAGGTAAGCGTCAATAGGGATGCGACCCTGGATCCACAAACACCCATTGTGGACCAGTGCCAGCAACTGGCGAACAACCAAGTTGGTGATGTTGTATCAGCCAAAGTGGGGGATGCACAATAAATTTAATATCCTTGAACCTATCAATCCACGTGCCCATGGCATCGACTCTACCTTCGACATGCTATCGTACATCACCCGTTCAAGATATAATTATTGAGCTAGTGTTGGGAAGGCATTTAGATTGGCTAGATTGTGATCATCGAACTTAAGGAGGGGGAGGTCTCCGAACATATCACTATTCAGGGGCACCTCTGTCGGGACCAAAGGCATCTATAGGTAGGCACGGACAACATCGACATTCTTGGGGATGCACACGGTGGGCTTGCTTGGCTTAACATATGGCAGTTGTTAGTATGAATCTTTTGTCGGAAAAAGACCACTTTAGCTATGCATAACAAATAGCCCTAACATCAATTATGGCTGCCAATATCTTCAAATATGCAGTTAGTTGATCAAGACAAAGCTGCACAAATCCAGATCTATGCATAAAAAGAAATTAAGCAGTAAAAATGAATTTTTTCTCCATGCATCCAATAGACAAGACAAGAACAATATTTTTGAAAGAATTTTTATATTAAGGGGCACCTGAGAGGAAAACAAGAAAGGTGTTTCCAATTCTCCTCAATGGGATGGGTTCTTGAAAGTCCTCAGCACTTCAGATCTAGAATTTCTCTCTCTTGTTGGTGTAGAAAACCCAGAAAAACATAGAACTCAAAGGGAGCTCACAAAGTGAAATAATGGAAAATTTGACAATGATAATGGCTCAAAGTCAGACCAAGAGTATAGATCCAGAGTGATCTAATAGGCAACAAAAGGTGACAAATGAATGGAAAAAATGTTCTATTTATAACAAAATATTAAGTCATTCTAGATCTTGGTGCATGATTAAAATAATATTAACCAAATCTAGATCCACCTTTTATGGAATATTTATTATATTTGTTGGAGGGAAAAGGCATTTGACTTGGGTCAAATCCCTTTATTTGTAAATAATAAATAAATAAATGATTTATTTATTATTTTAAGGAAGTGGTTGAATTAGAATTAAATAAATAATTATTTATTTAATTATTTATAAATGATTTAGTCATATTTAACAAGGAATATTATTTAAATAAGATTTAAATAATTATTCCTAGAAAATAATAAGATAAATAAGGATTTATCTAATTAATTTCCTTGTTTTGGGTTAAATATAACGAGGAATAATAATTAAATTATTGTTTAATTAATTATTCCATGAGAAAAATCAAACAAATATAGATTTGTTTAATATTTCCTTTTGGGGTTTTCTGTTTAGACCATAAACAACCTAATAAATGTGTTTTATTAAGTTATTTTACATAGTGAAAGCAATTTTACTTAGGGTAAAATTGGTCTTACATGGTGTACTTGGGTCCATCTAATGATAATAGGTTAGATGACCAAAAAATGGTGTAACATATTTCCCCCCAAGCGTGTGAGTGTTAGGAGCAAATCGTATGACCGAAGTACGCTGTAAGAACTCAATCACCAGACATCAAAAGGGAAGTCAGAGAGAGAAATGTAAGGTAGCCTAATGTGCTGAAGAACTAGATCCTGAGGAGATGAGACTTACAGGTGCAACAAGTCTCTTTTTATGAGAGGGTACCTATGCTAAAGGCGGCGGGGGAGGCATACCTATGCCCACCGAGACAAAGTACAAAAGAACAGTGCCTCCAGTAAACAAGGAACCAAACTGTAAAGTACATACTGGCAACAACATAAGCTAGATAAAATATATAATGAGGAATCCCAAATACATGCGGTGCCTGCGATAACAGCTAGGAATTCTACAATAATATCTGAGTACATGAGATACAAATACTACCCACATGCCCCCTAGAAACGAGGAAGGGCTCGCAAAATTTGACTGATACATGCAAATCAAAGAAGTGCTACAAGCGGCTAAGGCCAACATCATCAAATATATGGAGTTTCATTGAAGGCTGCAATGAAGAGGTCATCCGGGCATGTGGGGGGCTACCTGCAGGGCCATCCCCTCATGAGGGTTGAGACATCTCACACACACCCGGGAATCACCAATAGCTGTTGCTGCATCACTAGACCATCAATTATACGAATCTCGATCATGCTGAAAGGAGCTGGAGTGGAGAAACAATCAAGTCAAAGGGTAATGAGACATCCCTTTGCCTGATCTAAGGCACCAAACAAGTGGAGAAGCTGGAATCAAGGTACACTGCCCTCTAGACCTGTCTTCTGGAGTGAATGAGCTGATGTCGACAGAAGGAGGTTCGCCATAAGTGAGGCAATAAGGGATCCTCAACTAAGTCACGAGAGAAAGTAGTATAGCGACTGACAGACTAACACTAATGATGATGATGAAATGGGGGATACTGAGTAACGGATGGACGACTTCCCTTGTTAGAGCATAAAGGGCATGGATGACTTGGTAGCGACGGACATAATATCAAGAGGGATAGGGCACAGTGGGACTGAATTCCATCATGTGCGACACGAGAGAGGGACCAAGAAATGAAGGATGGAGGACTATAGCGGGGTACAAAGGGACTCAGGATAGACTCCATGAATGCAATGATGACTCAACTCGGATGCTCTAAACAAGGGCGACTCGATGGTGTTGCCACACAGTAAAGGTCCAATGGGGGACCATAAAAACATGAGTACAAGACGGTAACTCATGAAGAAAATCAACACGAACAAGGACAAGTATGGAGGCAAAGTGGTGCCCCAAATACAAGTGTTGTAAGTGAGGAAATCCAATTTGAGGGAGAGTTGAATGGACTCTTCATGGAGAAAATTTGTCTTAGTGAGGTATCAAATCATGAAAATATAATAGATACCCATTTGAGTGCTCGGTGAGAGCTTTCCAACGGTGCAGACAGTGTGTCAAACGGGGCTACGGTTTGGTCGCAGCGGGCGAAAGAAAAATCAGGGGTTTCGCTTCTAATAAGGCATTTTCCCACCAAATGCATTCATTTTCTTATGTAGCTGTGGTGAATGTGGAGAGGAGAGAAGGCCCTAAATCTTATGGCGATCATAGCGGACAAACTGACCGTTGGAATTGAGATCCGTCAGTTGCAGGTAAGAGGCCTAATACTACTCTTTCTTTTTTATGGATTGAAAGTTCAGATTAGGGTCCCAAATCTCAGGAACAGCCCCTCCCTCATTTTCACGGTCGGGTCACACTATTTGGGCCAAAAACTGTGACCTAGGAAGTAGGTTTTGGCCTGAAAAGTGTGACCTATCCCAGGATTTGGCCAAAAATTATGACCTATCAGATGGAGGTGATTTCAGTGCTGTTGTGGGCTGAGAGTCGGGTTTTGTGTAATTGAATGCAGTTTTTCCTATTTGTATACTGAAAAAGATGATGTTTTTGTGCAGATATGGTGGATATACGGATCAAGTGGAGAGAGAGAGACCTGGGTACATTACGGTCGGAAATCCAAGCAGATTAGGGTGTCCGTCGTGCACTGGCCAGGTTTGGGGTTCTGAAATTTGTGGAGAACCCTCTGATGAGAGCTAGGGAGCCTTTGTTGGCCCGGATTGTCAGTTATTGGCATCCAAATCATGAGGTCTTTATAGTTCAGGGGCACAGGATCGAGTTGACAGTCCAGGATTTGTACTTCTTGACTGGTCTCCCACCATTAGGGATAGTGGGAAATACACAGCCAGTGTTACCGCGGGGGTGTAACATTATGGAGTTTGTAGAGCGACATTGTCGACTAGGCCTCCAAGTCAAAGGGACTCGGATACCGATTGGGGATCTAGAGAGGTTAGAGACTCGTCCAGTGGCGGCAACAGTGTTGCGGATCCTGGGCAGCCAAGAACTCCATCACATCACTGGAGGGTAGATGATGATTGTGGAATTAGTGTTGAGCGGGACCTACTATGGGTGGGCCCAAATTATGTTGGTGTCGTTGAAATGACAGCTGTCGCTTTGCAAGTGGCAAGTGAACCATGATTTCTCGTATGGGACTGTATTGTGCTCCTTCTTTTTTGAGAAGATCCCGACCTTGCGACCTTGTGTACAACTACCATATGGGGGTCCGAGGGAACCCAGGATGCGCCGTTGGGGGTGCTTATTGTGTAGAGGAGGAGGAGGGTCGATTGGGCGGGTGTTCCGACCGGAGTTCTTTGCCCATTGGGATCAGATGCCATTATACATAGATGACTATCCTTATAGTGGGATGAGTTATTGTGGAGATCCGAACTTGCCACTTATGCCTGGTCGAGTATGGGGGCCTGATGGTAAGTGACAAGTAACTAATCTTTTAAGTGCATGTTAAATTTTGTGAATAGTATATGTGGTACTGATTCTTATACTTTTGGTATGCAGATATAGCTTCGGTGAAACCGGCCGGATATATGGGATGACCTGCAGTAGCAGGGATTGCAGGTGTTAGTGGATCGAGAACGGGCCAAAATGAGGACATGGCCGCTCTCATGGAGGACATCTGTCATAGATGTGAGGGGCTGCTTACTGGTGTTTCGGAGTAGGGATGGCAAGACTTAGATGACCAGTACATAGAGCTATGTATTGGTCTACCTTCGGAATGGCAATGCATCATGCGGCGCATGGCGATGGTCGGCCAGACTATACGTGATCTGCGAGCTGCGGGGGTAGAGCCATTGGCTCGGGATCCTCCAGAGAGTGATTAGATGTGGGGCAGGTGGTGCCCCCTAGTGTGTATGGGGGGGCAAGTGTTGCCCCCCAGTTTTGAGATGTGTTTGTTGTAACATGCTATGGGCATGTCATATTTATCAAAGTAGATGGACTCTAAAAACATGTTGTATGATATATATTATGAATATGCATTGTTTTGTTGATTTTGAATGTTATTGTCTTCTGTGTGATAAATTCCAATCTAGAACATGGTTTGCAATGCTATCTACATAGTGATTTTGTCCTCTAGGTACATGATTGAAAGTAATGAATTGAAATTCACGTATCAAAAGTTTCACTCGTAAATATCGTCTAAACAGGATAAGATTATGCACACGATAGACACCATTGAGTTGCAAGACAAGAAGTAGGGAATATAAACAAACTTGCAGATGGAGGATGCGATGGGAGAGGGCATCAGCTAAGAGGCCACGTACTGCATCATATTCAGCCTGATTATTGGTGGCATTACCAATGCAGACCCCATTAGAGAGAACGAGGGTATGCAAGGGTGTAAAGATGGCCCAAGCTGTCGAGGCTAGATTCCGGGAATAGCGACTTGCCCCATCAGCATAGCCAATATAATGTGTGGACGGGAGGTCCTGCAAAATACAAGATAAGAAATGGGAGGAGGAAGAACAATGATGGCGACGTGAGTGCGGGGTAGACATCAAACGACAACTATGGGAGGTAGTAGTCTGGATAGGATGGCTATGACTCATAGACCGACTAGAGGGTGATGTATGAGGGCTACGGAGGAATAACTGGAGCTCATGCTATGAAGAACATCATAGATACGGATGGTATCATCCTAGTTATGGGTGGGAAGGAAAAGTTCAGGGAAACCACATGACGCTGCAAATCTACCTAAATCATCAACATGGGAGGAAAGGCTCACATATGAATCATCACGGGAGATAACGGAAGAACAGGTAAAAATATGGTCAAACGATGTGGAGCCCAAAAATGTCGCTGAAGGGAGATCAAGAAAAACAGAAGGAGGGGATTCAGAAGGAATGTCTTCGAGGGTCGCACGGATAATGATAGGTAGAGGATGGGGGCGGTGGGTTCCGTCATCTCAACATCAGGGGGGGGAATGTCAATGGTAGCAGGGGGATCCTCAAGCTGACCTGATGCATACTGGGCGAGGATGGGAGAGGCAGATTGATTTTGTTCAACCTCATACTCGCGAATGAGCTCTAAGGAGGCTCGGTAATGCATCAGGTGAGGTCAATGGTGGGAATAATGGCCATGGACACCACACAGAGCGCAGGGTTTGTTGGTGCGAAGAGTTTTTGGGTTCTTGGCTGCGGACAAGGAAGAAACAGAGGATTCAGGGACCGTAGACGCAGGGAACGCGACTTTAACCATGGGTTTGATACAAGGCAATTTGGGACAGGTATGGGTGGCATGACCGACACCATCATACAAGGCACAAGGCTTGGAAGGTGGAGGAGGGGTAGGGTCAGTTGGGGTGGCCTTGTCTTTGGATGCCCCCTTGCAAGCTTTTCCTCTCTTTCCGGTAGTTGTCACAATAGGAGAAGGGTCTTGTTGAGGTGCTGGTGGCACTGTAGTGACGGAAGGAGCTAAGGGAATCAGTTGAATTAGTGTCAAATCAAGGTATGGTTTGGGGTGACCTGGTGGGGTCTCGACTGGAGGATTAAGATACTAGACGGGTATTCCCAGGGTCAAATTAGGGAGGGAAAGGGTTGCCATGATGGGGATCGAATAAACTCTAGGAGGGGGAGCAAGGAAAGGTATTTGACCAGCGGGGTAATGGCTAGGAGGGATGGCTCCCAGATGGTTGTAGGATGGGAACCAACCGAGAGTAGATCGTAGGGTTTTCATTG
This sequence comes from Pinus albicaulis, assembly GCA_034641835.2. Classification (NCBI taxonomy): domain Eukaryota; kingdom Viridiplantae; phylum Streptophyta; class Pinopsida; order Pinales; family Pinaceae; genus Pinus; species Pinus albicaulis. The sequence goes on from CM076574.1 coordinate 229,314,476, forward strand.
GTGGGAAGGTCCCGGACGGAAGAGGTTCGACCCGGCGGGGAAGGGCTAGGAGAAGGTTGTAGCGGGCAAGGTTGAGGTCGGCCCGACTAGCGAGCGGGCCGCTTAAGGTCGGCCAGAGATGATTGCACTTCAAGCCACCAAACATTTGCTAGCTGGGATGGAGACGGGGAGGAGAAGACCAAGAAGGTTCCGAGCAAGGAGGAGTCTTTATAGATGCTGAAGCAATGGTCAAGGGTCGACGGTTTGCTTATTGGCTACAAAAGATATGGTTGACTCGGGGGTATGAGATTTTGGCTCATGATATGTCAGCGGGCAATATTGCTATCTTTAAATTACAGCGAGGAAAAAAATCTTGCGGTGAACCACAGATGGGATAGTAGACATGGCATAGGTGTAGCTATGCCCCAAAAGAATGTTATAATCAAGAGAGGCGTCGATGACTTCAATGTCAATGCAAACAATCTTGCCCGCAAGAGTGATAGGAAAATTACGAAAAATTCAAATGGGTTGGGAGGCATGGCCATCCCATGCATGAAGAGTGATGGTGGAAGAGGCCAGCTCAGGGGATTCGAGTTTTTTCCAAACCAAGGCGGACATTACACAGGTAGATGCCCCCTCAACAATAATACACCGAGCCACGTTGGCGTTCTAGATTTTTACTAGGATTTGGAAAGCCACGGAAGCAGGAAGGGGAGGATGGTTTGACTGACGGGCGTCGAAAACAATCAATTGGTCATCACCAGGATCTACAACACCCATGGAGAATAGTAGAGCCTTCCTTTGAGAAGGAGATGACTAGAAAAGTTCCAGTGTTGAAATGGCAACAGGGGACTGTGCCAAATCATCTACTATGCTATACGAATGAGCAGCTCGGCTAGAAGCAGCATTTCGGCGTAATGTTCCCTTAGGAACCTTGGTATGAACCTCAAATTTGGGCTGAGGTATCTCTAAGGGACCATTAGGTTTCAAAAGAGGCTCTGTAGAACCTGAAGATGGTGACTCGGAGGCAGACGGGGCAAGAGGTGTGGGGTACTGATGAGACCAAGTTTGAAGGTTAAGGTCGACGGTGAGAGGTTGGTCAGAATTCATCATGAGAATCTGGTAATCATAAGAACCAGAAGGGGAAGGTTGAGTGGTTACCGGGGCATGAGGTGGTTGAGTAGCCACGAATCCTTGCTGAGGGAAAGGATCGGTAATCACAGCTGGTTGAGAAGTAGCTGCATTGGGGGGAATAGTAGGAGAAGCATTTTGTCCATGCAATGTAGCCTAAGACTCCCACATCTACCGCATCTGTGGTAATAGGGGACAATCGTGAGTGTAATGACCATAAACACTGCAACATGAACAAGGCTTATTGGTGCGAAGAGGCCTATCCCGGCAATTACGAGAGGCTTTTGTTCTTTGGTTAGTAGTGGTAAGTCAAGAATGGAGGATTGGATCCATGATTACCAGGGGAAGATTGATTTTGATTGCCTTTCCTCTTTCTTTGAGAAGAAGGAGGATTAGTCGCGCCCTACTGTGCAAATACTCTCCCTGGAGGGCATAGTAGTTCCTGTTGCGGGGGTTGAGAAGGCAAGGGAGGTGGAGGGCCAAATGCTGGAGGAGCTGGGACACCAGGCTGTGGGTAAGGATAATGGTTAGGATGGGCAACATTGAGGTAAGCAGGAGGGTGGGCAAAAGGAGGAGGCATGTCATATCCTGGATACATGCTACCTGGAGGGGGAAAAGTGTTGGAGGTACTGGCCCCTCCCAGAGGGAAACCATAGCCCATAGGAGGTTGAGCGTAGGTATGCGAAAGAGCTCCAATGATACCATCGGCAGAGTGAGATGCCCCTAGGGCGTTAGCGCCACCGGGTCTGGGGAGGTCAGGAAGGATGGTATAAACATAACTAGATTGAGCATAGATGAGGTCATATTTCAAGGCTATTTGGAGGGTGGCTTCTTCGGTTTGAGGGAACTAGGATGCGACATCTTTGCCGATGGCAGGTAAGAGAGAGCGCAGGAACCAGTCCATGTAGACCCGATCTTCAAAGGTGGGAGCTCGACATAAGCTCCTTCTTCTCCACCATTCCTAGACATGAGTGGAAAGGCGGGTCGAAGATGATTGATGGAAATAAGTCAAGAGTTCGGTACCAGTGTCGTATTGGAGAGGGAGCTGGAAATAAGATAAGAAGGCTTGGGCAATGGTCACAAAGGTGGTATGGGAAGAGGCGGATTGATCAACATACCATTTAGAAGCTTCGCCTGTAAGCATGCGTTGGAACAATCTAAGATGGATGGAATCATCAGTAATGGAATTGGATGAACACCACATGTGGAAAGATCAGATATGGTTGGAGGGATCTTCACTAGAAAGGCCTTTGAACTTGGGAATGTTGGAGGGGAGCTTGGTTGGCATAGCAAGCCAACTAACATCATGGTGGATAGGATCGTTGATCAACTAATTGAAATCGGGGAGACTGAGACCTGCCATATAAGGGAGCAAAGGGACAGTCGAGGTAGTTCCTGTGGTGGTTCCGCTAGTAACAGACCCAGCAGTAGGACCAGGGTTTCTACTAGCATTAGGCCCTGAACTAGACATGGTGAAGGTAACAGGGGGAGAACAAGAAGTAGGGGGAGAACCAAAAGAATCAGAAGAAGAGTCGGAGTGCGGACTCGAGGGAGGACTAACTCGACGATGGCGGGAAGGAGTAAGTCGACCAACCGGAAACTGAGGATGAAGGCCAAGAAGTCTCCAGGATAAACGTCTTGGAGGTGCAATGATGATGGCACACAGGGAAGAAGAAGGACCAAAAAAGGCAGCGAGGTGCATAATCAAATGACGACGATGTTGAAACAGGGGCAGAGAGGTGCAGTGTCAATTGATTTTAAAGTCTTGGCCTGGCGATGTTAACCAAACGCTTCTTCACTTAGGTTCAGTGTGTGGCGTGTGTTAATTTTAATTTTTAAACTCAGAAGTTTTGAGAGTAAAATAAAAAGTGTGTTGCGTAACTGAAAATAAATCTACAGAGAACAGTAAATAAGGCTGAAATAACAGAAAATTAACAGCTAACAATGCATTGATCTAACCCAAGAAGGTGGGTCTCTCAAAACTAGTCTAAAAGAGGGAAAAAAATATAATCAAAACACACTAAAAAGAGGCCAATAGATCTAAGGTCAGGAGGGACAGGGATCTAAAGGAGAAATCCGCTGAAAAGAGGTGCAGAAAACAGCAAAGAGATAGAGGCAAGGTTGCTACAACAAAGGAAGAAATCAACTAAAGGTAGAAGGGACAAGGAGGTGACCCTAGAGGTAAACCCAGACAAAACTATATGAGGTGATTTGAAAGGGAGAAGAGCTGATCTAAAAGGGATCTGAAAATGAGGTATCAGATCTGAAAAGAAGAAGGTTGAAACTCTGAAAATTCAGACGTCTGAAACAACTAAAACTCTTCCACAAAAAGTGGAGGGTTATAAAGCCCTAGGGGGTGAGATTCCCACTTAGTTGAGTAAAACAGATTAGAAACAGGTCTAAATAGGCGGAGACAGAGGCTGGAAAAGCCTGACAGAAGCTTCAGACAAACCCAGAAAAATTGCTGGAAAAGTGCAGAAAAAAGTGCAGGTCGTAGGTTCTGACCTATTTTCAGTCCAGGTCACAGTTTTGGGGCAGAAAAGTGTGCCCTCCAGGCCAGGTCGCAGGTTTTGGGCCGATAAGTGCGACCTGCAGTTCCGGGTCTCTCGGCGGTAGATTTCAGAAAAAGTTGTCGTCTCGGTGCTTGGGCCGATGTACATCTGCGCAATAGAGCTAGAAACACAAAAAAGTTAAAAATTGTAATGTTTGAGGGTTTTTGAGGTGAAAAACACCATAAAAATAGGAAAAACAAAAAAATGAAGAGAAACCTAGGGTAAAATAGTTGGATATGCGAGAATATATAAAACGGCAGTGGTCGCAAAAGAAAAATAAAACCGTGTGGACTTGCCAATTGTTAGTATGAATCTTTTGTCGGAAAAAGACCACTTTAGCTACACATAACAAATAGCCCTAACATCAATTATGGCTACGATATCTTCAAATCTCGCAGTTAGTTGATCAAAACAAAGGCGTTTGCACAAATCGATCTATGCATAAAAGACGTGCATGAGTAAAAATGAAATTTTTCTCCATGCATCAAATGAAATAGACAAGAACAATATTTATTTTTTGAAAATTTTTTTATATTAAGGGCACCTGGGAGGAAAACAAGAAAGGTGTTTCCAATTCTCCTCAATGGGATGGGTTCTTGGAAGTCCTTAGCACTTCATATCTAGAATTTCTCTCTCTTGTTGGTGTAGAAAACCTAGACAAACATAGAACTCAAAGGGAGCTCACAAAGTAAATAATGGAAAATATGAAAATGATAATGGCTCAAAGTCAGACCAAAAGTGTAGATCCGGAGTGATCTAATAGGCAACAAAAGGTGAAGAATGATAGGAAAAACCCTTCTATTTATAACAAAATATTAGGTCATTCTAGATCTTGGTGCATGATTAAAATAATATTAACCAAATCTAGATCCACCTTTTATGGAATATTTTATTATATTTGTTGGAGGGAAAAGGTATTTGACTTGGGTCAAATCACTTTATTTGTAAATAATAAATAAATAAATGATTTATTTATTATTTTAAGGAAGTGGTTGAATGATAATTAAATAAATAATGATTTATTTAATTATTTATAAATGATTTAGTCATATTTAACAAGGAATATTATTTAAATAAAATTTAAATAATTATTCCTAGAAAATAATAAGATAAATAAGGATTTATCTAATTAATTTCCTTGTTTTGGGTTAAATATGACCAGGAATAATAATTAAATTATTGTTTAATTAATTATTCCATGAGAAAAATTAAAAAAATATAGATTTGTTTAATATTTCTCTTTGGGGTTTCCTGTTTAGAGCATAAACAACCTAATAAATGTGTTTTATTAAGTTATTTTACATAGTGAAAGCAATTTTATTTAGGGTAAAATTGGTCTTACATGGTTTACTTGGGTCCATCTAATGATAATATGTTAGATGACCAAAAAAAGGTGTAACAACAGTAGCCAAGAAAGCTGGGTCGCATGCATAGCTTCCTCTGGAGCCGTCATAGGGTGCTTCGACGGGTTGGGTGAACAACCCTTAGGAATATTTCAAGGGGAATGCACAATCCGAGAGGACGTGCGTGGCTTCACCCTGGCCCACTTCATATATTTTTCCTTTCCCTTCACCTTCCATTTTCCCTTCCTCTTGGCCAGCGTAGACACAACCTCTTCCATATCGAGGGTTACTTTTAATACATCTTCAGACCCAACTTCCACGGAAGTCATGACAGACAATGACTCAGCGGGGTTAGTAGCGGTCATTCTTGCTCTAAAGGAAAATTCAGGGTTGTTTCTGTCAAAAGGGGTAGCTCGCCAAACATACGGATGGAAATGGCACATAATAGACCGTGTTCACAGAGGAGCACACAATGCAAGAGTCTCAGAAAGCAAACAAACCCAATCTGACCGACACCCATCTGTTTATAGCCCCCGATGGGTAAAAACGGTCAGATTAGCCTTAATTGCAACTTATCATTATGGAAACAGTAAAAAATCCTCCGAGGTCACCGCATTAATTGCCAATTTCCCGTTCTGTTCAATGTTAAAGTTTCTTTTTCACTAGTTTCCCTGTTCCAATGGATAGTTTTTTCAGCCATGTACAACCCATGCGCCTTCATCACACCTTTTTGCACCTCCTGTCCTGCGCACTATCCCTGCGTAACCGCCGACCCCGCATTTGCTTTTTCGCCCTGGTGTGCGCAACATCCTTTACACAGCTACTCTGGCCATATAGAAATTTTGTCTGCACCGAGTTGTCCCTGTAGGGTTTTAGACGACATCCATTAATGCACCCTGACAAGTAATCTCGGCACAGCGTAGCCAACCTGGCTGCACCACCATCGGTAATCTCCTTCACTATGTATGTGCCCAAATAGTTCTTACAGAACTTTCCTGGATGGCATTCAAACTGGCTATCATAAAGTAAACCAATTCGTCTTCCTTAAAGACCTTTTTCCGGACATGTCGATCATGCCAAGATTTTTCGTGAGCCTTCTGAACTTGTTGTTGGAATTGAGCTATGAACCGATATTCTTCCAAGGCCACCAGCTATGCCAAACATTCCTCCATGATGTCTGGTTCCACCATGTTTGTAAAATCCGGAATGTGCAAACTGGGAACAATGTATTCCATAGGCATGATGGCCTCCTTCCCGTAGACCATTCTAAAGGGTGTTTTTCTCATGAGTTTCTTACATGTGGTCCTATAGGCCCAGAGTACTGAGGGGATGCATATGTCCCAATTGCTTCGGTCAGTGTTACAGACCTTAGTGAGCGCATGTTCCAGAATTTTATTGAAGGCCTCTACTGCCCCGTTTGCATGTGGGTGATATGGGGTACTCTTCGCATGGTGGATCTGGAATTCCTCAGCCAAAGCCACAATAGTTTCATTAAAAAATTTCGTACCTCTCTGGCTCATTAGGATCTTTGGAAAACCAAGCCAAGTCAGAATATGTTCAAAAATGAAGTGCGGAGTGGTACCCATAGTACAGTCCTTGACATATTCTTCTTCCACCCACTCGGTTACATAATCAGTGGCAGTGATGATGTATTGGGCACCCGTATACTATCCTAAGGGATTGATGGGTCCTACAAAGTCTATGGCACACTTATCGAATACCTGCAGAGCCATATGTTGTTGCATTGGCATCTCATCTCGATGCAAGGGTTTCCCCATCTATTGGCATGCGTCATAGGCCTGAAAGTATGCTTGGGCATCGTTATGTAATGTGGGCCACCATAACCCAACCCTTAATACTTTCTACGCAGTGGCTTTCCCTACGTAGTGCCCTCTTGTAACTCCCCTGTGGGCCTCAGCCAAGATAGCTTGTCTTTTATTCTCCAATACATACCTATGCAACACCTCATTTGTGCCCAGCTTGTAGATTTTTCCAGTGATTATGGTAAAATCGGGTGTGTGGGCGACCAATTCCTTTTTCTGTGGTACTGAGTAGCCATCAGGTGCCATACCTGTGGTCAAAATGAATAATGTTTGCAAAGTGCTCGTTGACCACCTTGATAGAAAATAGTTGCGCTTCAGGTAGTCCTTCTTCCAGATTGGTTGGCTCTTCTCCATTCTCAATCCAAGACAAGTGATCAAGCCCGGCATTCAATATCCCCGGTTTCACAATGATTTCAAAATCATACTCTTGGAACAGTAGTAGCCACCTACAAATCATCCCCCCCAACACAGGCTTATTTACCAGGTATTTTAAATCTAAATAATATGTTTCATCTTGAAGTGTCCACCTAGTAAATATTGTCTATATTTCTGAAGGGCATACACCATTGCCAATCCTTCGCACTCCGCGGTAGAATAGTTACTCTCCACACTAGAGAGTTTTCTGCTAGCAAAGGAAATCGTATGATCGATGCCCCCTTCTCCTGGCTGTACTAAGACATCTCCTAATGATATCCCAGATGCATCCACATGCACATGAAAGACCTTTGCCCAGTCGAGAAATATAAGAATAGGTGTAGTTACCATCTTTTCCTTTAGTAGCTCAAAGCTCTTTTGACACTCGTCATCCGAAAAAAAGGATACATCCTTCTTTAGCAGTTTTCCCATCAGTGCGGTGATCAAAGCGTACCCTTGAATAAACTTCATGTAGTAACTGGTGTTGCCTAATATGGAGAACAACTATTTCTCAGTGGTGGCAACTTCCAAATTGATGATAACCACAATCTTGGTTGGGTCAACCATCAATCCCTGCTGACATACCACGTGTCCCAATAGAATCCAAATTGGACGCATAATATGAATTTCTTGATATTTAGCGAAATATGGTGTTTCCTGCAGGCATCCAACATCATGCGCAGGTTTGACACATGATTCTTTACTAATCCAAAAACCATCCAGTCATCAAAATAGATCTCCAGAAACTTATGAATGAATTCCTTGAATACTGCTACAATTACGCGCGAAAAGATGGTAGGGGCATTCTTTAGCCCAAATGGCATGACATTGTACTAGAACGATCCCCACTCAATCGCAAAGGTTGTCTTGTTGCAGTCATCAGGTGCTATGCGGATCTGATGGTACCCTGAGAACCCATCAGTGAATGAGTATGCTTTTTGACCTCCCACATTATCTAGAATTTCATCAAAGAACAGCGTAGGGAAAGGATCATGTACGCGGGCATCGTTTAACTTGCGTAGGTCTATGCAGATCCTTATCTCTCCTTTAGCCTTATTTTCCTAGACCACCATATGGATTACCCAATCTAACTATTCTACTGGTTCAATGATACTTGTGGCCACCATCTTCTATATTTCCTCCTTGACTTTCTGTTTATATTTAGGGTTCAGGGGATAGGTTCGTTTTTTGATAGGGTGTGCATCCAATTTCAGGGTAATCCTCATAACACCCATATCCCCAATGATCCCTTTGAGTTCTGAGAAATTTGTGGGGAACAGATCCTGATATTCAGTCAGCATCTCCGCGATCTTTCCCACTATGTCACTATCCCAGTAATCCCCAATTTTGGCCATCTTGGGCTGCGCTTCTGTGGCAATTTTGACCTCCTTCAGTTTCAATGGTTTAGTTACATCAACGGCTTGTAGCAAAGGTCCTGCAATGGCACATTCTCCTTTTGACTCTGGGATAATGATATTCCAAGGGTCCTCATCAAAGTCTTCTACTGACAAATTTCTGCAGTTCACAATATCCTGCATCTACGCATCCCAGGATGGCGCAGTACATTCCTGCTTACAGAAGGAATCATCAAATACCAGAGCATCTATATCTTGCAGGGCTTCATCAATTTTCTCAGTTCCTCCCACTAGACGAAACGTCATCATGAAATATTCAGCCATTGTACCCTAGTGATGAGTGCATTGGTGGATTTTTGATTTCAAATACCAGGTGGTGGGGGTTGGTCCTAACGCATGAATAAAAATATGGAACCATTCATTCCATGTGTTTTCATTCCATACTTCCATCCATAGAGAAAATTTCTTGTGCAGATCCCCTTGACCCAAGAAGAGTTCCATAGGCAAGTTGATCAGAGGGTCAAATCGTATGATCATCATCTTTCAGCATTCCCCCCAGTCCTCGAATGCTTCCTTATGGGTTTCCCACCATCGTGCGAGGGTCGCACGCATAGCCATGTCAAGGGTCAAAAAATTCCATTCTTTAGGGACATCTGCTTCAATTTCTTTAATAAATTCCTTAACGCTACTAGAACCATCAAAGTAGGGTAGTTCTCTTACCTCTAAGGAGATGCATCAGAAGCTCTTTTTGATCTTAAGACACTACAGCGCAGATACATCATGCAACCGTTTCTGCCAATTTTCTATCTCTTCATCTGAGTCTGAGAGGAATTCATTGTCTTTTTCCCAACATAACATGCCATAAGCCGTGGGGTTGATCCAATCGTCGTCCCGGGTGGTCAGTTTGTATATGTGATCAACATCCTCCACCTCATGTCCTGGTTCAGTATATCGCTCACCTTCTACTGGATCCGAGGGGACTATCACCCATGTACCTTCATTTTCAAAGATCATACTTCTCCTTTTCAAATTAATGATACCTCCCATGTCAATAGCCCAATCCAGGACTAAGAGCATGGGGTAAGGGTCTATGTCATCCATTATCTGGATTACTTCAAAATAGGCATAAAATTTAACACCTGCAATGTCTACCACAACCTTTAGCAGTCGACCTAGTGGGATGATATTTTGCTTATTAGACATCCGTAACTGAATAGTCAACCATTCCAGCTTAGGTTCTCCCATCCTTTGCTATTTTTTCTTGGCCAGGACATTTTCGTTCGATTCTAAGTCAAGGATCACTTGGTCCATTTCATAGTCTCCAATCTGTGCAGTCATACGCATCTCCCAACCAGTCCTTTTTTGTTCTTATACAAATTGTTCACAGTTTTAACCTCTGGTTGTGAGGGAACCTTTTATGCACAACTATCTATTAATTCTTGGAGATTCTCTACTTCCTTCTCGTTGTGTAGCAGCTTCATACATTCCTAAAGGAATGGTTTAACTTCTTCATCTACTTTTGGGTCTACCAAAGTCCTTGAGGTATATGCTTCGTCTTTGGCCATCTCCCCCCGAGCTTCCACAAAGGTTTCTTTCTTCTTTTTCAGATCTAAGCTTTCTTTTTTCTCAACAACCCTCCTGATTAGTGGTTCAGCCGTAGATTTTTCCTTAGCCCCTCCGGTGGCAATGTCACTACGCATGATCACATTGATACTTGGCCCATCATCTTGTGGTTCTGCCTTAACCCATTGTACGTTCTGTATGGGCGTCTGTTGTTTCTCCTTCATTTTTTCTATTAGCACCGAGTAGTCATCAATGACATGGTCAAACTGCCTACAATATTTGCAAGATCGGCATGCAGGGTTTGGGCAGTCTCTTGCATAATGTCCCATGTCCCCACAGTTGTAGAAAATCAGTTTCCCTCGTCCTTGACCTACACTTCCACCTCTCCCTCCTCCCCTTCCTCTTGTACGGGATCCTCCCTGCCCAGAGGGAGATAGTGGTGATGAGGGGTTAGCCTGCACCCTGTATAGGTTTCCCCTATCTACCATTAGGTCGAGTGTTTGGCAATTTTGTTCATCGTGATCCACAGACAAGAAAAATATAGACCATTGTTTTTCAGTTCTGGAACATAGGCACCTAATTGTGGGCAGTGATTTGTGTCATGTCTTCCTGCTACCTGACAGTCAGCGTACCATAGTTGTAATATTAAAAAATGGGGAATGCAGCAATACAATGCACTAAAAACGCATTTTTTAGAAATATATGCAATAACATTTAAATGAGGCCCATGGATCCATTATTTTATACATTATAGTAGCTAAATACAAAAGGAGATCTGAAACAAATCATGGTATCTTAGTTAAACAAGCCTCCCAAGCCATAATAGCCCAAAAATAATGCAAAAATAGGGGCTACAACAATGTATAGAAGCTAGAATACCCTGACAACATTATTTTATTACTTCTGCAACAACATAAGATTGTACATCAGGTCTAGAGATTTTATGTGCATAAAAAGTTAGATCTATATCAGATCCATGCACTATACAAGATCCTCTAAAGATACCCCTTGGGGTTTTCAGCAAACACCAAGTACAAATTGTAGATCTGAGATTTAAGATTGTAGATCTATTGAAAATTACAGATCTATAAAGTGCTTCTAATCTGATATTATCTGTTGTCGACAATTATTGTCTACCCTAGAGACAAACTATAGTTGCTATAGACCAGTGCCTAGGACATATTAACATAGCAAGGAGCTCATAATATAGCTTGGGTTGTCAATCCAAAAGCTCTCTTACTATCTCTTGCAAAACAAGGAAATTAGTTAAATGGAACCAAACTCTCTCAGAAGCTGATACAAAGATAATAATAATGTAGGAACAGCATGCAAAACTCCAATACAAAAAGCATCAGACAGTTAAGAGACAACTTACTGCAAAGAGGGCCAGTTCAAATAATATGCCACATAAATCAAATATCAGAAAGTGGATGCAGTGAAGAAACATGAAAAAGATACTAGTTAGCATGAGGCTGATACCCAGATACACAAAAAAACCACATATGGGCTTATCCAACTAATAATCCATACATGAAAATGACGTTTTAAAAGCACCCTCCTCAAGTAACTAATATAGCAGAAAATATGGATGAAATGAACATGGAACAGTATATCATGACTAGGCCTATTTAAAGCGCTTGACTAATCCAAGTATGGGCACCAAATAGGATGAATCCTTACTTAAGACCAGTGAGCCACTCGCATTCTAGAACATGATACAAGAAGATAAATAGCATGGAATGAGATTTTATATTAACACATCAGAGAAAATTACATACTGTGAGATACCAAAGACCATAATCCTTATTATAGTTATAACTCCTCCTCAATGAGACCCTACGGGCTCTGAGCCTTCATACAAAAGTGTTACAAGATGTATACAAGAACTTCTCACTGCACAGTTTACTGATAGAAATCTGGAACCCTTACAATGTCCTCTTTTCCAGTTCTTAGAGGAGAAGGAGAAAACTCTAGAGAATGAGGTAGGTCATACATTTAATGATCTGATTTGAATAAAATGGCGGAAAACATTCGCGCCCACACTATGAATGAATAAATATAATTAACTGTACTTTGTAATCTACCTTCAGAAATAAATGTTGAGGATGAAAATCTCCTTATAAACAAGACACACATAATAAAATATACGAATGCTCTGCCTTTTGCCAAAAGGGAAAAATCTGCTGCCATGAAACCTTGAGATTGCTTGTGATTGTGCATGGTACTCTCGCTCCCTTGAACCCTGAGTTGAAATTTTTATTTCTCAATGCTGGATACTGAGCTCCTCGATTTTCAGCTGATGTTTTTTGTATCCTCATTTATGCTTTCAGCTACCAGAATCTGCCCCCTTTGAATTTCTCTGAGAGGTTCAATGGATTTTCTTTCTATTTCCATTAATGAGGTCATATCATACAACTACCTCAAGCCTCCCTCTTAAATTTTTCCAGCGGAATATCGTCCTTAGAGAAGACCTTGGCCTCTGTGATGAAGGCGTAGATTAATGGAGGGTTCCTGCTTCTGCAACCTGCAAAAATACACAAACATATTTAAAATACTGGACACAGGAACGATGAATGTGGTGGCAGCCATGGCGATGGTGACATAGACTGAACGAGGTGGTGAGATAATGCAGGGTGGCGAAGAAGGATGCAGAGGAACATGGTGAATGAGCGCGGAAAAAAATCGTAACTTAAACACTGAAATATGACCCCTAAATGGAGTACGTGAATGGTGGAGGGTAATGACAGTGCCACGTGGTCGCGCGAAAGGTCGAGCAGAAGGGGTGACGTGGACAGACGAGAGCTATGGTGGAATAGTCAACAGCGGAGGGGAAATAAGTCTGGGACACATGATTAAAAGCAAAATCGACGACTGATATGGCGTCGGGCGATGACATGATGGTGGGCCAGAGGCGATGCTGACGAGGTTAAAAGGTGCACAACTTTGGAGGTCGTGAGCCGTTGGATTGAGCGCCCGAGATCGGACGGCTCACAAGAATTCCGCTGCGCATCTTTTGACCGGACGATAATGCGCGAAATGGGTAGTTTCATTCATCGTACACCGGGACACGTGTCATGCGATCTATGGAATCGCTGCCCCCATGGAGAATACCGATTACCCAATGGAGGTGGTGCGGAATTAACCGCCGGTTTTCGGGCACGGGGGCCACCACGGTAAACCAAACTCCGCTCCGTTGATTTACTTCTGATCGGATGGCCACGGGTGCCCCCGAAACTTTGAACGGTTAGCTCCTTTCCGCCTGGCACCCGGTCTCGCACCTAAGTCATATGGGGAATGAAATGAAGGGGCTAAGGCTGAAAGGCTAGGCCCGATATAATTTTAATTGCGGAATTGGGACTTTGGGTAGTGTATTTTCGAGTGGAAAAAGGCAACGATATGCAGAACATGAGGTTTTAGGCCGTGAAAGGGGTTTTAAAGGTTTATATGGGGCGGTAGACCAAAAATTTGAATGGAGGGGTTGACATGTACAACATTGGCTCCATCTGGGGACAGTACGTTCCTTCGTGGACGTGGCGAGAACCTGCAGACCACTGATCATTTATGTGCATACCTTGATCTTCTGCTCTTCTATCATTTTTCTTCATAATTTACTAGTGCACGCACAAAATCAAAACTAAAACAAAAACATATATACAGTATGGTACATCAGGCTTTCTCTTCCTGAATCAGAATTGAAATTAGGGCTTGAGGAATTGACCATTTACAGGGGAGTCAAGCAGATCACCCTGTAAGTTTTCCAATATGAACGTGTTGTTACCTCCCTGTTCCACAACTTTAAATGGACCAAACCAAAGTGGATCAAATTTAGCATGTTTGCCCTTTTCAGCCCTCCGGATATCCCATCTGAGAACCAGGTCACCAATTTGAAATTTCTTGTCTTTTGCATGCTGATCAAATAAATTTTTCATTTGCTCCTGATATTCTATTAATCTCTAATTCACTTGGTTCCGTGTTTCCTCTAATTTGACCAATTGATTAATTCTTCTGACCATGTCTTCTGGTTCTTCCTTAATTTCCTGCATGAAATGTGCTACTGGCAACGCCAATTGCACAGGAAACACAGCTGCTCGCCCATATACCAGTTCATAAGGGGATTTCCCAGTTGATCTCTTACTGGTTATTCTATTGGCCCACAAAGCAAACTTTAATTGGGAGTCCCAATTCTTTTGGTTCTCGTTGATTGTTTTCTTCAAGGCCCTCACCAAAGTTTTATTAGATGATTCTGCCAAGCCATTCCCCTGTGGATAGTAAGCTATGGAGTGATTTAATGCAATATTATACTGCTGGAAAAAAATTACAAATTTATTGGACTTGAAGGCCTGTGCATTTTTAGTTACAATTCTAGCTGGACAGCCAAACCTGGATATGATGTTCTCTTCCATGAATTTGATGATTACAGCATCTGTAGCATTTCTTGCAGGTATGGCTTCCACCCATTTTGTAAAGTAGTTTGTGGCTGTCAATATCCATTTATGTTGGCCACTTGAAGGAGGATGTATCTCTCCTATAAAATCTAATCCCCATTGTTGAAATGGTTCATACACATGGATAGGAATTAAAGGAAGAGCTGGCAGCTTTTGTTTCTCAGCAAATTTTTGACATTTATCACATGCTCTAACCCAATTAAAAACATCTCCAAATAATTTTGGTCAATTCAGAACTTTATGAGCTGTAGCCCTCCAACTGTAATGTCCTCCACAGATTCCTTCATGAAACTCTATCATTATACTTTCCACTTCATTCTCTGTGAGGCAAAATAACATTATGCCTGAAAGATCCCTCCAATATAATTGACCATTGGCAACTATATACTTTTGTGATTTCAGCCTCAAAGCCCTGTATTTTGATTTGTCACAACTTGGAGGGCAGCTGAGTGTTAAAATATACGCAACTATTTCTTTGTACCAAGGACTAGTGAGATATCTTATGTGTATATTTTGAGTGGCCATCTCTAGCCCATGCTGCTCTTCTCCTTTCTCAGGCTCTTCATTTGCTATCATAGATAAATTAATGCCCAGGGCTTGATGATTTGATTCAGATAACATTTTAGCAAGTCCCTGTCCTTTAATCATCCTAGTAGGTCTGATGTCCAAATCATATTCTTGTATTTTTGTTATCCATCTTCCTCTTTTGCCTTCACTATCTCCTTGAACAAGGATGTCCTTGACAGCTGCTGTAGAAACATATGCAATAATGTGGGATTGCAAAACATATGTTCTAAAGGCTTTGAGAGACTTCGCCAAGGCATATGCCTGCTTTTTTAGTATGTTATACTTCAATTCTGCATCATGCAATACCTGACTGAAAAAGGCTATTGGTTGCTCATATCCATCTTCATTTTTTTGTAATAGGACTCCTGCTATTGTATGGGGTGAAGCAAATGAAAATATTATAAATGGCTTTGTATAATCTGGCCCAGCTAGCACAGGAGCTTCAGCAAATGCCTGTTTTATCCTTGTAAATGCATCTCTAGATTTGTGGGACCACTTTACTTCATTATCCTTTTTCAACATATCAGTGATATGCCTAACTATCTCAGCATAGTTAGGAATAAACCTTCTCAGAAAATTGATTCGGCCTAGAAACACCTACACTTCCTTCTTATTCCTGGGTAAAGGAATATTGTTTATAACTTCAACTCTCTTAGGATCTATTTTCACACCATCTTTAGTTACAATGTGTCCTAAGAGTTTTCCCTCATCTAATGCGAATAAAGATTTTTGAGGATTGAGGGAAAGACCATACCTTCTGCATTTTTCAAAGGTTCTCTGCAAGTGCTGAATGTGTTCAGTATCATCCTTTGAAAATACTATGATATCATCCAGATATACCACCAGAAACTTGTCCTGCTCTCCAACAAAGGCTATGTCCATTGCCCTCTGAAAAGTAGCTCCTGCATTAATTAATCCAAAAGGCATCCTGGCATACATGAATGTTCCCCATGGCGTAGTGAAAGCAGTCTTCTTTTGATCTTCTGGGGACACAACCACCTAATTATAACCAGAAAAACCATCCATCATTGACATTCTGGAGGCTCCGACCACTTTTTGTAGAATGTGGTCCATCTTAGGCAATGGATAATTATCTTTTAAAGATTCTCTATTTAAGTTTCTGAAATCTACACACAACCTTATTTCTAAATTTTTCTTTCGAACAGGAACAAGGTTTGCTACCCATTCTGAGTATCTAAATGGCACAATTATTTTGGCCTTCAGCAGCTTCTTGATTTCTTTTTCAATAGAGGGAAGCAGCAGAGGATTTATCTGCCCGAGCTTCTGCTTATAAGGCTTTGCATCTTCTCTCAAAGGAATTTTATGCTGCATTATATCAACATCAAAAGTTTTAAGGTCTTGATAAGACCATGCAAATACATCCTTATATAACAGAAATAATTTCAGATATTTTCCTTTATATTCTTCTGGGACCTTTTTGGATAATTTGACAATTTTGGGATCAGCATAAGTACCCAGATTTAAATCTTCCACTTGTTCTTCTTCTACTGTTTTACTGTGCTTCAATGGAACATCGTTTTTATCAAACAATATTTCTAGAGGCACCAGCCCTCTAGGTATGATATTTCCTTTTAGCTGCGGCACTTTATTGCCTGCTATTTTTTCTTCCCATTTGTTATCTACAACATTTTCAGCTTCCTCTTCTTCATTATCATCTATCTCCATATTGGAAAACTCACCCACTGTCTCCAGGAATCTCTTCATCTGTTCATCATCTTCAAAAACCTGCCAGTGTTTAATATTATCTGGGATTGATGGTCTGCATCGTACTTCAATTTCATACCTCAAAAGAGGATTCTGTGGAGGAAGAAATGTACTTGCAGCCATAGCAAGAGAGTCTGCTCCCGGGGCACGAACTGTATGTTAAATGCCAAGAATAAATTCTCCACCATGTCCCATACTTCATTTCTGTAGGCTCTCAGCCGTGGATGCTTAGTTTGACATTGATTTCTGACCTGCCTTACCACCAACTCAGAGTCTCCCATGACTTTTAAACTTTGTATGCCCATATTCTTGGCTGTCTGTAATCCCAACAAAAGTGCTTCATATTCAACTACATTATTGGTAGCCTCATATTCCAATTTAAAGGACAGTGGGACCCATTTTCCTGTAGGAGAGATTAATAACACCCCAGCTCCATTGCCTTCTCTTGAATTTGCCCCATCAAAATGTAAAGTCCAGATCCCAGCTTCATAATTTTCTGAAGACTGCTCATTCTTAATTTTGAAGGAGGATTCATGCACATAATTTTGATCTTCTTCTAGCATAAAGCATGAAAAATCTCCTCCTTTACTATAAACTGGTGAATTTTCAGAGTTATCAGCCTTAGTAACTACCTTGACAAATTTAGTCTCTCTGTATAACCTCCTCTCCTGTCCACCAAAAACTGGGATGGTAGCATATGTTAAATCCAGCTTAATTGACCCACCAATTTTTGTACCCCAGGACCTTGACAGCAACATGCCAAAGCGGGCTGGGATATCGGCCACCACAATGTCCATGACCACACTCTTTGCTGGAATTTGGGCCAAATTGACCACTAAATCTTTAATCATCCCCAAGCATTTGACTCTTTTGGAATCAAATGAATAAAGGTCTTTATATGGGCGTGTGATTTGCAGTCCTAGTTGTTCCATGACAGATAGAGGCATAAGATTATGGGAAGCCCCAGAATCTAACATACAATTGTGTAACAGCAGGTCATGAATAACTAGAGACACATAAAAGGGAGGAGTAGAAAGATCTATTTCCTCAACATGTGGTCCAAAGACTACCATGGGTCTTTCTTCTTGAAGGTTTAAACTATCAGGCACAATTGATATTTCAGGAGGGAGCATAAAAGAAGTAACTTGAGACTGATATGCAGGTTGTTTTAGTAGCTCGGTCAAGGGGAATGGAATTTTAATTTTCTCAAGTTCTTTTTTCAAACTAAAAGCAGGAGGGGGCTTTTCTATTACAACATCTTTTAACTCTTTATTTTCAGCTGAAGATTTAATTTCTTTTGACACTGACTCAACATTGGGAGGACTAACTACTTTTGAAGAAGAAGGAATCTGGTCATTAGGCTGCAAGGGAGTATTTAGAGGACTCTTACCTTTTTCTGTGTTTCTCTTTGTTGTTGATTCCTTCTGAGCAGGTACCTCCTTCTGAGGTATCTCCTCTTCTTGATCTTGAGTTCAGGTCCTCTTCCTTGAATATATGAGATCATATTTTCTATTGAAGTGTGCTTGCATTAAATCAGCAAATTGCTTACAATAATGATCAATCTCTGCTTCTTCTTCTTCTTCTTGCAATGGGCATTCCATTTCATCATTTTTTGAGAAAGCAAGATTTGAATCTTCTAGTTCACAAGCAGCATCTTCAGTGGAGTCATCTACTGGACCTTCCAGGTACAAGGGATGTGGTACCTGATCTTGCTGCTCTTTTGCTTCTCTTGGAAATATCTGCAGAGGTGGCTTTCTATATTGAGGATTGTAACCTCTGTTTTGAGCATTATAAAAATTCTTGGGAGCTGGGTTCTTTGCCTCCAATTCAGGCTTGACCATCTTCTTTATCACTTTTCTTATTTCCTCCATTTTATCTGAATCCTTATCCTGGCTGGAAGTGGATAATTCTTCTTTTCCCCTCCTTTTAACATCTTGTTCAGCCTTCCCTTTTAATTTTCCAGAGGAAGCAAAGTTAGCTTCCAATTCAAGAGCATCTGACTGAGCATCATCTAGGGTGGCAGGCTTTCTCTCCCTGAGGGAGAAACCGAAATCTGAGTCAAAAGCTGCAATGAAAACAACTTTTGCAGCGTTCTGATGAGGCTTCATATCTGCAGGGAGATTTAGATATAACTTATTAAATCTCTTAATAAACTCCGACACCCCCTCATTATGTCTCTTCTTGAGTGTATTGAACTCAGTGAGACACTACCCATGATCTTTCTTTTCTCCCCATTTCCTGAGAAAATTATTCTCCATGTCATCCCAGGTGGTTACTGAATGGTTTCCCAATGTCTTGAACCATTTTCTGGCTTCACCATCCAAATATTGCACAAACAATCTCAAGACCACATCCAAATGTTCTACATTTAAGTTTTCTACAAAAGAGAAAAAAGTCTTAAGATGTTTCTGAGCATCAATCTCATTTTCTCCGTTAAATCTAGGCAGAATCTTCAAATAATCCTGTGGTATATCATTTAGCACTTGAGGTAAGGCCAGTGGAGCATATTTATTCAACAGGAAAGCGAGAACATTAGCCATTGGAGGAGGTGGGGGTTGTGCAGCAATTTGATGTACAAATGAAGGAAGGGGAGTAGGAGGATGTGGGGTATGAATAACAATGGGGATATATTGTACAGCAGCTTGAGGTGTAGCTGGAAACAATTCACGATTAACAGGGGCTACTTCTGTAACTTCTTTAACTTCCTCGGCCTCAGGGGCGGGATGAAAGTTCACTTTAGTTCTTGCACTTCCCCGGGGTGGACTATCTGAGTAATATTCAAGATTTTCCTCAGTGAAGTCGGGATTTTCTACTGGGATTTCTTGAGAAGAGGAGGATGGGAAGTCTTCTACAGAATGTTCAGGGTTTTCAGCACGAATTGACTGTCTTTCTCTCCAAATTCTTTTATGAATAATCTTCTCTGATTCAGATACAGAGGATGTCTTTAACTTAGAGGAATCTGACCTCAAATGTGGCTTTCGAGGAGCCAAGACTACCAATAGATTTATCAAATAAATAACAGTGGAGTCACCAAGGTGAGAGATATACAACTCTTCAACTCTCTATGCTCACCTGATTAGAGAGTGAATATGATTTTTCGAGGCCCAGGGAAACTGATATTCTTGAATTCGCTCCCCAGCAACGGCGCCAGAAAGATGTTGTCGACAATTATTGTCTACCCTAGAGACAGCCTAGAGTTTCTATAGACCAGTGCCTAGGACATCTTAACATAGCAAGGAGCTCATAATATAGCTTGGGTTGTCAATCCAAAATCTCTCTTAGTATCTCTTGGAAAACAAGGAAATTAGTTTAAATGGAACCAAACTCTCTCAGAAGCTAATACAAAGATAAGAATAATGTAGGAATAGCATGCAAAACTCCAATACAAAAGCATCAGACAGTGAAGAGACAGCTTACTGCAAAGAGGGCCAGTTCAAATAATATGCCACATAAATCAAATATCAGAAAGTGGATGCAGTGAAGAAACATGAAGAAGATACTAGTTAGCATGAGGCTGATACCCAGATACACAACAAAACCACATATGGGCTTATCCAACTAAGAATCCATACATTACAATGGCATTTTAAAAGCACCCTCCTCAAGTAACTAATATAGCAGAAAATATGGATGAAATGAACATGGAACAGTATATCATGACTAGGCCTATTTAAAGTGACAGCTTCATCCCAGTACAGAGCTTAACAAGGATATAAATCCCCCATGATCCCAATGACACTTTCATTCTAGAACATGATACGAAGATAAATAGCATGGAATGAGATTTTATATTAACACATCGAGAGAAAATTACATATTGTGAGATAACGAACCGAGAATCCTTATTACGGTTATAACTCCTCCTCACTTTGAGACCCTACGGGCTGCGGGAGCCTTCATACATAAGTGTTACAAGATGTATACAAGAACTTCTCACTGCACAGTTTACTGATAGAAATCTGGAACCCTTACAATGTCCTTTTTTCCAGTTCTTATAGGAGAAGGAGAAAACTCTAGAGAATGAGGTAGGTCATACATTTAATGATCTTATTTGAATAAAATGGCGGAAAACATTCGCGCCCACACTATGAACGACTAAATATAATTAACTGTACTTTGTAATCTACCTTCAGAAATAAATTCTGAGGTTGAAAATCTCCTTATAAACAAGACACACATAATAAAATATATGAATGCTCTGCCTTTTGCCGAAAGGGAAAAATCTGCTGCCATGAAACCTTGAGATTGCTTGTGATTGTGCATGGTACTCTCGCTCCCTTGAACCCTGAGCTGAAATTTGTATTTCTCAATGCTGGACACTGAGCTCCTTGATTTTCAGCTGATGTTTTCCGTATCCTCATTTATGCTTTCAGCTACCAGAATCTGCTCCCTTTGAATTTCTCTGAGAGGTTCAATGGATTTTCTTTCTGTTTCCATTAATGAGGTCATATCATACAACTACCTCAAGCCTCCCTCTTAAATTTCGCCAGCGGAATATCGTCCTTAGAGAAGACCTTGGCCTCTGTGATGAAGGCAGAGATTAATGGAGGGTTCCTGCTGCTGCAACCTGAAAAAATACACAAACATATTTAAAAGACTGGACACAGGAGCGATGAATGTGGTGGCAGCCATGGCGATGGTGACATAGACTTAACGAGGTGGTGAGATAATGCAGGGTGGCGAAGAAGAATGCAGAGGAACATGGTGAATGAGCGCGGAAAAAACTCGTAACTTAAACACTGAAATATGACCCCTAAATGGAGTACGTGAATGGTGGAGGGTAATGACAGTGCCACGTGGTCGCGCGAAAGGTCGAGTAGAAGGGGTGACGTGGACAGACGAGAGCTATGGTGGAATAGTCAACAGCGGAGGGGAACTAATTCTGGGACACACGATTAAAAGCAAAATCGACAGCTGATATGGCGTCGGGCGATGACATGATGGTGGGCCAGAGGCGATGCTAACGAGGTTAAAAGGTGCACAACTTCGGAGGTCGCGAGCCGTTGGATTGAGCACCCAAGATCGGATGGCTCACAAGAATTCCGCTGCGCATCTTTTGACCGGACGATAATGCGCGAAATGGGTAGTTTCATTCATCGTACACCGGGACACGCGTCATGCGATCTATGGAATTGCTGCCCCCATGGAGAATACCGCTTACCCAATGGAGGTGGTGCGGAATTAACTGCTGATTTTCGGGCACGAGGGCCACCACGGTAAACCAAACTCCGCTCCGTCGATTTACTTCTGATCGGACGGCCACGGGTGCCCCCGAAACTTTGAACGGTTAGCTCCTTTCCGCCTGGCGCCCGGTCTCGCACCTAAGTCATATGGGGAATGAAATGAAGGGGCTAAGGCTGAAAGGATAGGCTCGATATAATTTTAATTGCGGAATTGGGACTTTGGGTAGTGTATTTTCGAGTGGAAAAAGGCAACGATATGCAGAACATGAGGTTTTAGGCCGTGAAAGGGGTTTTAAAGGTTTATATGGGGCGGTAGACCAAAAAATTGAATGGAGGAGTTGACATGTACAACATGATCAATAAAGTATCCTCCTTCAATATATCTCCAAAGTTAAGGGTAGATCCCCAACATTCAAAAAATCACCTCTCCAATGGTGTGTTGAACCACCCAACAAATGCACCTATAGAAATAATTCAGATCTAGATCTATACTTCGTCGTAGGGATCAAAATGTAGTTGACCTGATGCCAAGATCTGGAAATGAGGCTCAATTCCCTCAATACTTTCCTCCCAATGAAGTAGAAATCTTCTCCACTGAAAATGAGCACTAAAATGGCCTAGATCTAGAGATCTAGTTTCCAATTGTTGCAGCTTGCTGAAACAACCAATCCTCAATCATATTTATGTTGTAAAACAAATATTAATCTTGGCCTTCAGCTAGATAGTAGACAATGTGGTGCAAGACTCCTCCAAGAGCTCCTCGTTGGAAGAGGTGGGATTCTCGATCAGGAACACCCAATGCTAAACATCATTCAATCTCAGCTAAACAACAAGAGAAAGCTATATGTCTAAATAGACCATATATTTAGAAAATCATAATCATAAGCTAACCTCATATGGTTACCATCCTCTTCCTTTTAAACAATGTGAGCCTTCTCACCTTGGGTCCCACTCATTAGGGTTTCCAACATCATGCAATTAATCTCCCTCCAAAACTGCATTGTCCCATCATCAATGCCACTCCTCCATAACAACGTTGTTTTATTTGTTCAACCTTGACTTAGTCTCCATGCAATGTCTCCTTTCACACTCAAGGTGGCTTTATTCTAACTTTCTAAACTGATCCATATTCCCACTGGGTTGTCTTTATTAATGATCCACTCCCTCCATACTAGCTTTGTTGACTTGGTCAAACTTGACCTTGTCCACATGCATTAGCCCTTGTTCACACATGAAGGTGCTTTATCCAGTTATGAGTATGATCCATTTTCACATTAAGAGGGATTTTATGCCTACTAAAGAGATTTATGGACCTCCCTACCCATCTTATTCCTCTATCTAAGAACAAATTCAAAATTTAATATTCCAATTAGCTGCATACTAATTTAGGAATATTACAGTCCTCCCCTCCCAAATGTTTCTTGTCCTCAAGAAACTACAAGGATAGAACTGAAAAGCCCCTTCTCTTCCTCCTGTAGCATCTTCATATGATAGGTTCCTCCAAAGAACAAGATGCTCTCTCAACAATATGTCCTCAAGTTGTCATTCCCATGTGTATAAGTATGCCTTTGGTGAAAGATCCAAATGGCTCTCATCATGAAAAAGTGGGATATCCATGGAAACAACTATATGCTTTCTAGAGGCCTTCCTAAGGCATGGAATCTGAAATATATTGGGAACCATCCTCCCCATGTGAAGCCTCCATCCCCAAGCTACCATCCACAAAAAGAGAGTCACCCTCCAACATGGCAACTCCTGAAATACCTCCTCCACCTTAGGCTCCTGCAAAGAAGGTGGGCTGCATAGATAAATATGATGGATCAAAATGTCCATCCCACACTATATATCTCTCCACTTATGATAAGTGTAGAGCTGCTACTGAATATGGGCTGCAATAATGTTTCCTTCATGGAGAAAAAAGGAAATAGGGTCCTCAAAGTTCCACCCTTTGGTTCTTGCCCAAATCATCACATACAAAATGAATTGACATTATTATCATCATATGGGATCCAAATAAGAGAAGTAGTGAATGTTTTACATAGTGTTGGAAGGTACCAATAACTTCTCAAGTAGTCACAACGTAGTTTTACCAACTGTGGTTTCAGAATATGATATGGCAAGTTGTCTTCTAACAGTTTGCTAGTTGTGCATGTTATCTCATATACTAGTAAATAATAAATGGTATTGTATATCAAATGAGAATATAGGAAATAGTACAACACTTTCCCAAAGCCATACAAGAAATGGCTCTCTCCATCATATATGTTGGTCCCAAAATTACCATGAAGCCTAAATAGAAGCTTGCCCTCTTGTGGAGCAATGCACTATATAGAGATGGTAAGAGAATGAAAATACTGTGTTAGATAATCAATAAGTTAAAAAACACAATTCTTACCATGTACTAAGAGTAGTATGATAATAAGATCCGTGAATGAGCCCTCCATAGTGGTATGACATGGTGCCATGAAGAGGAATGAACTATGTGTTGCATGTAGATCTTTCTTCTTATGCTTGGAAATCCAAGTCAAGAAGATCATATCATGCTAATAGATGTCTCCATCCACTACTCCATCACTCTCATGTCCTTCTTTCCCTTCAAGTGCATCATATGTGAAGTGATCTTGGGGACACTCCATCAAAAAACCCAAGCTCCCAAGTGACAACTTTGTTGCCATTTGTGACAAGGCTCTTGCCACCTCATAGCTTCGTCCTTTGACATACCACATGTCAAAGCCATCAATCGTAATGTTTCTATATGTGGGAGATTCCTTCCAAAGTGGAAGTACCTCCTGATCCTGCAAGGCTTATAAGGAGTAGCCTCTTTGAACCATGATAGTGCCATCTCCTACTCCTGCAACATCATGCAAAGTATGGGATAAGATCAGCCCATACTATCTCAAGAACAACCAAAGCAACAACAACTCTTGTTGCCTCCCCACACCATCACCATATAAATCATGGAGCAACAACATGATAGTTGATATGAAAGATATCACATCACCCCAATACACCCAAAATCCTTGCTGCCATATGATGTAATTACATGCCAAGTTCCATCCACCAACCAACTCTTTGAAATAGAATGTGTCACAGGATGACCAAACTCTTTCAAGAGTAACCAACGCAGTCTTTCCTCCTACTGTCTAGTGTCAAAAATCTGCAAGTGGTTCCCCAACCTCTTGCTCATCAACATCACCCATCCAACCAATGGTGAGTGTCTATGATCATGTCCAAAAGTGGCATTCCTCCAGTGGACAATACCATCCTCCCAAATCATATTTATGTCTTTGCATTTCATGGGATGTTGAAATGAAATCTCCTGGGGATATCCAAATGAATACCACTCCTCAATGACCAAGTTGACCCCATAAGGATCCAAATATACTGAAGGCAAAATATTCTCATTGAGCAATGAAGTGCTCATCAAGAAAGATCCATCATAACAATGGAAAATAAGATGCTTCTCATCAACCATATGCCTATCCTCTGTTATACATGTAGAAATGTCATTGGGATGCTCCAATAATGGTTGGCCCCCCAAATCATCATTGTTGCTCAATGACAGCGCTGCTGATCTCCATGATGGTTCATTTGTTGTCTTAAGATCATACTCAATGTTGAACACATAGTTCTGCATGGCATGGTTCAGGACAATACTCATCCCATCCTCCAACAATATACACTCCAACCCCAAGAGTTGTGTGCAGCTCAACAATGACACACTAGGATGATTGTATATCTTCTCCTTGAACAAATCAAAGCTACTCAGTGCAGTGACAGTCTGTTGCTCCAAATCAGCAATGTACTTTGACCCTAGGTCATGAAATGGTATATTCCCACAATCCTCCATATGATGTGCTAAAGTAACAGAAAATTGAAACATGTGCGTACCTTGGTAAAGCTTGGGAACATCTTGTACTGTTACAAGGGTTCCTTCCTCCAGTGTGATGGCTTCCCCAAATACTGATGATGATGGCTACATCAGCGCTGGTACAAGTCTCCTCCTCCTCATGCATCTCCAGAATGGTGCACGTGACTCTAGATGTCGAGAGATCAAGACCACTTTGCAGGGTTGCAGGTGTTCTTTCTCATGCAAGTGCTCCTGTAGCAAGTGGTGGTGAAGGCTTCTTTTCCTCTAATTTCTTCTTTTAAAACTTCTTGATCAACCTTTGAGTAAAATTTTCAAATGCAGTCACTCTTGCATGAATCAAATAGCTGAACCATCAAATGTTTTCTTCACCCTAAAGGTGTAGCGCTGCAATCTCAACATATTCTTTCTATACTACTGGATGTAGTAGGAAAAATGCATCCAACCTCATTCCCCAAGCCCTTGTTGTGCATGTGGTGACCCATCAAAGGTAGACAATAGAAATATATTTCCCTCTTTTCTTCTATTGCTGCAAGGTCTCCTTTCTTCTTTGAGCTGAATGAACTATGGGAGAGTTAGATTCTCCTTGAAAGCTCTAGGTTGAGACTTATATTCTGCAAGATACTCACTTAGAATCTGATGATGTAAGTGTTCTCCATCTCTATGCCTCTTGTCTTCAAAATAAAAGGCCATAATATGTTTCTTTGGAGCTCTATGAAATACCAGACCTTCTTTTTGATGATAGGAAGTACATGGACATTCCTCATCTTGAAACCCTAATGTGGTGTCACTTCTTTTCTCCATTTTTCTTTGCTTGACCTCCTTGGTGAGGTCCTTCTTAGATCTGAAAAGAGATGAGATGAAACTCATTCCTTTCATCATCCTGATCTCTTTATGCTTCTCTTCTTCTTCTTATAGCATATCGGCTGAAACTCACAGATTGAGCCAAGATTATGCTCTAATACCATTGTAATATTCCCAAATGGGGAATGCAACAATACAATGCACTAAAAATGTAGTTTTTAAAAATATATGCAATAACATTTAAATTCAACCCATGGATCCATTATTTTATACATTATAGTAGCCAAATACAAAAGGAGATCTGAAACAAATCATGGTAACTTAGTTAAATAAGCCTCCCAAGCCATAATAGCCCAAAAATCATGCAAAAAGAGGGGCTGCAACCATGTATAGAAGTTGGAATACCCTGACATCGTTATTTTATTACTTCTGCAATAGTATTATATTGTACATCAGATCTAGAGTTTTTATGTGCATAAAAATTTAGATATATATTAGATCCATGCACTATACAAGCTCCTCTAAAGAACCCCCTTGGGGTTTTCAGCAAAACACCAAGTACAAATTGTAGATCTAAGATTTAAGACTACAAATCTACTGAAAATTACAGATCTAGTAAGTGTGGCTGATCTGATATGATCAAGAAATTATCCTCCTCCAATAGATCTCCAAAGTGAAGGGCAGATCCCCAACACTCAGAAAATCACCTCTCCAATGGTGTGTTGAACCACCCTACAAATGCACCTACATAAATAACACAGATCTGAATCTATACTGCACTATAGAGATCAAAATGTAGTTGAGCCGATGCCAAGATCTGGAAATGAGGCTCAATTCCCTCAATACTATCCTCCTAATGAAGTAGAAATCTTCTCCACTGAAAATGAGCACTGAAATGGCCTAGATCTAGAGATCTAGTTTCCACTTGTTGTAGCTTGTTGAAACAACCAAACCCTCAATAGGATTTACAATGTAAAATAAAGGTGAATTTTGGCCTTAAGCCAGATAGTGGACAAAGTGGTGCAAGACTCCTCCAAGAGCTCCTTAATGGAAGAGGTGGATTCCCGATGAGGAACACCCAATGCTAAACAGTATTCAATCTCAGCTAAACATCAAGAGAAAGGTATATGTCTAAACATACCATATATTCATAAAATCATAATCATATGCTAACCTCATATGGCTGTCATCCTCTTCCTTTTAAACAATGTGAGCTTCTCACCTTCGGTCCCACTCATTAGGGTTTCCATCGTCATGCAATTAATGTCCCTCCAAAACTGTGTTGTCCCATCATCAATGCCACTCCTCCATAATAGCAATGTTTGATTTGGTCAACCTTGACTTAGTCTCCATGCAATGTCTCCTTTCACACTCAAGGTGGCTTTATTCTAACTTTCTAAACTGATCCATATTCCCACTGGGTTGTCTTTATTAATGATCCACTCCCTCCATACTAGCTTTGTTGACTTGGTCAAACTTGACCTTGTCCACAAGCATTAGCCCTTGTTCACATATGAAGGTGCTTTACCCAGCTATGAATATGATCCCTTTTCACATTAAGAGGGATTTTATGCCTACTAAAGAGATTTATGGGCTTCCCTGCCCATCTTATTCCTCTATCTAAGAACAAAATCAAAATTAATATTCCAATTAGCTGCATGCTAATTTAGGAATATTACAATAGCATGGGGGTACTCGGTCCAGCGATTTCTCTAGGGTGTAAAGCGCTTGGCCCCCCAGCTTGCATATAATCTGATAACAAAGGGAACTGATCCTCAATGTGATCTGACACCCTACAGCGTATGCACCAGACATCTGGGCTAGGTTCCTTACCTCGACCCTTTTGTAAGTTCTAAATTTCTAAGTAAATCGCCTCTAGCTGGCTCTGAATCTGTAGTGCCGCAAATTGATTATCATCTCTCGGTGCAACTTCAAACTTCATGGAAATATCTATATCTTCTTCCTGGGAGTCGATCTTCTATTGTCCCATAGGTCTGCGCAGATATAGTAATAGCATGGTGATAAACCATTCCTTGTGTTGTTTGTCCTCGTAGAGAAATCCCCCATCACTGATGACCTTCTTCAGTCGTTGGTCAGCTTCCCAGATAGAGTCTCATTAGGGGAATTTTGAGGTTTAAAATGGGCCTCCTAAGGAAATTATAAAATAATAGTGGAAATCATAAAATAAGATTTGATGACATCATCAAATTTTAGAGGGACGAAAGAAAAAAACTACTTTTTCAACTCATATTTTCAACTTATCTCCCAAATTTTTTACTCAAATTTCGAGCTGGAGTACTTTTTGGATGCAAAATTTAATTCCCCATCCAAGGAGTACCCATGTTTCATACTTTTGATGGACCCTGCTACACGAAAAATGAGAAATACATGAAAAATGTGATTGTAATCACATTTTTTCATGAATTTCTCATTTTTCGCATAGTAGGGTCCATCAAAAGTACGAAACATGGGTACTCCTTGGATGAGGAATAAAATTTTTCATCCAACGAGTACTCCAGCTCAAAATTTGAGTAAAAAATTTGGGAGATAAGTTGAAAATACGAGTTGAAAAAGTAGTTTTATTATTTTATTATTTTATAATATTTTTACCCTTTTACTTAAAAAATGGTGAACCATCCCCCATGGTTGACATCATCATCTTGAATCCTATTGGTTCTTATAAAGTTTATTTTGGTTATACATTTTTCTTAGGAGGCCCATTTTAGACCTCAAAATTCCCCTAATGGTAGGTCCATGTTTGAAGTCCTTCAATTCGACTACACATTGAGAGTACGATTTAGGCTTTTGAAACTGCTGCTTCAGGGAATCTTTAATATTTTGTATTGACGACTTCACATGCTGACCAATATATCCCATAAACCAATCTAGAGCCCTTCCTTCAAAGGCTATGGAAAGTTGCACTCTTTTGACAACGTCATTATTAATGTTCTACGCAGTCCATACAGACTCTGCTACAAACCAGAATCGATCCATATCCTCATCCCCCGCACCCTTAAAGGTAGGCAGTTTCATGTGTGTAGCCATATCGTCCTCAAGTGGTGGTCGAGGTGGGGTAGGAGAATGCTTACCCTTGCGTGGGTTTTATGATGGCGTAGCCGGGGGACTAGTTCTAACTTGCGCAGCCTCGCCTTGGTTAAGATTAGGCGATTATCTTAAGGGACTGTATACTGATATATCTCCTTATTGATTAATATAGTAATATTTACCACTTTATGTCGTGCTTCCACTCTGGTTAGAGGTCATTCACTTGGTGTGGCCACACAGGACACCCTTTTCACACAATAGCATTTTAATCAACAACGACAAGGTTTGTAGGAACTTACCTCTAAATCCTTTGAAGAACCTTCACTCTACTTCCAAATATGACACAGACTAATCAAGTGAAAATTCTATTACAAATCCTCCCAAAATATTATCAACCCAGTGATCTACAGTCCTAGTGATATTGTTATCGGCCTTTTCCAGTTGTTGGATCAATTCAAGGGTCTATTGTGCGACTTGATCGTCTTTCTAGCAGGTCTAGAAATCTGCCAATTGTGCCAACCACTCCTATAATTCGTGTGCGAAGGATATGAAGAAGATTTCATGTACTTCCGTAAAGATGTACTTGTTCTTCCACTCTTCGACTGATAGATTCTTACTTCTATTCTCTTTTAGGGAAAATTCCTGAATCTGTTTTTCGAACCAATCCTCAAGTTCAGGCTTTAATGGCTGCCAATGACCTTATGGCATTATCCGATCTCTCTCTCAAAATGCTCCAGTTCTCGGAAACGGAACCATTTGTTGGCTTAAGGGGTCTTCACCCAGGTTCAGTTTAAGGTTTTCCAACAAACCCCTGTACTACTGGCCCTTTTTGCAATGGCATGCTTACACAGGTCAAGGTCTCACCCGAAGTAATATGGGAGGGTGTTGGAACGAGGTTTCTGCACCCTTAGAGAGAGAAATTTAATTGAGTTGGGTCCCTTCAGATCTAATAGACCTACGCAAGAGAATCCTTAACATAGAAACCCTGAATAGTATATCCGCACTTATAAATCAAAAGATAGCACATTAACAGAGCAAAGCACTTAAACCAGATCTATGCATTCATAATATCGCATCCACGTGTGCACCAGTAAATCGTCTGTATTTAGAAAGCAATTATATTCTCAGAAATAGCATAACACATAGCCATCAACAATAACACAGAAGGCTTAGATATCACAAAATAGTCTTCTCATTCATTCATATCCAGACTCTATCTACTAGTCCGCACACAGAGCCAGCGGGGTCTGCACATAGCAGGACTCAGGGTCTCCTCACACATAGCCAGCAGGAGCCCTTACCCAAAAAATCGACACAAAAGATCCACAATTTCGTATCCAATATTAATCCAAAACTTAGCCTCTCTCTAGACTCGATTTATCCATATATTTATAACATATTATCCTACGCTACTCTATGGTCTGTAAACTGTGGTTTGCAAACTCCTGATCTACCCTATGACCCATTACAATTCATTGGGGGCTTTGGCGTGCCCCAAAGCCCCTGCGTTGGACTAAACATTACAAAATATTACAAAAATGGACTAAAAATGCAGTTAAGGGACCTCACTCCAACAGGGGTCATAATATTGTGTTGTCACATCAGCCTGATGTCCTGGTATTCCATGTCTAGTATTTGATGAAAGATTAATGACATGATATTGATGATCATGATAGATATGTGTTTATTATCTAGCAGATTTGTTGTTGCATGACCCTTGTAGAGACATGTTGATGACCTGAATGAAGTGGATTCTCATTCAGAGGGAGAATCTCTGTCCTAATAGACTCTACTCATATTTTCAGTTTATGATCTATTGAAATATGATTTATGAGTGTTTGACATTGGTTAATCCATATCATAGTTTTGAGCCTCATTTATGCAAAGGAAGGCTCATAGATGTGTTATGCCAGAGAGAAACATGATTTAAATTTTGTATAATGAATTCAGTTTGTACTTTGAATCCATGGATCTATGATTTGTATTGTCGTTATCAACTGATATCTAGTATTTCTGGAATTCATCATGAAATTAGATGGTCACTTGGTAGATGTCATTTCTGTAGATGTATTGAAGATTCCATTAAGATTTGTTATATGGGAAAGTTCGTATGTTTGAACCAAACTTGTGTGTGCAGGTGAACTTGTGTTTAACGCTGATTGATATTGATAAACTGTGTTTGGTATTTTTGACCTGATACTTAATGATTGAGACATGTCTAGATTTATAGATCTTATTATGATTTCACATTTAGATTTTGCATGATTCGACTTGGTGATAGTTTATTGTCCCAGATGACTATGTTATGTGGGCATAGTGACCTTCAGTGTCATATGTGAGTATACATATGTATGGTTCCGTATTGGTCTCCTTGTTCCCAACAAAATAGTTGTTGTGACTTAGCATGAACATGCATGACTTAACCGTGATGTGAATGCACCTACATCTAATGATGGAAATGGCATGTAATAACATGTTAAATGACAAACATGTAATGATATGATTAACTTGTTGACTTGACAGTGTCTGTAGTCGAGATTTTATATGAGTGCTACCCAACTCTGGTTGAAATAATTAACTACTTTCATAATAGTTTGACCGAATTCTAAGCTTGGATGAGCTGATTGTGTTAACACAACATTGATTTGTGTATGGATAGTTATGTTGGCCTAATAAGGCTTTATGTTTGTAGAGAGTATTGCATGATGCAAACTCCTTGATTCAAATTTGCTTATATTTGATTGATATATGGTGAATTCAGGATAATGAGTTCCAAGGTATTACCTTGATGTTTATTATGGATTTTATTATGCATCCTTGATAAGTGATAAGCTTCTGAAAATCTGAGTAAGAGGGAGATGTTTTTTTTCATGGCATGCTGAATTGATTTTGGAATTTGGGAAAGAAATTCCATAGTACAAGACTGGTGAAATGTCTTTGTGTAATGTAAATCCTTGGACACTCTAATTTAAATTTCAAATGTTTATTGAATGTGATATGGGATCTGTTAGTTGATTGAATCATTAATGTTTCGTTTTGAACATACATCCATATATGATGTGTATAGAACATGATTGAATTCATGATTGAGTTGCTTCACTCAGAATTTCCACCAAACATCTTTTATTTGGTTTAGATCTTTCTCCCATGATATGTAGTTGCATGTATGCACTGACGATGTTTGTGGTTAATATTGATGAGAACATTTAGATGCTTCCCTAGTATGATATATACCATGATATTTTGGACGAGAAGTCCATAGCACGATTGAGGTTAGGTACAATGTCGCTAGCAATGCTAACTGTGAAGCATGATGTAGAATATCCTTTAGAGAGATGATCGAGCATGATCTAGATAAGATATGGATACACGATGATAATAGAGAATCCCAAATACGTATAGTTGGGACTATGTGTTCTCCATTAATTTGAGATAGAGCAACTGTCTAAGACAAGCTAAGGCTTTTGTTTGAAACCTCCACGGGAGGGAGGATGATTATAGTATCCATGTGACCTCCATGAGAGGGAGGATGATTATAGTGTCCATGCATTTTTCACACCTCCATGAGAAGAAGGATGGTTATGCTATCTTATTTTTATTAGTATTGCTGAGATTTACATGATTATGTATGTTCTAACATAACACTTGATTTGATGTTCTGTAGTTATAGGAATCAAAAGATACCATATGAGAGCAGCATTGATCGAAGAAATTGAGCCAAATCTTCCTCTCTATTTGAGCTCCCAGAAAGAGGAATTGAGATAGAGGGCTCTTGGGGTTGAGGGGACTCTATACAATAAGGCGTATTCCCTATTTGTTACCTAGGGTTGACAATGATGCTCTCCTATCCACATAGGGTCGTAGAATGTTTCTCCCCTATTTGGTATTTGCAGAGTATACCCCAATTGGAATCATACCTACAAGTTGGGCTGACTTGTCTAGAATACCGCTCCTTGTTTGGCCAATGAGTTGAGAGTGTATTTTGGGTGTACAACCCAAGAGGATTATGATGCATGGCTTCTACCATATAACTATTCAGGGTCATCGATGGGAAGATCAGTAGGAAATAGGATGAGTTGTGATAACTCTATGCGGTTCCGGGTTAAGAGTGCACTCCCAGATGTAATTCTAGGGTCGAGATAGACTCCCTTGTGTGATTGTATATCCTATTGATATACATGGGGTTGTAGAGTTTTAGCTCCTTCATGAGCTTTCAGGCTGCGATGTGCTCCTCGATGCGGTTATAGGTTGAGATGTACTCCTGTTGATATGCTCTTCGATGATGATATTCTGAGTAGTATCCCAATGGCAGAGATTGCATGATGATAGCCTGATGAATGAAGGGTGGTAGCTCAAGCTCCCCTCAGGTGAAAAATTATTCTTCTAGATCCGATAATGCTCAACATACAAGTAGAAACAATCAAGAGATAAATAAAAATAAGCATGAAGAGTACATTTATGATTTGTAATAATAAAATCTCACAGTGTGATGACTACATGACAGAGATGTTTAATGAAGACACATGATGATGCATGAATATCATAATTTCATATTTATCGATGATCAGGTATCAAAAAAAATTTTTGGGTCATGGTGACTGACGAGCCTCGGTATTACAACAAGAATGTTGTAACTCCCAATGCCACCAACTTTAATTATCAACCCAGGGTTCGTAAAAACGTAAGAGGTATCAACGCTATATGTGCAGCATATAATGTATCCTTATTTTGTTGATATGATGTAATGGATTGATTGTCATGAAATCAAATC
This sequence comes from Pinus albicaulis, assembly GCA_034641835.2. NCBI lineage: Eukaryota > Viridiplantae > Streptophyta > Pinopsida > Pinales > Pinaceae > Pinus > Pinus albicaulis. The sequence goes on from CM076574.1 coordinate 229,349,044, forward strand.
CTAAACTAATTTTAGAAATGGAAGTGTTTCTTTGAAAATAAATTAATCCTAGGAAAGAACAACAATTTGTAATTGAAATCCCAAGAGTATGAATTCAAATAAATAGGCCTAATATACTTTGTAAAAATGCATGTCCTAAGTGGTGTTTAATATTCCTCAATCATTAATTTATATCCTATGTGTCATGATTCAAGCCTAAGAGAAAAAAACCAAGCTTTGGGAGCAAATATGGTCGAATTTGCACATGGTACAAGAGTGCTATAGGAAGTTTTGTTTTTGCTACAAGAAGTTATGTTTTGGAGAAAACTCACCGAATGACTAAGTAAATAAAATGAAAATGGGATAGGAAATTTTTTTTTTTAATTATGATTTCTTAGGTATCCATTCTAAGTGGAATCACTCCAAAATACCCATGTTTACATGTGCTAAAAATTAACAGAAAATTACTACTCTAAACTCTGGAAATTCAAGAACTATTGGGCTAGTTAATCTATCAAATGCTTAAACTAATAAAGTGTAAACGCAATGAGGTAGATTTTGTTATTAAATTTAACATTATTGTGACCTAATACAAGTGGAATCAATTCAAATGAAGCTCATTAATACTTCTAAAAAATATCATAAATTTACTACTATTTCGCTACAAGGCATTCCATAAATCTTATATTTGTGAACTAGTAACCAAATCCAAGTAGCTTAATGATTGAGATGACCTTCCAAATTTATTCTAAGGATGAATAATGATTTTGAATATGTAAAAAACCTGCAAATAATGCACTTCAATCATTTAACTCACTCCTACAACAAGAGAAGAAACAATACTAAACACAAAAATATGCAAAACAAAATAAGAGATGTTTGTGAATAAGTGAAAAGGACAAAAAGAAATTGTGCAAGAGGGCTCTGAAGCTCCTAGGATGGCCAGTCCTAAGGAGGACTCAGAGTACTATGGAAGAAACCAATCCTTAGAAGCTAAAAATGGCACCAACCTTAAATATTGAATCAATCCAAGTACATCCCTGCAAGAAAAGAAAGTGGAGTTGTTAAACAACAAGCTTTCTCCACAATAAGACTAAAAAATATATACCCCTAGAGGGCAATTCGAATTAGTACTTATAAAAAATGATTAGAAATAATTCTCCTTGAAAGGAGGAAGCTTTCCCCTCCAAAATCCCTCAAATAGTGGATCTGGTTCTCAACACTAGGAATCAACATTAAATGACAGGGAACACATTCCTAGATTTTCTCAATCATTTGAGTTCCAGAATTTCTCCATATTTTCTCAATAATTTCATGATATTTTGTTCATTTATTATCCAATATCGATCCTCCAGTAGTGGGGAGAAAGCCCCTAAATTATCTCCTTCTCCAAATCTTCATAATATGCCCAATATTCTGACAATATTCTTCAAAAATAAATAATATTAGGCACAAATATGCAATTATCTCTAAACCTTCCTGAGAAAATATTGAAGCTTAAAAAAACGTTATTAAGTGTAGAGAGAGATATTTAATATTTTTTTTTTTTTAGTTAATAAAGGTTATATGGACCTTAATTTATGTCTAATTTAGAGACCCATTAATGACTCCATGATGCAGAGAACTACAAGCAAAGACTGTAAACTGGAATTCTGATGTAGGAGCATCCAAATGAAAAGCTACAGCTAGAACTAGTTACTTTCTGCTGGGAAGAAATAATTTTTATTTTGTCTTTTTTGTTTTAAAAAGTTAAAATTAGACTAACACAGCTATTGTAATTTTTAGTTAAGGAATAATTAGGATAAATTAGTTAAGTAGTTAGATTAGTTTTGATAAACAGTTTTGAAACTAAATGGAAGTTTCTCAACTACATGGGGGATTCAGAAAAGGTATAAACCAACCCAAAACCCACCAAAAGAGGGTCTACCATCTGTAGGGAGGATAAGAGTTAATCTATGTGTGTGTGTGTGTGAACAAAAGACATTGTTCAAATTTCTCTTTCAAATAAAAGTTATTTTTCTGCATTTTGAGGCTAATCTGAATATTAAAATGTGCTGAGAGTTTTTTTTGTGACAAGTAAATGAAGTTATAGAACCCAGAAGTTCAAGCAGGACGAAGCCGAATTGATTCAAACAAGAACAATACATTGGAAACATAATTACAACTACATTTTAAAAGCATTTGAATATAGATTTCCTATTCATCTTTCATTCTTAAAAGCCTGCAAATATAAGTCAAAATTGGACAGTAATATTGGAACAACATAAGCTAATTTAAAACCATACTGAAGACTGAACCCAATAAGGATTTTATAAAATACATTAGCTAGGGTTTATACCTTGCTCCCAAATTGTAAGCATACCAAAATCACGACAAGGATACCGGCTACCCTGTTATGAAGTAAGCCACAAAGAAAAAAAATTAAGGATAAAGCTACTCGACAACTAAAAGCCTTGAAACCCTCTTGGGGTTTGTTAATCCTATTACTTGAAAATCACAGGCATACAAGGGAAAGGTCCTACCCTATTGCACGGGGAAGACTTGGACCACGACAACAACAAGAGGCCACACCAGGTTCGACACCTGCACTCCACAGAAAATTACCCAGAAATTTAGAGTGGAAATATTGATTGAAACATAAGAAATTTAATAAGGGGCAGATATGAGCATCGCCGAGAGGCTTACCTGAAGTAGAAAACTCCAACAATCTAAGGGCGAAAGACCAACACAACCAAAAATGAAAACTTATTTCTACAAATTCGAAGAGTTCGTCACCTGCTAGCCAAGGCACCTAGAGATTAGAAAGGCAATAATGAAAGTCAATAATAAGAACCAAAATGAGAAATTACCTCTGTGAAATAAAAGTCGAGCCGCCCAGGAACAAAATTAGTACCTTTTGAATGCACAGAAGATTTATTTCAAAGCCACAGACGAATTTATGAAAGCAGCAGACATAAATAGAAGGACAACGAAAAAAAAGGGAAGTTCCAATGTTACCGAGCAAACCACTTATTCTTCGTGAGGACGGATGCTCCACCAAGGAGGAAGCAAGTCGATACACATAGTTAATTTAGCAGAGTTGCAGGTAACCACAGGGTCAAAACCCCAATACATATTCATTTAGCAGAGTTGTAGGCGGCCACAGGGTCGAAATCCCTACTCATATTTTTCTCTCCAACCCTTATAACGAAATGACAAAATGACACTCAAACCGTAAATTCAAAAGCATTTAAATGTGCATGATTAACCCGTAGTTTTGAACCCATGACCACATGGTGTCAAGAGAATTGTGAAAGGGGTGGATTTAAAACATTTTTATTTTAAAATAAAATTTGTGTTAGTAAGGTGTTGTTAAAGTTTTTAAACAACATTTTAATTGTCATCCTTGTGTCCCCACCAATTGTGGTATCAGAGCAGTTTCTCTTCCTAAGTGAAAATGGAAGTAGAAAGAAGAGGTCGGGGAAGAGTTGCAAGGGGAGCAGTAGATGAAGGACTACGAGAATAAATTAGAATTATGTAAACACGTTTGGAAGTAGCAGAAGCAGGAAGGCATAGGGATCCTGAAGGTGGAGATTATAGTGAGGGTGAAACAATGGCACTGACAGATAGGTTAGAAGATGAGCCACCAAAAATCAAACTGTTGAAATCAGTTTTGATGCCGAGAAGCAAACAAAGACCAGAAATTTCTAATTATAATGGGAGCTTGTCCACAGAAGCATTGTTGGACTAGATAAGTAAGTTAGACAAATAATTCGAGTATGAGGAAGTTAGTGAGGACAGGAAAATCAGGTTTTTTGTTACCAATCTAAAAGGACACACAACACTGTGGTGGGACAGTGTGCAGGCAGAAAGGAGGAGATTGAACAAGCCCTTGATCAAGATATGGGACGGGATGATTACGAAGATGAAAAGAAAATTTCTGCCTAAATACTACAAAATTTTCCTTTACAGCAGGTGCAGAATTTGAGATAGAGAATGATGATTGTAAAGGAGTACACAGAAGAGTTCAATAAAGTGAACTTTAGGCTTGGGTATGTTGAAGATACCCCTAAGAAGACAACAAGATTTTTGAATGGTCTACAGATGGAAATCCTAGACGAGATCAACATTCTTTCCCCTAAAAATATAGAGGAGGCATATCAATGTGCTTTGAAGGCGAAAGAAAAGATTACTAGGAAGCAGAACGTAAAGAGAGGACGTGGTTCCAGCAGAGGAAGGGGACAATCCTTTGGTAGAGGTAAAACTGCCAGCAGTAGTGAAGAAGGCAATAGTTCAAAGACTTCGGGACAGATTGAGAGAGAAGGTAGCACCAGAGGTGGAAGGCCATACCAGCATGGAAGAGGTAAGGGTAGAGGCAGAGGAAATGGCTACCAGTTCTACAAGTGTCACAAATGGGGGCATAGGTCTTTTGAATGTCCTGAAGGTGAGTAGGCTGGACAATAGGGAGCATATGTTGCTCAACCCGACATAGTAGAGGCACCACCATAGGAGGTGGAGAATGTGATTGAAACAGGTGAGGCATTGGTGTTGAACAAGATTTTTCTGAAACCAGCTAAAGAAGTGACTGACATGACGCAGCAAAAAGCACTGTTCTGGATGGTGTGCAAGTCGCATTGAAAATGCTGCAAACTAATTATAGATAATGGGAGTATTGATAACTTGGTAGCCACTAAGAAGGTGGAAAAATTGGGCTTGAAGACGCTGAAGCACCAGACTCCATAAAAGGTGTCTTAGTTGCAAAAAGGGCACCAATTGTTGGTTGATGATCAGTGTGAGGTGGAGTTTCATATTGGAAAACACAAGGATAGGGTGACTTGCGATGTTATGCCTATAGACGCGTGCCATATTCTGTTGGGCAGACCATGGAAATATGACAGAAAGGTCGTCCGTGACGGGGAGAAGAATTGTTATAATTTTGTGAAGGATTGGATAAAGCATACACTTGTTCCCATGAAGGAGGAAAATTTTGCAGAAACCAGCGGAACTAAGGCACTGTTGATAGGCGAAAAGGAGTTTCTGTGACAGATTGGGGAAAATGAAGTAAACTATGCAGTTGTACAGAGACCAAGGGTAGTATTGCTGCATACTGAAATTACCGATTTGCCTATGGAGATACAGGAATTCAGTGACATTGTGGTAGATGACCTACCAGATAAATTACCACCAAAGCGGAGCATTAGTCACCATATTGATTTCATTCCAAGAGATATTTTTCCAAATAAAGCTGCTTATCGGATGAGTCCAAAGGATAATGAGGAGATAAAAAAACAAGTACAAGAGTTGTTGGACAAAGGGTTGATTCGGGAGAGTTTGAGCCCTTGTGTTTTTCTGACTATTTTAGCTCCCAAGAAAGGAGGTGAATGGTGGATATGCACCAATTCCAGGGCGTAAAATAAGATCACTATCAGGTATAGTTTTCATTTACCTCGGATGGAAGATATTATGGAGTGTTTGAGTGGAACAATGTACTTTTCAAAAATATATCTGAAAAGCAGCTATCACCATATCAAGATTAGAGAAGGTGACGAGTGGAAGACGATTTTCAAGACTAATGAAGGCTTGTATGAATGGATGGTCATGCCATTTGGACTGAGAAATGCTCCCAGCACGTTCATGCCTCTGATGAATGAGATGTTGAAAAAATTCATTGGCAAATTCGTAATCATACATCTATATGATTTTTCAACAAGACTAAGGAGGAACATTTTCGGCATGTCAGGTATGTGCTGGAAAAATTGCATAAAAATAAATTGCTGATAAATCTTATAAAATGTTCTTTTTTCAAGAAAGAATTAATTTATTTAGGATTTGTAATTTCTGAAAATGAATTGAATATGGACCCAGAAAATATTGAAGCCGTGGTAAGCTCGCCATCTCCCAAAAGTCTATTTGAGGTACGAATTTTTCATGGAATGGCAAGTTTTTATCGGAAGTTTATTAAGAATTTCAGCAGTATTTGTGCACCTATGGTAGATACCATTAAGAAGGAAAATCAACCTTTTAATTGGACAGAATTGGCTGAAATGAGTTTTCAGCTTTTGAAGAAGAAGATTACTGAAAAAGTAGTCCTAAAACTACCAGACTTCAACAAAATTTTCCAAGTTCATTGTGATACCAGTGGGAAAACCATTGGTGCAGTTCTTAGCCAAGAATATAAGCCAATAGCATACTTCAGAGAGTAGTTAAATGAGAGCATGAAAAAGTATACATCTTATGACGAGTTTTATGCAGTCATCCAAGTGTTGAAGCATTGGAAACATTATTTGTTGGCTAATGAATTTGTCTTGTTTTCAGGCAATTCTTCATTGCAGTATATTATGCAGCAACACAAGCTAAACCATAAGCATGTGAAATAGGTGGAGTACTTATAGATTTTTACATTTGTTTTAAATCACATTAGCGGCCAGGCCAACAAGGTGGCAGATGCATTAAGTAGGAGAAGTTTAATATTGCAAGAAAGCACCGTACAAATGTTGGGATTTGATCATCTTAAGGACTTGTATGAGATGGATGCAGACTTTAAGGAAGCTTATGAAGCTTGCAAAAATCCATTGTTGAGAGACAATAGCCCATGGTTGGGATATAACATGCAAGAGGGGTTGTTGTTCAAGGGAGGGAAATTGTGTGTTCCAGAATGTTCCATGTGGGAGAACTTGATTCAGGAAAAGCACAGTGGAGGTTTGGTCAGACACTTTGGCATAGATAAGACTTTGGATTAGCTGAGACACTTCTATTTTTGGCCGAGAATGAGAAGAGATGTGTAGATTTTTGTCACCAGGTGTAAGATTTTTCAGCATGAAAAGGGACACAGCCAGAATGTAGGGCCGTATACACCCTTACCCATTCCAAACAGACCTTGGGACTCAGTCAGTTTGGAATTTGTCTCAGGTCTACCGAGGACATAGTGGGGTTACAATTCCATCATGGTGGTGATGGATTGTTTCACCAAGATGACAAATTTCATTCCATGCAGGAAGACAAGTGATGCCACACATGTGGCACACTTGTTATTTTCAGAGATAGTCAGATTACATGGATTTACAAAATCCATCATCTCGGATAGGGATTTGAAATTCACAAGCCATTTCTGGAGAAAATTGTGGAAGAAGTTAGACACAAAACTAAACTTCAGTTTGGCTTATCACCCACAGTCATATAGGCAAACTGAAGTTGTAAACAAGAGTTTGGGAAATCTGCTAAGGAGTCTGGTTGGAGAAAATTCTAGGCAGTGGGATTGTGTGCTTGCACAAGCGGAATTTTGCTACAATGACTCGCCCAACAGAAGCACGGGAAGAAGCCCTTTCCAAATCCTATATGGAATTCACCCACACGTAATATTTGAGTTGCAAGATTTGGGTTAGTTGGAGCGTACGAGTGCTGATGGGGAATATTTCACAAATGAAATCAGCGATCTGCATGAGTAGGTCAAACATAAGTTACAAGACAGCAGCCAAAAGTATAAACAGAAAGCATATTTGAAAATATAGGAGGTACAGTTCGAGGTAGGAGACCTGGTATTAGCACACTTAGGCAAAGAGAGGTTTCCTAAAGGGGAGTAAAACAAATTGAAGATGAAAAATATCGGGCCTTGTAGAATCCTTCAGAAATTTTCTACAAATGCTTACGAGTTGCAGTTACCTCTGGGTATAGGAATCTGGCCCATTTTTAATGTGGTAGATATGTACCCATACGTTGTTCTTGATGTGGAAGACAGTTCGGAAAGGCGAACACGGGATACCCAAGACGAGGAGGAACCATGGATTAAGAAGATGCCTTTGGCACAACCTTTGGAAATTGAATAGATTTTGGACATGAAGGTAGCCAGGAAGACACGAAGAAAAGAATATTTGCAGTATCTGGTAAAGTGGAAGAACCGCCCTATTAAGGACTATTCTTGGTTTGACGCTGCACAAATTCAAAGCGCCAGGTACTCTATTGAAGAGCTCATGGGTAGGAGCCACGAGTTTAATTTACCTCGTGAGCCTAATGCAGGAGCATCCAAAAGCTACAGCTAGAACTGGTTACTTTCTGTTGAACACAAATAAATTTTTATTTAGTATTTTTTGTTTTAAAATGTCAAAATTAGACTAACACAACTACTGTAATTTTTATTTAACAAATAATTAGGATAAATTAGTTACGTAGTAAGACTAGTTTTGATAAACAATTCTAAAATTGAATGGCAGTTTCTCAACTACATGGGGGATTCGGGAAAGGTATAAACCAACCCAAAACCCACCAAAAGAGAGTCTTCCATCCGTAGGGAGAAGAAGAGTTAGAAGAGTTAATCTCTGTGTGTGTGAACTAAAGACATTGTTCAAATTTCTCTTTCAAATAATATTTATTTTTCTGCATTTCGAGGCTAATTTGAATATTAAAATGTGCGGAGAGTTTTTTTTGTGACAAGTAAATGAAGTTACAGAACCCAGAAGTTCAAGCAAGACAAAACCGAATTGAGTCAAACAAGAACAATACATTGGAAACAGAAATACAGATACATTTTAAAATCATTTGATAATAAATTTCCTATTCATCTTTCATTCTTAAAAATATGCAAATATAAGTCAAAATTGGACAGTAATATTGGAACAACATAAGCTAATTTAAAACTGTACTGAAGACTAAACCCAGTAAGGATTTTATAAAATATACATTATCTAGGGTTTATACCCTGCTCCAAAACTGTAAACATACCAAAATCACAGCAAGGATACCGGCTACCCTGTTACGAAGTAAGCCACAAAGAAAAAAATTGAAGGAAAAAGCTACTCGACAGCTAAAAGCCTCGAAACCCTCTTGGGGTTTGTTAATCCTAATACTTGAAAATCATAGGAATACAAGGGAAAGGTCCTACCCTATTTCACAGGGAAGACTTGGACAACGACGAAAGTAGGATGCCACACCAAGTTCGACACCTGCACTCCACAGAAAATTAGCCAGAAATTTAGAGTGGAAATATTTGATTGAAACAGAAGAAATCGAATAAGGGACAAAGATGAGAATCGCCAGGCAGCTTACTTGAAGTAGCAAAACCCAACAAGATAAGGATGAAATACCAACACAACCACAAACGGAAACCCATTTCCGTGAATTCGAAGAGGTTGTCACTTGCTAGCCAATGCACCAGAAGATTATAAAGGCAACAATGAAAATCAATAATATGAACTAGAACGAGAAATTACCTCTATGAAACAGAAGTTGAGCCACCTAGGAACAAAATTAGTACCTGTTGGATGCACAAAAGACATATTTCAAAGCCACACACAAATTTATGAAAGCAGTGGACATAGATAGAAGGATAATGAAGAAAAAGGGGAAGTTCCAGTGTTACCAAGTAGACCACTTATTCTTCGTGAGGACAGATGCTCCACAAAGGAGGAAGCAAGTCGACACACATAGTCAAACATTTAGCAGAGTTGTAGGCAGACAAAGGGTCAAAACCCCAATACACAAAGTCATTTAGCAGAGTTGCAGGTGGCCACGGGGTCGAAACCCCTACTTAGCGTTCACTCTCAAACCCTTGCGGCGAAATGACAAAATGACACTCAAACCCTAAAGTCAAAAGCATTTAAACAAGGAAGCTTAACCCGCGGTTTTGGACCCGTGACCACATGTGGTCAAGAGATTTGTGAAAGGGGCGGATTTAAAACATTTTTATTTTAAAATAAAATTTGTGTTAGTAAGGTGTTGTTAAAGTTTTAAAACAACATTTTAATTTTCATCCTCGTGTCCCCACCAAATTATTCCTAGTTGAGAGGGAATGCCAATTTTTGCAACTAAGTTAAAATTCCACATTGGATAGCTCAGACGATTAAGAGAATAATTTAATTAGATTCCTCTTTTCGAGAGGATCAAAATCTACCTATAGATCAACCCAATCGGTTAAGCGGAATTTAAGTTATGAATTAATTTCATATTTTAATGAGTTGGTTAACTGCATTTTGATTTGGTCAAAGCCCTTAAGAAGTCACTAAAAATTTTATAAATAGCAGCGACCTCAAGTTCATTTTCACACTTTCTCAAGCGATCTATGATTTTCATCCATTATTTTATTTAATCTATGTTTATGTTTTTTCCTCGCACAGCTACGTCAAAAGGAGCTCGCGTAGTGGCTCACAGTGGATTGGGATTAGGGTCTAAGACACATTCAAATTTGGATCTATTGGGCCAAAGTTGTGGTCAGGAAAGGCCTAGGTAGTAGCCTAGGTCAGCAAAGCCACGAGCAAGATGTGTTGTGCCCGCTACCAAGGTGCCAAATTCATTGGCACAACTTGCTAAGGGCACGACCAAAGTCCCAGAGGTCAGATCGGGCTTATCTGAAGCTCAGTTGTGGGCACAGAATGTTGTGGTAGCAGCTCAGATTCCTTCAGTCACAGGTTGATCTTGTTACACCGCAACTCAAAAATTTACCAAGCAGATCATATTTGGATCATCTTCAGTTGATTGCGCAGTGACTTCAGAGATCAGTCGTAGAGTCACATTTGAGTCAGAGCTATCAATAATAGTCTTCTGGATTCAGATCTAGGACATTTGAGATGAGATCACTTGATGATTTATTGGATCGGAGTTTTGCTATTATAGATTTGTTGGTTTGCAGATCAAATCTGTTTGTTTCAGCTATAGAAGTGTCTTCAATCTTCATTTAATATCAGTCATGTTCATCAGTTTTCTACAGCCAGTGTTAGTGCATTTCAGTTCTCAGATTTAGTTTCCTTCAATGCAGAAGACTTTTTAAGGATATAAAATTATCTTGAAGTTTAAACAATTGGAGAATCTCACTAGTCCCTAATATGTAAACTATAGAATGTTTATTGATTCATTTATAAAATTATTCAAATTTATAATGATTTTTATATACTCTCTATATAATGTTGGCGATTTTTAACATAAAATAATTTTATGTTGTAAAATTTGGGCGAATCATTTTTATAAAAAATAGAAATTTGCAAATGTTGTTTTTGGGGAAAACATGGAAAATTAATCCACCTGCGAATATTAGCCCCTAAAATTTTCCATGGCAGAAGTATGGGTATGGTTTTAGTGCTTGTATGTTATTTGTTTTTTGCATTGTAAAGATATGTACTCATAGACCATTGTGCTCTTGTTGCTAAAACATTCAATGAAGATCTAAGAGGAAGAATTTCCAAGGGTTTTCCACATAATGGGTTTTTCCCTGGTCTCGGACCAATCATGGTGTCTCTATGTATTCATGCTTCTCTTCCCTTGATCTTTTACTTTCCGCTGCTTAGAGGATGATGATGATGGTATTGTTATTTTTGCATAGTTTCATTTTTTGATGGTTAATGACATAGATCTGTACAATGTAAAAATCATTTGGGGTGAATGCAACATGTTAATGAAAAAATGTAACTATCAAATTAAAGAACAATGTTACAGTATGAAAAATTAACAGATCGCATGTGAGTGGATATAATGTGCATATATTTTCAATCTTGATTTTTGTACTATTTGTGCTCTATTTTTCGTGATGATTTTTTTCACCTCTAATGAGATGATCTTGTTGGTGGGATACATAAGGAAGATATCAACAATTTTACTAGAAGGATTTGCAGGGTGTATATATATGTGTGTGTGTGTGTCTATATATATATATATATATATATATATATATATCAATTGGTTTCTATGGATTTGGGATTGTAAAAGCCACTAACTACTATCGTACACCTTAGTAACTCAAGGTTTTTGGGTTGCCATAGAAGTTGGTTTTGGATTGTTTGTTTGTATTTTGAGTTTAAAATTTTGAGAAAATGTTGCACTTCTTAATCACACCTCTTCAGATTGTCTTTTTTTATTTTTTTTCTACCATTAATTAATCTTATTAAAACATGTTAATAACTTTTCTTAGTTTGGAATACCTACTTCAATCTCATAGATGTTTTTTTTTTGGTTAATTAGATAAAGCTATTTTGAGTCTAAATTCTCATCATTACATGCATTTTATAGGTTCTCGAAGATCAACAACTTCTGCAAGAAAGGGTTCTTCATTTGAGTGGCAATGATGGAGAAACAAGGATGAAAATGGTACTATCATATGCATGAGCTAAATTTATGGAATTAAAGGAGAATGGAGCTCTACCAATGTCACCTTTTTACCCTGCATCATTTTCGCCATCTCATAGTTCCTATGATGTCCAAAACAGTGATAATGGAAAACAAAAGAAGGTTACTCGGTCATTATTTAAAAGCACTTGAGAACCAGAAAATTTCTCAACCACCAAGTCTAATGCCAGCAACAGATTTGGAGATGCACTTGAGGAAAATTTTTTAAATAACAATGAACTTATGGTTATTGATGTTTCTCATGACAAAGATAGATCATTGGTTGATATTATCTATGGAATAAATAAATTTTTTGATAAAATTAAGGTGAGGATAATTAGAATCTGCTAAAAGGTAAGAATTGGTCTTCTTTTGCATAAAGAAAACATATAATTTAGTTCCTTCACATATTTTTTGCAGGCGCAGGTTAAATCAACAATGGAGAAAGATTTTTGGAATAGTGTTGAAGAAATTCTTTCACGGGATCATCCTGATTACATTTGGGTTGTCAGACTTGTGAAAGAAGTCAGGCATGAGCTTCTTTCATTGATTCCTAAAAGTTGGAAACAAGAACTCCTTGGAAGCATTGATGTGGATCTCTTGTCTCAGGTATTATTTCTTTGGAAGTGATAGTACTTTTGTGGCATTGTATTGACATGGATTTTGGTTGACTTTCATATTTTCTTTGTTTATCCAGATATTGGAGTCAGGAAGCCAAGACATTGAGTATCTCAGCAAGCTTCTGGGTTATTCATTAGGTGTTGTATTGAAGCTTGCTATTCCAACAAATGATAAGGAGTCAAAATCATCCCATGAAAAATTATTTCATGAATTATCTGAGATAGTGGTTGGAATGTATGAAATTCAAACCATTCCTTTGCACGTGCATTGGTGAAGGGCCTTTGCTTTATTTTAGAACAAATACTAGTATTATTGTTGTATGTCATTGATGCACATAATATTCTAGTTTAGTAATCAATGCTTTGATGTCATGTTTTTTTTACATACCTACAAAATGGAAAATGGGGCATGTATGGTCTTGTGGTGTTTTGAGATATGGATGTGCTAGTGTCAACATCAATGTAGAGGAATTTCTGGTTTATTTTAATGGTTATTTTATTTTTTTAAATCTCATGCTTATTTATTTTTACTTTTTTTTAAAATGCTTTAAATGTTTTTTTACTGAATAATATAATTTACACAAGAATGATAAAAATTGTCACAAAGGTGTGCCCTCTCTATAAAAGTGTAGGGTGCACATATTTTCTTTGGGTCCAAGGTGAGGAGAATATATGTTTTCCTGAATATAGCATCCTCGTTAAGAGATGCATAACCACCTCTGATCTAAAATATGTTAGATCTCTTTCTTGAAAGGCCTTTTACTTGCAAAGTTCCAAATCTATAATTAGGAAATAATTAGGGATGAATTTTCTAAATCAATGATGCAATTTTGGTTGGTACCATCAGTGAAAATTTGTATTTTGTTATGTTACCTAGGTTCTTAAGCAACATATCAGTGTTGCACGAATTAGAGTGTTGAAGCCAGTGGTCTACGGATATGTAGGTGTTAGTTACTTACAACAAGAATTCATTACTATCTATGGCTCTTCTTCAGGGGCTTCAAGGTCATTGCCTCAAATTATACAATGGCTTACTTTGTTGCGGAAATCTGTGGAGCATCAAAGAAGTGAATTTGAGGTTGTATCAACTGATTTTAGAAATAGCCAGCCTAGTGGATCATGTATACAAGCCTTAGCCTTGCGTTTACCTCGAGTGACATCACTCCGAACAGGGGGCCAATTAGATTTCAGAAAAATCTCTCCAATCACATTTTCAAATGGCTTGGCATCTCGTTGTTGTAAAGGTTTGTTTAATACATTGTGCTAAATGACATTTTTATGGACCGGTTTGTGCAGAAGGTGCACTATAGAGATATATTCGTGTGGCTTACTTTTTAGTTTTCCTAACTACAGGTTCTTCAAGTGAGACACCCCATGAGATTAAGTGTAACTCGATAGAAACATTAGTAAGGTTGGGCATACTGTAATTGGCAATAAAACCTAATGTTTCAAATGAGGAGACAACACCATAAACATTAAAACTGAACATTAGAAGGTTGCAGAAGGCGCAAAATTATTTTCAGCATATTATTGTGATTGCAACTAGGTTAGTGAATTGAATTTACTCGTCTACTTTGCTTATAATTATTTTTTAAATTCTATTGCTAGTGAATCCTATATGCCATTCTTCAATATGCAGCATGCTATTGGTGAGACAAACACTTATTGTGAAGGAATTTCCAGTTGCAGAGCTTGAAACTGTCCTCCATGGTGAAAATAAGAAATTGAATGACATCCTCAGTAATCACGTTATAAGCATTCATCATATTGCTCACTTGTTTTCTCATGTTTGCTTTCCATCTGGGGAAAATGATCAATCTAACCAAGAGTTGATGACAAGGATTTTGAGGAGGAGTTTGTCTGCTAATGATGTTTTTTTTGTGAGGGTGTCAACTGCTGTATGTTTTGCAATTCGAGCAATACTCCTTATTGATAAATGTTTACATGGCCGATCATTGGTAGAGATGACTCTGAAGCGAATTGCAGTTGTTTCTCTTATTGGCCAGCTTGTAGGTGTAGCTCGCATTATTGACATCATGGCTATTGTAACTTGTTAGGTCCATGGTCCTTGGTATTCATGTATAGCTAGGGAGATGTGAAAGTTCCCTAATATTTATAGGTTTGCACAAGCCATTTAATTATGAGGAGGTGTTGTAAGAAAATATTTGGATCAATGGCAAGGTGGATGAAAAGAAATCTCCTGGAAGTTGAACTTAAAATATTGTGCATAACTTGGTTTGGGAAAAGGCTTCTATACGTTTCAAGTGTCGGTGCCCAAACAATATATATTGTTGATTGCCAAAAAATTATATTGGATATTCGTTGTCTATTTTATCAAGTTCTTAGTGGGATTCCTCATTTATATTTTTGTGTATCTCCATTTTATGTTCATATTGTATTTAACATGCCAAACAATGCATATTGTCCATAGTTCGATATTTGTTTCTTATTTGTAATCAATATATTACAGTTGCAAGGACAATGATTTTAAATTCTTCCACTCAACATCGCATCTACCCATTTTATCATTTTCCTTATATCGTTATGTAAGGCCATTTTTTAGAGGCAACTGATGTTCTTGATAGTAGGGCTGATGTAACTTGTCAGGTCTAATTTTGAGAAATTGTAGTAAGAAAGGATTTACATAAGTGGTGAGGTGGGTGTTATAGAGAGGATGCTTTGTAAAAGTTGCTTTGGGAAAGGATTTTATGCATTCCAAGTGTTGTATCCATTTTATAAATGACCTTACTATTAAGGATAATGTTTCCTTTTGAAGGAGAAGGGGATCATGTTTCCTTCTGAAGTAGGGTTTTCCATAAACTAGGTAGGGGAGGTCTCCCTATTTTCATGTCTGACCTTACTATTAAAGATCATTTTTCTTCTCCTAAAAGAGAAAGGAATCAATTTCATGTAGAGATGATGTAGTGTTGATTGGCTATGACGAGAGATGAAGGTTTATTAATAAAAGAGCATAACTCTATGATATAAAAGACAAAAGTATATTAAGTGTATATGAGAGCATAAGTATTAAGATGTTATATTTTTATTTTCTATTTATAAATATATAATTTTAAAAGAATCATATATTAAGAAAATCTTATAAGAACATGGTTCCATTAAATTTTAAAATAATATATACATGTATATAAACTTATATTAATAAAATAAAACATACATAAATCCATATTATGGATTTGATTGGTCATGTTTTAAAATGGATCTGTGGTATAGCTGGGTAAGAAAATGGAAACTAGATTTTTCAATATAAATACCAAATGGACCAGTATGATTGTTATGCATCTTTTAAACGACCAGTAGGATTGTGATGCATCTTTTAAAAGAGAATAAAATTTATATTACAAAAGTCAAAATCAGAGTATGCATGTTGTTATATATTATTATATAATAGGGCACAATTCTTTACAAAACTTGACCTTCTACGTTCATATCTATGACTTTGCTTCTTATGTTACAAGACTATGAATTATCCATGTTTTTGTTGCTTTCATGTTACTCAGAGACTAATCTAGAGTTTCCATAGCTGTTAAAATATGAATCGATTTATAGGGGCTTCTCCTTTATTAACACAACATTTTGCTGTAGATCATTTGCATTCTTCTCCAGCCCATTTGGCCTCAATTGTAAGTTTTTGAGAGACAACTTGATGCAAGAGCATCGGCCCATAATTCAAACTGAATGCTATGAAGGGTGAAACATGGAAAATCATTGTAAACTGGGGAAAATTTTGTTTAAACAGAGCCAAATTGATGGAATTGATAAGTCTCTAGAAGACTTGATTATCTTGTAATTATCTTCCATGTATGCAAATAGAGAGATTTAGGGTTGGTTGAGCGATTATGGAAGGAACTCATGGATCTCAAATGATCCATGTCCTTTGTAATTCCTTTATAAAGTGAGTGTGCATTGTGTGTGAAAGACAGGTGAGAGTACGCGATGTAGCCGTAAGGGCTTTAGTGTGATTCATGTCATGAGGCCTTAGCTTGTAATCGAGTTCTGTTTATAAATGAAATATGTGTGTTATTATACATCCAAGCGTAATCTAGACTTTACGTGTCTGTGTATTGTTTACATATACATTCTTTTTTGTAGATTGAGTATGGCAGAGATAATTTTATTTAAATATGAATTCCATAGAAAGTTATCATAATGAAGCGAGAGACGGACTGGTGAACACACATCTCCACCGGAACTTGTTTTAATTACATATGAAGATTTTGCAAGGGCAGAAACGTGAAGCTAGGTTACACTTTTGTGAGAATCAAGGGCTGAAATTTTTTTTTGGCAATAGTTCGGCCGAACTCGTGATTCCGTTTAGATTAACGGCACACTGACGGCGCAGGGAAACATAATTTTTGTCAGAGATTGGAAAACCGGCAACAAAAGTTCGGCCGAACTTCTAAAAAAAGTTCAGCCGAACTATGAGTTCAGCTGAACTTTTACTTTTAAAATAGTTCGGTCTAACTATTTTCTATAAATAAATCACCCACGAAGTTTGGTGGTTTACCGGTTTCATTGTTCACGCGTTTTCTATCCCTGTCGATGCTGCTCTGTTCGCGTTGTTTCTCCTCCCGGCCGTGCTGGTGCTCCTCCCGTCTGCACTCTTCGACTCCGTCGGGTATGTTCGACTCCTTTCTTCAGGCTGTCAAAATTTTTTTGTGTTGTGTATTAAAAAAACGTCGGGGCTTGAATTTTGGTTTAAAGCCTTTTTGGATGTGATTTATGGAACCTCGTTTTTATTGTATCCTAATACTTCCTATCTACTAAATCGACACAATATCCCTTTGAAAGTTAGACGACTTGCTTTAACTTTAAAGAACTCATCAAACTTCAGGACTCTGCACAAGAATTTTTGGAGCATTAAACAGTGAAGTAATTTTCATTTAGGCTTAATTATGTGGGAATAATTTGTTGGTTTTTTGAGGACTCAATAGCTGACATAAGTTCTGAGAAATTTGAAAGTCTAAATGACTTTTCATAGTCATCATAAATCAACCATCACCACTGGTATAATTCTATGCTGATTTAAATCATTATGGAAAGATTCTGATATAAGGATCACTCTCGTGAATGTTAAACTAAGCGTTTAATTTGTAGGTCTCATGATTGGGAATGTTTTCATCACTCACAAATATATCAGCTCTAGCATAATATTTTTAAAATATAAGTACTTGGCACTTGAACAGTTTAAGTCTAATGTGATGATGGATGGATCTCAAATATCTGATATTTAGGTGGTTCAGTGGATGCAGTCATAGGCAAGACAATCTCTTCATGGTTGAAACATTATATATAACCACATGGATGCTAACTGAGCATTTTCAAGGGTAAATTTGATCTACATCCTTCAATGATTCTGTTGGTAATAGCCTTCAGCATACTCACTGTCATAATTTCTCGAACAAAACTTATTCAGGGAATCTATAATTCATATATTCTGGGAATCTATATATAGAGTTCTTGCAAGTTGCAGTTTGGCGTTTGTGTCTCATGCTCATCGTTACAATGCTTCCTGTTTTACAGTTCGTGTCTCATTCTCATCATTACAGTCCCTAGAAAAGTGTTAAACTGTAGCAACTTCATCCATCAATCAAAACTCGCATATTACCCTTACTCAGGAGCTGACGATGGTATTGCAAACTCAGCTCAGACAAAATTAAAAACCAATTTTAACAATCGTAATCAAATTATCTTTTCCATGGCTTAATTACTTTGTTTGGTATTATTATTGCACTTGGGGTGTACACGCATCATTTGCAGAAACATCTTAGCTCATTAGCAGCAAAGCAATGTAAGATACCATCCATATCGATGAATATATGCTTTGGGCAGAAACATGATATGAACATATATAATTTGTATGCGGTATGTACATTGATTGAATGTAAAATTCATCCCTTCTTTACAGATTTTTGACGTCATCCATTTATCGTTGCTCCAATTTTGCACATTCATGAATGAAAAGACTTTTATAGTGGATAGCCCATCTTCTCCCATGTTATTTGGAGCACTTGTTGAGCCATTCAACTCTTTTGCAAAAATTGCAAAAAGAGTGTGCAAGTAGGTAGCTTACTTTGCAGGATTGGATCATCTTCTTTTCTTTTCTTTTTTTTCTATCTATGATGCTTGCCTCTAGCTTCCCCAAATAACTCTCAGCTTTAGCATGCTCATTACCCTCTTCTATACCATTTTCTTAACACCATGGAGGAATTTGAATTGTCTCCATGACAACTTGGACATCTACCTCTCCTTAATCAAATTATAAAAGTCTTGTTTCATGGCTGTAATATTTTTCCAAATCTGCAGCTTAGTTGCGGGTTTTATGATTTACATGTTTCTGGAAAAATTAGTGTTGTTATCACCTTTAGCGAACTAGATGGCTCTACTTTGAAGTCTTCATTGAACTTTTTCCTTTTCTAATAGTGCTTGCTTTCTCCCCTCCAAAATTTTCAAAGACTGCAAGTATTTTTCAGTAAAAATTGCATTTACATTATTGTCAAAAAGCCTAGAAATGACCTCTTCTACTTCTAAAAGATCCTTTTTATCCTCTGTTGCCTTCTTTTTAGAGTAGTTAGCAGCCACTTTCTTAACTCTTTTGATATTGTCCACAAAGTGTTTCATTAAAGTCCCCCCAAAGCTTCATCATATTTTACGCAAATGTTTGTAATTAAGAATCCATCCATATCAATAAAGGTATAATACTTTGGTTCATATTGTCCATTATGTTTGTTATTCTATTTCCTTTTGTGATATATTTGAGTAATATTTGTAAGTTGTAACTTTTTCTTTGAATATTTCTATTTGGCACACCACAAATAGGAATTTAAACTATTAAATTAATTAATATAGATTTAATTTGATTTCAGATTTATCAAGAGGTGTTAATATGGATTTAAGTTACTGTAAATGAAATTAATAAAATTTTTTTTTTTGGTTCATTTCCAAATTTATTTATTTTTAAGTTAATATTATTTAAACTTTTATAGTATGAGTAACTCTTGTCTTATATTTGACTAATTTTTTATATAATTGAAATTCAAAAATAGATGATTTTCTCCAAGTTTTAATTGTTTAAAATATGATTGTTTGAGCAACTCTTTCTCTGGGATACAAGGAGGCTCAAAGATTTTTTTCTTGTATATTTGAAGCTCTCCATTATTATAGAAAATGATTTTTTGCTTGTATATTTTTATGCTCTTTGCCATAGTAATGTCATAGTGTATGAAGTTTTAAATTGTTTTTATTATTTTTATTATATGTTGGATGTGATTTTGATTGAAAATGCTTCTTTTTTATTTATTAATTTAAAAAAAAAAATTATTAGAAAAATTATTGCTTTAAGCCTTGGAATTTACAATCAAAATTAGAAAATGTATTTTTATCTAAACTATTTATGAAAAGTTTAATATTGTTTGATTTTCTCTACCATGTCCTTTTTACATATATCTAGAATAATATTATTTGTAGTTTTCGATTTTTTGTAACATTTTACTACCATAATCAAAATCTATAGAAATAATAATCTAACATTATAATATCTTGAAATGGAGCTAGCCAACTCAAATATAGTATTGCAAATCCATGGCTAAGTTAGATGAGGAGGCTATGTATTACTTAGTATTGTATCCATATTGGGGTTGCAAGTTCTATGGGTTCAAAAGAACACTTGCAAACAATTTGTTTTCCATATGACCTCTCTTTTTCATAGATAAATTTCATTCTTTTAGCCATTATCGATTTGAGAAAAATACATCCTGACAGGCCAATAAAAAGCCTTAACAATGAATTAAACATGAACAACTATTAAATATGGGTAACCAAGCAGCATCAAAACAAACAACTAAATCACCAAGGCTAGTAGTGATAAATAATAAACATTCTAGGATACTTCAAAATTCCATGTAAATAATTTTTTACCTAAAATAACTAGATGGTGAGGCCCACAGCAACAACTGCAAAAGCAATGCAATATAACCAATCAAACTACATCAACAAAACATATGGTCTTGAATAAGGTTTTGGACTCTTTAGATATAAATGTACACCGTGGCAATATATCTTATATAAAACTTTAATCCATGTGCTTAACCTTAACATTGACACAAATGGAATACAATTTTACTCACTGCTTTATGATAGAAAAATATGCGGATGAGTATTGCCCACATATCCGAAGTCAAAAGGGATAGATTAAAAAGGGATGCTTCGGTCATCTATAAAAGATAAATTAAAGAAGCATGACATATTAGTAATGAAAATTAGATATGCGTACCAATTATGTTCATATAACACAACAAATAGATGATTCAATACACGTGTCACATAGAAGTCATATTTATCTCATGGGCCATCAACTTAAATTATATATCTAGCATTACATTAAGCTATAGGAGATAAATCAAAGAAGCATTTGAATGTAAATTAGACATGTGTAATAATTATGTCCTTTAGTTCAATAAATAGATAATAATTTGCAAATGCCATATTTAAGCTATATTTCATCTAAGTAGCTTTCAATTTAAACTTATATCTAATGTTAAATTATATAAAAGAATAACAGTAATCCAAACTTCAAAATAATATTTAGAGTTATTATAAAATGTGACATATAATTTTCCTGCATGGAAAAACATAGTTACCGAGAGTTCAAAACTCATGCATTTGAATAGAAAGTGGGTATACAAATGAGCAAGTAGATTTTTTCTAGAAATGAGGAAGTGAAGGTTGATAGAGAGCCACACAAAATTGCAAATTCATACCTTAAGAAAATTGTTAGATCCTTTTAAAGAAAACATATTTAATCAACTTTCATTGAAATATATGATAAACTCAACCCAATTTTATGAAAAATAGTATACCATTTTTTACATAATTTCACATAATACAAATAGATAAATATTACTTAAGTATTGTTATAAAGATTTAACTACCCATCGAGAGATGGCCAAGTGATTGAGACGGGGCATCATCACAATAAAAAACCAAGTACAAATTGTAGTAATCCTAGAATCATGCTTTACATAAGGTAAAATTGGGGAACTCATGACTTGTACTATAGATAAAAAACATTTACCCTTACTGAAAAATATATGATAAAAATTGACAAACTACATAAGTTTAAGCTTAAGGGGATATAATCCTTCTTGCCTTCCATATAGATAATGAAAATGATTGTTCCAAGTCTCATGTTGCTTGTCATGTTACTTTATAAACCTTGATTGGAAAGAAAAATAGGAGGGCGGAAATGTAAGAAATATAAAACATAATGAAACACAACGTAAGAAATAGAGAACATAATGAAACACACACATAAATATCTCTAGACAATCAACACAATTATTTTCCTAGGAAATCCTTATATGGGAGACAAGCAACCCTAAAAAGTAATGATGCTCTAGACTCCTTTTTCCCTAGGAAATCCTTATGGGAGAAAAAAACACTAAAATGTAAACATGCTCTACTCTCTCTTTTCTGGTATGGAAAATATGTAAGTACAAAGAAAGAGGTAATCTCTCTAGAGTTAGCTAAGACTTTTGGCGTGTAAAGTTGCTATAAAAACTTAACTTCATACATTTTTCTCTCTAACTTCACACTCCTAGTTGTATTTTCAACTATGGAACAAAATACAATAACACAAAATGGAACTCTTAGTCCTCCTAGTGGCCAAGTATTTAACATAGCGTGATAGCCAACTAGTTGTAAGATTTGACTCCGTCAACCATTAACGAGGTTTGTGATTTTAGACCTTTTAGAGTCTTGTTAAAATTCCACATGTAGCTAGCTTGCCATGCATGAGTAATGGGGCTAAAATGCCATTCTCTCATACCATGGTGATCAACATGATAGGTCAACTTACTAAAGGCATAAATTTTGAATGAACTTCATTTGATGTTTTTCTGGCACCATTGGATATGTTTTAAGTGTAGAAGAATGGTCAAGACTTCGGCACAAGGGATAATCGTTTGACCCCCAGAAATGTCATGTAATACCTCAAAATGACTCCAAAAGGTTTTAGACCCCAATTCTCCACCCACCATTAACATGACCCTACAAGTTGATTCTTTCAGTTTTTTCACTCTATAAGCATCAAAATATATGACAAATAATATAATTATCCAATATAGATCATTATTTAATAATTTGTTAAAATTATGAGTAAGATATACATCATGGAATTTAAATAAATAGAGTTAATTCATTGAACACCCTTGTACATTCCTTGTTGATACTTTGAAAGTAATACATTTTGAAAAATAATTTGTTTATGGATTCTATTTTCCACATTCTCTCAACCATATCAAAAACCTTCTTATAATATTTGAAACCTAAGGTCTTTCCGATACCAAAGTATGTTCTTTTAAAACATGTTTTCTTGGTGATATGGGTGATTTAGAAATGATTGGGAGAGTGAAATTCCTCATTTAATATGTACAATATGTTTCGTTCATGCCACTAAGCCAAGAATTTTAAATTCAACTGACTTTTAATATAACCAACTAAATCCTGCAAAAAAAGAATAAAACAATTTATGTTAGGGTTGTGGATTCAGGCATTGAAACAACACACCATGATATTTCAAATTAAAAAATAATGGTTTGAGTCCTAGGTAGCTTAGAATCCTATTTGTTTTCAAAATAAGGATGTACTCCCATTTGATTCTCATGATTAGGTTGTAATCATGAGGCTCTCGCTCAAGAGTGGACCTTCCCAAAATCTTGTGACGTCTTGTCACAAACAAAACCATCAAACTGAAAAACACATCATGCAAGAAACATAGCTCGCTGACATATCATTTTTCTCCTTAAAAGAAAAAAAAAAAATTCACATCATGTGAATATCTCCATGTACTCTTACATATTGGTCTACAAAACCATCAACCAAACACAAGTCAACAAAACATGCCTCTTCAAACAACTGACTCTCAAGTCAAATAATAGAGCTCATGTACAAATTTCCATATTTGTATCATTTAAGTGTGTCAACATAGCTCTACTTTCAACATCTTGCTTCATGCAACATGCACCATACTTTGAATTTGCAAATAAATTCATGAAACATCAAAATACGTGCAAGGCCTTAATTGGATAAGAAATCTAACCATCTGTTAGCAAACCATTTCAATGGCGCTTCTTTTAGCTGCACTTCATCATGTGAATCATCTTGACCCTCATCGATTATGGAATCCTCTTTTCCATTCTTGTCGTTATATCTTTCCACCTTCTTCAAATGTTGTGGATGACTTGTTGGATACAAAGTCCAACACTTGTCCACAAGGTGACCTTTCTTATGGCAATGAGTAATAAACAATTGCATCTTATTTTCAACATCATTTTCCTTTTCCAATGGGCCTTTGAATTTTTGCCTCATTTATTTAGAAAGTTTCAATGTGCATGGATATCTTCTTCCAACATCTATAAACATTATGATTATTCAAACCACAAAAGGAGCATGTGCAAGTTCTTTTCTATATATTATGTGAATATTTACCATGTTTATCATAATCAAAAGCAATTTGATTAAAGGAAAATTTATACCTTGAACATTCACCATTGTCGCCTTCTTGAGGAGGTGAATTTGATGAGGTAGTGGCTCTCCTATGAATACTAGCAATGAATTCAATGACTAGATAGAGCTTTCAACATCCTCTTCTTTTACATTCTCATTAGCTGCATGTTTATTAACATCTTCTTGCAAAGTGGGTGTCAAAATTTTCCATTCATCATGAACACAAACTTCATAAGCTTGAGGTAATGAACACGAAATAAAATTCCTTCTTGGAACAACTTCATGTGCCTCCTTGGGTTTGGAGCATTCTCCATCATGTTTTCCATAACCAAGACCCAAATAATTAGGCCCTTCCTCAACAACATTTGGCTCAACTATGCCTTGTACATGTTTGTCTTTAACCCTTTACTTTCATAGCACATTTTCATCAAAAATTTGGACCTTATTCCTCTAGTGTGTCTCTCAAAAGCACGTACACATTCATTTTGAGAGGAAATTGAAGACGGAAACCAATAGCTAATTCTTCTAACTAACCTTGACTAAAATGAGCTAAATTGTACTTTGATACCAACTTGATTTGAATATGGACAAACTAGTTTTATTGGGCTATCTCCCTCATTAGTTAAATAAAAATGTGTTTAGGATCGTCTAAAGTTAGCCAATTGGGAAGGGGTTTATGTGTCAAGCTTTAAGTGTATTTTGTGAGAAATTTATGAGTTAATTAGCTTTTTAAAACTCATGTGTACAACAAATAAAATGCAAAATTTTTATTTAGGAAATTTTTTTCCCTCAATCCAGATTTCGATCATTGGAATGTATGTAAGAGGAAGAAAGAGGGAATTCACTTTTCAAATTCTAGACCTTGTCTAAACCAAAATAAACTAGAGGTTTGGTTTTCAAATACATTCACTTATTTGGAAACATTCTAGCTACCAAAAGTCCATATGCCAATCTACCTCCCAAGAAATCCATTTAGTACACCATTGGTTAGTTTTTTGTCTTCCTATATTCTTTATCAACCTCTTCTAGTGATTCTTGAAAGGTGGATACTTAAATCCTTCCTAAAAATTTGTGCTCTAAAATGAGAAGACATACAAGGTCATTTTAAGTCATTCTTCTATCCAATTATAAAAACCAAGTGAATATTTCTACATATTGATTTTTGTCCCATAAACTATACAATATATGTGGAGTTGCCTCGCCCTAAGCGAGATGTTTAACAAACATAATAATAGAGAAACAATTAGTGACGTCACCAAAAGATGTAGCCTCTTCAAGGTATCATATCCTCTCATCAAGGTCAAGAATATATTCACCAAAAATGTCCTATGGAAATGATGGTTTAAGAAACAAAACTAGACAAAAACCTTCAGTGAGAACAAAAAAATCTAAAACCTCTTCAAGGTCTTCAATCTGCTCGTAAAGTTAAATTGTGTCTTGATCAAGTCCAACAACAAAGAAACATTCAGTGACAACACCAAAATCTACAACTTCTTCAACATCTTCTAAACCAGCTTCAAAGTCAATATTGTGTGCATCAAATTCCTCAGCAAGGTCATCAATGGAGTCATCAAAACTACTATTTCAAACTTCAATGCCAAAAATAAGTTGAAAGAATTCAATCTCTCCTCCAAAACCTTCTTCTCTAAGCAAAGCTAGCATGATGTCGTCGAGAAATTCAGTAATTCCACGAGGAAATTATATCAAAGTTAAAACAAATCCTTTTCATCCATATTTAATGCCTACTTTTTCAAGTGGAACACCTCCAAATTTAAGGACCACAATGCCATAAAATATGTAACTTTACCTAATAGGTGTAGACCTAGAACCCCCAACTTTGTGTGACATGTAAAATTTAAGATCTTATATGGTAAGCAGTGTGAGAAGAGAGTCATGGTCACTGAGTTGAGCAAGAGAAATAGTTTGGTATGACAACCTTACTTGTGATAGGTCTAGCTAGCAAACTACCAAATTACATGGTAATGGCATTCAAAATGTGAAAATTCCCATTTCACTTGGAAATAAGATGGTAGAGAAAGGTATAGATGAAAGGAGATATCCATCTATGGTAAAGAAATCAAATAGTTCTATCAATTCCACCTTGCAACTCTAAGAGACATTGAATTAAATTTCATCTCAAGACGGGGCTTTGAGAGGACGCTCTCAAAGCCAACCTTCGTTATGGCTTTGAAACACATGGTAAGTATCAAGACTTAGCAACCTTATTTGCATAATTTTTTCTAGCATGGACCTTAATGTCATAGCCTTCTTTTTCCTAAAATGAATGCAAATTTCCTTGCAATTTGGCTTGCGACATTCATAATTCATGCTCATGGAACATGATTGTGTTGCAATTGTGATAACATCTGTTGTATGCAGAAGCTAATAAAAAATGATCAAAAATGACATTTTTGCTCTGTTTTTTTGAATATTTAAGGAAAATTATACCAAGTAGCTTCCAACCTCATATGACCATCATGTAAAACTATCTCAAGACAGGATATTGTCCAAGTAAGAGCCACTTAAGCAAGAAATCTAGTATACATGACTCCAATTTCAATTAGCAGCAATGACAGTTCTAAGTATGGTGCAAACATTGCTCTAGATCCTCGATGGGGCATGTTTGATGACAATAATTTGGGGAGTGAGAGAGGGAGATGGTAGGAGAAAAATTCAAGGAATCCACGGGAAATTGAAAAATATATAACTAATAAGGTGGAAGACATTTGTAACCTAAGAGAGAAACTTGTTAGGAAATGGGTGAATTTGGTATTACACACCCAACCTCGAGGAGAAAACATTTCTCCCACTTTATTTGTTGGCATAACCTAGTAAGTGTTATTCACTAGCATGTATTTTGTAAAGGCCTTGACCTAGTTCCCATTCAACTCCATCCACCAGGTTGTAGAGGATTCCAAGCCTAATTTCATGAAAAGTAAGTTGGGGATCATCACATTGACCTGCTTGATGACGTGTCTATGAAGATTAACTACCTTGAACTATTTTTTTGCGTAGGGAAAGAGACACATTCCCATGTCTGAGCATGAAAAAGTTCTTTGATATTGTTAATGCCTCTAGTGTTTACTTCTACAAGTTCTATAGACAGAGTCTGTAAAGGGCCAGGTAGCCTCTGGATCTCATCTTTTATGAAAGGTGACATATCTAGTAAATTCCCCTATAGTCAATCTCTGGAATGGATCTAAATAAAAGTTCTTCATTTTAATATCCATAAAACACAACAACTTTAAGGTAAACTATGTACATGTGTCATTTCTCCCACAAAATAAAGTGTATAAGTGGTAAATTTATACCAAGTGTGCTTCCACCATGTAAAGCGCAATTTGGTGAACTTATCATTTTAATAATTTCTTTTTCGATTAAATTTAGTTTCACACATGATCAATTATTTCTTTGAAAGTTGTGTTCTACATAATTTGTGTACACTAAATTACAAATTTATTTTTTGAAATCTATTTTGTATAAATGTTGACCAATAGATATATATCATGGAGGATGAACGACGAAGATCAGCCGAATCCCATATGGAGGTTCAAGGATCAGGGGATGTTCACGGTATTTAAATATAATCTAATCTTAAATCTCCATACATGTGTGTACATATGGAATTGATTTTTTATTAACTTTGTGAGTTAAATTAGTTGTTAATAAGTTTCATATTTTAATTTTTAGGAGGTAAGAGGAGAAGGTTTTCTACTCCATCCATGGAGCGTGGCCATGGTTCAACCAGTCGAGGTATGAGTGGTAGCAGGTTGCGTGAAGGGGGTGATATTTATTCCCCCAAAGGCCAATCAATGGCTGTTGGTTCTCAACAGGGTCATTTTGGGTCTGGTTCTCAGCAGCGTCATTCTGGGTTTGGTTCTCAGTAGGGTCATGTTGGAGAAGATGTTAACCAACAACATCAAGTTTGCCATCAATTTCAATATTTTTTCATTAAATTTGTACTACTTTTTTTACACGTGTTTTTTCTAATATACGAAATTTTATATATATTGATGCAGAGGCTGAAAATGTTCGAACTAGTGGTAAAAATAGATGCAGAGCAGCCTGCTACATTCAAGAAGAAGGTTGTCAACCCAGCACAACTTATCCGGCTGAGATTACTGATATACCATTGGAAACCAACATGGCGGAATGCACCTTACAAAGGTGTGAAAGACTTCATGAAAAATTGCAAAGAGATCTCGTGGCTTTGTCTCTACCTGTTGAGAGTCGACAAAGCCTTGAAATAGTTACACATTCATTGGGTGAAATGGTAAATGTGTAAAGAAATCTTGGGCCAACGACTGATTCATTTGTAGAAATGATGAGAAAGAGAAAAGAAACAGTGATGGGTCCCGATAAATGGGAGGACATAAAACAAAAAGTTACAAAAGAAGTGGCCAAGTCAATGTTTAATTATAAGGAAGGGCCAAAAAGAAAAATGTTGAAGGTGCAGTATTTCAAGCACCCAGACAAAGCTCGTTATTTGTATGATAGGCATCTTGCGGCCTATGGAAGGCTTCCATGGAACGATGAGGTTCCTGTTTATTTTTGCACAAATGTTTTATGCATAATTTTTTTTGGGTATGAAACCCAACTACAATGACCTTCCTTCCGAATTTTTTGGCCCGGGAAAAGGTCGATTATATGACCGTAAGGGCGCTAAGCGAGATGTGGAGTTTCCTCGCCCTAAGCCGCCATTGGTGAGTCGACCGTTTCGAATCGAAACTCTGCGGTCAGAGATGGATGCGACTTCTCAAATAAGTCGAGAAGCAAGGGATGTTATGATCGATAATGTTTATAGCGGATTGAGTGGAGTCGATCTTTGTTTAAATCGACAAAGAGCACGTGCCAATTTTGTTTATTGTACAGATGAGGAGATTTACAACATGAATGTTGAAGATCTTCGAACATATGCAATAAATTGTCGCAATGGTTTGCAAGACCTAATTTTTCATGAGGAAGAGGGCACCGGAACGGTATGTGTTAGTGACCTTAGGGTTTGAAATTATTTTTACATATACATGTGTACAATTTGTAATAAATACATTTGTATGTACATGTATACATTTATTTGTATGTGTACATTAATCTAACAAAAATGTATGATTATATGTTAAAACACCATTTGCAGTTCTCACACATGATGCGTGACGAAAATGTTAATATCACGTTCAGGACCTCTGGTTCAAACAACGCAAATGGGTCTGACCATCAAGATATGTTGGCAAATGTTAGTGTTTTTTAAGTGACTTTAAAATAAATAATTGTTGCTACACATGTACATGTATGTATATATATATAATTTGATAAAATGTTTTAACAGGTACCGATTTTGTCTGATGTTTTTCGGATGGCGGTACCTTCTTCTTCCTTGGGAGATGTACCTTCTACTTCCTTGGGAGATGAGCCACAAGTATGGACAATTTTTCACAAGTTTAAAATTTATGGTTAAAAGTTTTATATATATATATATATTCTACCTCAAAAAGTTCCATTAAAAATTGAGATATATATATATATCTATATTTTGAGTTAAATTTAAATTTTTTTGAATTTAGGTTCCTATAAAAGATTTCTTTAATCCGCGGACTCTAGCGACGAAGATAAGAACATCCACAGCATTTGAACAAGTTGTCTTTAGTTCATTTTTTGATATTATTGAAAATAAGTTTATATATGTACATGTGCATTTTCATTTGAAAGTTTTTAATATATATATATATATAACTGTACATGTATATTGTACAGTTTACTGCTGCAGATGTTCCTATGGGAGAACTTGTTCATCAAATGGAGAGGAAACCTTATGAGGTATTGCATGATTTTTTTGTTATATTTTGTTTTTTACATGAAGTTCTAGATATATATATTCTCATTCATTTTTAAAACATCAAATTTTAATGTTCAAGTACATGTGCATTGTGTATGTAGGTTTCCCATTCACATGATAGGGCGCGGACTGAGACCCTAGTAGGGAAGACGCTAGATCTGTCTCCATTTGATGGACATGATTTACAGTAAATTTGATTTCAAAATTTAGATGGTCTTAGAATTTGTTAAACTTGATACAGTTTGATACTTGTGCGAATTACAATTTTTGGACATATTTTATTACATTGTTAATATAATTTGTTTTATTTAATTTTTGGATGGTTTTAGTACTTTTGGCATGTGAATGTGAAGTAATGTTGTCATCTGAACTACATTTGGAATGTTATGTAATGACATGTGTTATAATTTGTTTTGTTTTTTAAATTTAAGTTTTGGATGTTTGGAGTACATTTGGCATGTGAAGTAATGTTGTGATTTATATTTTTTTGTTAAATTAAAAGTTAAAAGTTTTGGATGGTTTCAATCTAAATTTGGCATGTGATATTTAATGTTAAATGTTTTTGTTGGATAGTTGAATTATAATTGGCATGGCATGTGAAGTTTTTAAAACTCAAGTTTTGGATGGTTTCAATCTACATTTTGCATGTGATATTTAATGAGCTTTAAATGTTTAATGTTTTAATGTTGCACAATATATAATCAAAAGGTTTTTAAAACTTAAAGTTTTGGATGGTTTCAATCTACATTTGGCACATGTGGTATATAATGTTAAATGTTTCTATTGGATCTAGTTGAACTATAATTGGAACGGCATGTGAAGTAACGATCTATATATAATTTAAAGTTTTTTAAACTCAAGTTTTGAACGGTTTCAATCTACATTTCGCATGTGATGTTTAATGTTTTAATTTTGCACGATATATTATCAAAAGTTTTTAAAATTTTAAAGTTTTTGATGGTTTCAATCTACATTTGGCACATGTGGTATATGATTTTAAATGTTTCTATTGGATAGTTGTTCACTATAATTGGCATGGCATGTCAAGTAATGTTGCACAAATCCCTTTTGGATGGTTGAAGTACATTTTGGAATTTTAAGATTGCTTTTGATCTCTCCATGTAGTTTTGTTTGAATGAAAAAATTTCCAATAGGAAGAACACAGCTTTTCAATGCAACTAACCATGTATCAATTGAGCTCTAATTGAAAAAAGAGTTTAAATAAGTAGATATATGTACAAATTATCCCTTTAATTTTGATTGGAAATATAAGTCTAGTACATATATATGTTTTTTGAATTTGGGTCAATGTCGTTAATGCACTCAAATAGGTAGCCTTGTCGATTTATTTACATTGTTGAAACTTTTTACCAAAAAATCCAACTAGTTTTTCATCAATGCACATAGAAAAACTACTTTGAACAATTAATTGTGCATTCTAGAACATATCTATCCAAGACAAGTAACATTTTTCATCAATGCACATTGAACATATCCGACCATTGGACAAGCAGATTTTGTACGAGATTTTCAATTAGGATTAGAGATGTGGGTCAAATCCCACCAAAAGTCGGAGAAGTGCTTCGAGTCTCTTGTCTGAAAGGAATTTTCGTACAAAAATATACTGCAGATGATTTATTTACATTGTGTCCATACTTTTTACCAGAAAATCTAGCTAGTTTTTCATTAATGCACATAGAAAAACTAGTTCCAGTTAATTGCATTCTAGAACATATATATTGAGTACGTAAATAATTTTTCATCAATGCACATAGTAAAACTAGAAAAATTAATTTCATTCTATAACACACACACACACACACACACACATATATATATATATATATATATATATATATATCCAATACATATAACATTTTTCATCAATGCACATGTATAGAAAAGCTACTTTCAGTTGATACTAGAGCACGTGCTTGTACCCAAACAATTTGTACATGTGCAAACACTTGCACAAATAACATAAGTAGCTCAATTTTTAGTTGAGTACTGGAAGTTCTAAAACATATTTAATCCAAAGATAATAAATTGTTGGACAATTCACTCAAAAAAATTCTAACGGATTCCATCCTCAATAATCCGTTCATGATCGGATTTTGACATTTTCCATCTCTTAATTTTCAATGTTTTCTTTGATTGAACTTCTATCAACTTTATGTGTGCTGCACACACCAAGTGACTATATTGACAACTTATGGAATCAGGTTCATAGTCTTCAAAGTAAACAAAGTCTCCACTTTGATGAGTTTGTCTGAAAAAATAACCTTTCAGTATAATAGACACTCTTTCATATTGAAATCTGTGATCATTATAGTTTTGTAATAATTTCATTTTTCGTTCAGTGCAGCGCATCAAATAATACTTCACATTTTCATCGTTTTCAATAGGTGCAATTACAGCAAAAAAATTTCCTGCACAATAAAATAAATTTAACAAAATTATGCATATTTAAATTTATTTCTAGATCTTTAAATCATTAGAAAGTAATTCAAATGTTGCCTTCTCTAACAAGATCATAAACTCGATCACCGTCGGATGATATTGTAGTTTCCTCTGATTGCATTTCTTCAAACATTGCAACAGACATTTTTCCCTTTATATTTAGCTCTGTATGTTTCCAATCATTCACATACATTTTGTTTTCACAAACGTCATTGGATTTTGTGTTGTCTATGCAAACATCACAAAAACAAGAATATTTTCTTTTATCCAATGCAAACACATTTTTGGATGACTTTGTTTGAATTGAATACAATTTTCGAGTCCCTTTTATTGTTTCAACGTCATTTCCAATTGATCTATCTATGTCTTCGATTCCAATATGCCAAAAAAACCTTTATATGGAAAATTAGAAAAAGAATTTGTAAATATGATATCAAAATACAATCAAAGATAATCATTGCATGATAAATGTACAATGTTTAAAATTAGATTTCCAATATAAATTAAATTGAATGTACCTTCGCACTTCTCTTGATGGGTTTCTCTCATGGCTTAGAGCAGCGATGCACCATTGAACAACTTCTTCAGCTTTCACAAGTCGGCTTGCAGAGTGGTTCATTTGATATCTTCGAAGTACTCGTTTTATGCATGCTCCTGCACCGTCATGTTCTCCTTTTCCATGGCCAGTCTCAAAGAAATTCCAACAATGTTTAATGCAGGTTTTCTTATGAAGACAACACAACCAAAAAAATGATCGTGCAGATTTGAATTGACCTACGCATCCGTCTGACCATATCCAATGTTCATTGAATGTTATTCCACAATTTTTCAATGAATCATAAATTCTTCCAAAACAATCTTGTACAAAACATGTATCATGTGTACGATCGTCACTGATATAAAAGTGATATTCTTTAATGATATGTCGATTTTCACTCGTGCTTTCTATATGATCGACATTTTGTTCAGCATGTCTATATAGAATATGGACGAGCATGGAGACTTGGTCAGAATGATAGTATTCACTATGAATTTCTTTTTGTGGAACAAATGTGTAGTTTTATGCAAAATCAATCACTGACAAAATGGTCCCTGGTGGAAAAAATTCACGAGATTTTTTGAATTGCAAGTCTTGCCATCGAGCTCTATGGGAATGCTTGGTGTATTTGTAAATTTCTGCTTCAAACTTTCTCAAAAAGTCTATCAGAAAAATTTCGTCTTCTCGTAATTCGATTATTTTAACACTATCTGCACCTTGAATCGATGTACTGATATATTCATATCTCTTCCATTTCACTTTCATGTTGGACAATGATTGATCATTTATATCAATACGATATTTGTTTTGAAATTTAGTCAAATTTCCACAATCATCGCATTTTTTACCACCAACACATTTCTTTTTGTAAAATAATTCATCTCTTTCTCTTTCACATAGAATTTGAGATATGAAATCACGGATAGTGGAAGGAGGAGGTGAATCCTTCCATAATGTTCTACCGAAATCAAGGAATGTGTCATAATATAACTCAAATTCCACATGATAACGGCAACAACAAGTGTCGCGTACGGTGATAGGTTTTACATACCATGGTTTTGTTGAACAAAAGCACTGAGTGAAACTTGAATTTGACGATTCTCTTCTTTGAACTTGTTGAATAACTCTATTTGAGTGGTTTCCAAGAGATGTTTTTCATGTTCTTCGTATTGATTTCGTGCTATTCTTCTTCACATCACATGTCTTGCAGTTGGTGAAACACGCGAATTGTTCTTCCAATATTCATATATTATTTTTTTAACATTTTCTCCAAGTCTATCTTTGTATGGTTGCCTACAAATAGCTCTCCAACAAGCGAGTTCATCATTTACATCTATTTACAGCCGAAATTTCTGATGTTTGTGCAAAGTTTTTCGCGAGGTTTCCATTGCTCGTGCCATAGATGTTACCAAACGATTCTCTTGAGTACTTGATGAAACCATTGCCATCTGTATTCCTCTACGTACAATTGAAACATCTTTCTCTCTAGATCTCTTAATTGACTTTATAGCACTACTCATATTTTTTATCACATCTTCCTTCATTTTTTTTATCTTTGGTTGATTTTCGAATACCCAATAGTGTCATAGCTTCTTTTAATTTCCTTAATGATAGGAGACCTTTCAACATTTGAGCCTGAACTGTCACCCGCTCATTTAAGAAATACTTTTCAAAAATGCAATTAACACAATATCGTATAACATGGTCAGGTTTTTTATCTCCATATGTGTGAGTGTCAACATTTTCTAACATCGCATTATCGATAGTGATTTCATCTGTACATATTCGAAAAAATAGTACATATTCAATAAATAACTAAATTAATAAATATATCTATAATTTCAAATATTTTTCAAAATTAGTTCATCAAATAAAAATTAAGCTTCACATTTTACATTAGGAAAATTTTAAATATATCAATAGATCATAATATTTACATTTACATACCTACTTCAATTTCTGCTTGAGGTTGATTTTCTTCTTCAATATTTTGAGGAATATCTCTGTCTGTTTACATTAAACCAAATATTTTTCAAACTAGTTCATCAAATAAAAATTAAGCTTCACATTTTACATTAGGAAAATTTTAAATATATCAATAGATCATAATATTTACATTTACATACCTACTTCAATTTCTGCTTGAGGTTGATTTTCTTCTTCAATATTTTGAGGAATATCTTTGTTTGTTTACATTAAACAAAATATTTTTCAAATTAGTTCATTAAATAAAAATTAAGCTTCACATTTTACATTAGGAAAATTTTAAATATATCAATAGATCATAATATTTACATTTACATACCTGCTTCAATTTCTTCTTGAAGTTGATTTTCCTTTTCAATATTTGAGAGGGCTTCTAACTTTCTTTCGCGAGATTGTCTCGTCTCTTCTCTACGTTACTCAGGGTCTCTTTTTCGATCATATTTTCTCGCACAAGTTCTTCGATTTCCCATGATAATAGGGTATGAAGTTCAAAAAATTTCCTTCAAAAAATTAGACAATAACTCGATTACAAAAAATATCACAAAAGATTTAATTTTAAAAAATTCAGTTTAAATTTTTTGCAAAAAATACATACTCCAATTCAAAACACTTACTTTAAAAAATTCGAGAGAAAAATGTCTTATAAAAATGAAACAAAGCTCAAAAGATTTACTTCAACTCAAAACACGTACATACCTCCAAGAAATGTCTTTTGAATGTACGTCCAAGAATTTTTTTTAAGTTCAAAACATTTTTTTGCAAAATCAGGCTGCCTCCAAGAAATGTCTTCCAAAAAAATTCTTTAAACCCAAAACAATTCTTTGTAAAATCAGTTTGCTTCCAAGAAATACTCTTAAATCCAAACTTTGAAGAAAATTTTTTAAACCCAAACCAAGATCTTTGTAAAATGAGATGAAATGTGCGAAATGTGCGAAAATTGTGAATAATTTCGCGGCAATTTATATTTCCGCGAAATGTATTTTAGTAGGGGTTTCGCAAAAATTTCTGGCTGACGGAAAGTTATACAATAGTTCGGCCGAACTTTTGATTAAAAGTTCTGCCGAACTATTAACTCGTTAGATTTAATGAGCCGTCGACGCAAAACATAGTTCGGCCGAACTAATGCGTCACCAGTTATGCAAAAAACAGGCTCTGAATACGTTTCTGCAACTTTGGACTGATTAAACTCCATGAAAGGTTGTTAATTAACTGTCGAAATCAAGACAACCATTTTCAGAATTGAATCTACTTTCAGGAAATATAAATTTTATGGAATTTCATAAACGTTTACTAATTTTAATTATTTTTCTAATAAAATGGGTGCAAACAATTTCTGAGGGTCATTGTGATTCAGTGAAATCAAAATTTTGTATCTCCCAAAATACATTGTAAAAAAAATTGAAAAAATTATGGGGCATTACATTGGTCCGTCGTCTCTGATGGGTAGCTTTTAGATTTTTAGTTTATAACTTATATGTTAAGAAATTTCTTGCATCGCGAAACATATCCAAAATACGTAGTTTTTCATATTGGATTAGTTCAAAAAATTCTAGTAATTATGATATGCATCTATTGGCTATGTAAATATGACGAAACCAAAGTAGACTCTGTCTAGATTGTTTTAACACATTTTGTTTTCTCAAAAACACAAATTTTTAATGAATACAACATTGCATCATAACATGACTTCCAATGAATCCTTTGATTGTTAAGAAACACACACTCAAAGAAACGCTAAGTTGACATATCAAATCTGCATTAAAAATTTTCAAAAAATAAGTAATAGAAAGCTAACAAAATTTCTCACAACTTTTATTTTTATCGCAAAATGAAATTCTACACAGAAAAATTGTTATAGTTTGCAGAAAGTTAAAGAACCGAAAAAAATGAATTTTTTTTTTCAAAAAATGGCAAAAAGTGTAATCCAGCTTCACATTTTCACCCTTCAAGCAAGTTAAACGATTTAACTCACAATGTGACGAGGACGAGACATGTGTCAGCAGAGGTCCGAGCAATATCACACATCACACTGAATAGTGTTTACCATTAAGAGTTCGCAAGTTAAATTGAATAATTGTGATGCGAAATAGGAAGGACATGTGTTGGCTCAGCTCTACTTCGCACTTCGCAAGCAATAAGTGTTGTGGTGAATGGCGGAAGGTTAAGTTTGCGAAATTGCGAATTGTAATCGCTGCAATCCGCGATAAGGTTTCTCAGCCGATAAGAGATATATGTTATATTGCGATTACAGACTTGTTTTGATGTTGTGAAGTCCACTGTTAAAATTATTCTGATGTATGTGTGGGCCCATAACCCACAGGTCAACGCGGTTTATGATAAATGCAATTTTTTGCTGCATCAAAGTGGTATCAGAGCAGGGAAATGTTTCCTGCGAGAAAGAGTTTGCGTGAAATTAAGGAGGTACATTTATGTTAAATATTGGTGAGTTTGTGGTTTTTATATTGTCGTACATGTAGCAGCAAAAGAAAGGGAGAAAATTGCAGCAACCTAGAGCAAGGAGTACTCAAATGGTTCCAGAGAGGAGAGAACTAGAGAGATGCCGAAAGACTGAGCTCAAAGGAGAGAAAGTTGGTGAGGTATCGGGTAGCAAGGAGGACTTGTTACTGAGAGGCTTTGTTGCAGCTCATGGAAATATCATAAAGGCAATTCTACAGAGGATGTGGGTAGAATTGCTAAGGGATGAAGGAGGCATATGACTAGGAGATCATATAAAATTTTGTACCTTGGGAGTTTGATGCAGAAGCATCGGGCCATAATTCAAACTCAATGCTATGAAGGGTGAAACGTGGAAAATCATTGTAAATTGGGGAAAATTCTATTTAAACGGAGCTAAATTTATGGAATTGATAAGTCTCTAGAAGACTTGATTATATTGTAATTATCTTCCATGTACACGAATAAAGAGATTTAGGGTTGGTTGAGCGATTATGGGAAGAACTCATGGATCTTAAACGATCCATGCCCTTTATAATTACTTTATAAAGCGATTTTGTATTGTGTGTGAAAGACAGGTGAGAGTACGCAATGTAGCCGTAGGGGCTTTAGTGTGATTCAGGTAGTGAGGCCTTAGCCTGTAATTGAGTTCTGTTTATTAATGAAATATGTGTGTTATTATACATATAGGTGTAATCTAGATTTTACATGTCTGTGTATTGTTTACATATACATTCTTTTTTGTAGATTGAGTATGGCAGAGATAAGTTTATTTAAATACGAATTCCATATACAATTATCATAACGAAGCGAGAGATGGATTGGTGAACGCACATCGCCATCGGAACTTGGTTTAATTACATATGAAGATTTCGCAAGTTAAACGATTTAACTCGCGATGCGATGAGGACAAAACACGTGTCGGCAGAGGTCCAAGCAATATCACATATCGCATTGAACCATTGAGAGTTCGCAACTTAAATTGAATAATTGTGATGCGAAATAGGAAGGATATGTGTTGGCTCAGCGCTACTTCGCACTTCACAAGCGATAAGTGTTGTGGTGAATGGCGGAAGGTTAAGTTTGTGAAATTGCGAGATGTAACCGTTGTGATTTGCGATAACGGTTCTAGGCCAATAAGCGGTATATGTTATATTGTGATTGCAAATTTGTTTTGATGTTGTGAAGTCCGCTGTTAAAATGCTTCCGATGTATACGTGGGCCCATAACCCAGAGGTCCACACAGTTTATGTTAAATACATTTTTTTTCTGCATCACAACTTCACCTTCATCACCTCCCTTTCAGATTTTAGTTGCCTTATGAGTCGCTGGTGATTGAGGTTTAACTAGTTCTATTACTGTCTGAGGCGTATCATGTTCCAGTGCGTTTGACTCTCCAGCCATATGCTTACACACTTTCTCACGATGTCCATTATTAATACAAATTCCCCAATATAAATCGACTTTTTAATTATCCTTTTTGCAAAATCCAGTTAGCTGTTTATGAATCGAATCTATTTTCTCCACTTTCCCCTCAATCAGACCCTCTGCGACGCCAATTATGATGCACATCTTGCAAGATATGCCTATAAAGTTTCTGGTCATTTTGAGCAATTTGTACATATACATCTTGATGTCAAAACAATGGTCATCCTTTAAGGATCTAACCTAAAAATTATGTTTCACTGGAAGGTAAAGAAATGATATTCCATTCACACAAGGCAAGGAGAAATCTCGCCATTCTAAGTTACTAAAATGTTATTTATATTTTTGGAAGCTTTCTTAAATTTTGAGAAACATATTTTGAAAGATTTCTTAAATTTTGAGAAACGTATTAATCTAAATATTTAAGAACACTTTTTGATTAGCTAAGATCTAAAAAATTGAGTTAAATAAAAAAGATAATTATTGTAGACATGTTTTGGTAACTAAATAAAATTAGAAATTTTAATAATGAATAGTCGGGGGATGTTTTCTATTATAATAGGGATTTGAATAATGATTGAAAATTTTAATATCTACATAAATGTAAATTGAATGATTTTATGACGCTTGTATGTGTGAAACGAGGTTAGTTTTCTTGTTAGTTACAGAATTGAAGGGAATTTTATCCACGTCAACGTTGAATGGTTATCCTGGAGCATCCACTGACCACCCAGGGGAAAACCCAGATCTGAAGGGTCTAGCTCTAATTGCAGTTGGCCTGCCAGATCACATTCCACAAGTCAAACGAGAGCAAGGAAAAAAAGGAGTCGTTTTGGGTCGTATGAGTAGTGAGAATACCACACTAGCTGTTTGCAAATTCAAATGTTAAGGTTAACTATGATAGTATTTATGCTACCATTGTTAAGGTTAACTATGATTGTCCAAATTCCTCTTATTAGCCTTTCTTTTCATGTCTCTTCATGTCTCGGTACAATTGTTAGTTTAATATCATTGGTATGGTAATTTAATAGCTTCGTCAAATGTCGATATTTACAGATCAATTTATTAGGTAATTATGATATATGTACTGTTTTTGTTTATTAATATAAAAGAAGGTTTTTTCTATGTTGAGTCTTCAAAGGCATTTGACTGCTATATGGGATAGTTATAACTAAAAATTATATGATGTTGGGGTCACACTCAGTGATCGGCTAGATTCCTTATCATGGTACATGCATTCCACACACTCTATCTCGGTTGATGAGATTTACAAAATTATTTCTCCTTTTATTTATATGCCCATGGGATCGAAATGGTACAGACAGTTGTGGAAGTGGCATATGCCATTGAAGCTAAAATGATTTGTCTAGGCTTGTGGGACACAATAAAATTATCACGGGTGAGAATCTATCCAAGCTTGG
The DNA here is from genome assembly GCA_034641835.2 of Pinus albicaulis. Classification (NCBI taxonomy): domain Eukaryota; kingdom Viridiplantae; phylum Streptophyta; class Pinopsida; order Pinales; family Pinaceae; genus Pinus; species Pinus albicaulis. Next base: position 229,389,346 of record CM076574.1, read on the forward strand.
CTTCTAGGGATCGGGTAGATGTTGTATCTGCAAGTAAACTTATGAGGATCATAATCACATATTTATAAAATGTCCTGGTGTTGTTGCTATATGGAATCTCATCTAACATAAATTGAATATCACTATGTGTTGGGATTATTTCTCTATAAGCGATTGTTATTCGAATTGGTGCAAAAAATTCAACGAGTTTGGGGCTCTTCCCATTTTCATCTGTGGGGGTATATGGAAGGGCGGGAACTCAGTTTTTTTTTATTACAGTCCCTTCCATATCGACCGTATCGGCTACAAAATCATCTCATATTTCTTGGAATTCCATCAGATGCAGGACATTGGGATCACACAACACTCCATGCCCATTAATTGTTGGAGAAAATATTTGGTGGGTTTCTTCGACGGTGCGACACATAATTCGACGTGTAGTTGTGGTGCTCTCATTTTCCCAGCTCATATAATTTTTTATCACTTCTGATGGAATGCTACCTCCGGTACCAATTCCAAATCGGAAATTTTGGCATTTTGTAGTCTCCTCTATTGTGCTAAGTGGTTATCTATCTCTAACTCTCTTTTCTTTTTATAATAAAAGATAGTGGTTTTTTCCTCTTGAAAAAAAAAAGTGGTTATCTATCTCATCCATCATTATTTCAGTGATTCCAAAGTCACAATCGACTGGGCCAACAATAGAAATAGCTTCAATCCTCCACAATTCTCCTATTAGTTGGCCCACATCAAGATTCTCTCACAGTACTTTGAGGAGATCACTTTCACAAGAATTTGTCCCTTCAATAACTCCTCGACGAACAGTTTACCAAAAGTTGGACTCTCCATGCTACCGGGCGTGATCCATTATCAGGTTTTAAGAGGTGAAATATGTCTGGGCACCTGGGACATCCCACTCCACGCATAGTTTTTGCTTTACCTATCTTGTACTTAATAGTTCCCACAGGGATCTCTTGAGTTTTTGTTTATGGGTTTCGCTTGGAAACTATTATTCCTCCTCTACTATATGGAGTTTTATGTTCACTCTACCTTTGATTATCAATACTTCATTTTCTCCATTAGGAGGCTCATCTTGATGGTGGTACTACAGATATTTTTGGATTTTCACCCTTTATGTCTAATTTTGGTCCTCTTGACCACCTACTGATATGTCTCTAATCATGTTTTTGTTTACATGTATGAACTTTATATTTAAAATAAAACAGTGATTGAAATAGCAGAGCAGCCATTACTGGAGCATGTGTTGACGTTGTTAACAGTAGTCCCTATCATTGGAACTAGTTAATGCATTTCGAGGACATTGGGAGCCACCACAGAGCCCTACATATGCAACCACCACAACTACTTGCATATATGCAACCACAACGAATAATATTAACCACAGGGAACAAGATTATGATTCATTCTTCTCTGTTGGGTTTGAAAAATGAACATTCTGAAAGATTCCATTCCAATACTTATGCCATTCCCTCCATTCCTGACATATTGCATAGAGAACAGATGTAGTGCTGGTATGTGTGAAACGTCTGGTTTGGTATTATAGACAAGAGAGGTGGAGTACCAATTCATATTTTCGTTTAGCCTAGTAATTTATGTGGATTCAAAAATTGAAGCAGAAGCAGGTACTAATTCATATTTATGTTTGTTTGGAGAGGGATTTTGAGGATGCTTTAGTGCCTTGTATTTGATGTTTAGGAGACAAAAAATGCACTATAGGGGAAAGCATTTCCTTCACTACTAATGTTACATGACTTCCCTACAACATTATATAGACCGGATAATATCAGTGATAATGATTCTCTGAGTGCATTACCAGTTCATCCTGAAAAATTAAATTCAAATCCAGGTAAGAAAAAAATTGGTTTATTTCAGGTCTGCCAACATGTATTAACATTATTTCATATTCAATTTAAATTTATCATAAAGAATATTTGCAGCCACTATCAGAGATGTAGGACATGATATGGAAGAGAAGTAGCCTGCAATGAAAACCCTTTCCTCTCCCTAGCGGTCGAGCGTCTAAAGAACCGCATATTTCAGATATTTTTCCATCAAAAAGAAATAATACATACCCTAACAAGGCCATTACAAAAAAATGGCAGAATATGTAAAATGTGAGTATGGGTCACACTTTACTGCAACGTACAGTGTGTTAGTTGTAAATCTACATGCAGAGAGGAAAAATCAAGCATTATATAGCTTCATGTATCTCATAAGATGACAATTCCTTCAAGATTGCATTGTTGTAGACATAACGAACCACCGATCTAATAAGGGAAAACCAGGAGAAACAAATACTTAGTTGTAAATCTACATGCAGACAGGAAAAATCAAGCATTATATAGCTTCATGTATCTCATAAGATGACAATTCCTTCAAGATTGCATTGGTTGTTGTAGGCATAATGAACCACCGATCTAATAAGGGAAAACCAGGAGAAACAAATACAATTGGTTGATGCAGTGATTCCAACACACGACCTTGTTGCGGGAGAAGTTGGAGATTGCTAATGTAATGGAGGCGATGCACTCTAACGGTTTCAAACCACCTGTAGCTTGGCTAGGGAAGAGATCCACCTATTGTGCATTTCCAGAAATGAGGATTTTCATTAATAAATATCTGAGTACGTGAGCCCATTACATGAAAACACTCGCTCCCTCGTGGCCCATTTCGCAAGACCTACACTTCCTACACTTGTTTGTCTCCACTAAACCTTGTTTTGGAACTTTGATCCATACTCCATTCCTTGATCCATGTTGTTCATGTCATAATCTATAATAATCCACGATCCATGGAACTCATGTCATAATCCATGATCCATCACAATTAAATTTTGACCTATATTTATTTTGAAGTTTTTGGTTTTTTAAATATAAATTTGAAATATGTTGCATGGATTTATATATGATTTTAATAATAGAGTATTTATTTGATTCCACTTACTTATTCCACTTGAACACCTCACCATTATTTCTTTCAATTTTTCAGTTTCCATAATTGTAGCACAATTTATTATATTTGTCAGTTTTTTGGATCCTAAACTTTCGGAGCCGGCTCTATTTTTCTTTTGTAAAACAGGGACCAACATGGGTCTTTCACTGATGTTGGTGCGCGTCAAATGGAGATCGTATGCCAAAGCTATGTTCCTGGGAAGTTGATGTGCCAATTTAACCAAACAAGGCCCATAGTTTTGGCGCTTCATCTCCTAGGGTGAGGGTTTTGGATGTTTAGGCTTTTCTATTGTTTCTCAATCATAAATATGCCTTGGAGCCTCATTGTAACACAATTCAGGGTCCTGTAGTTGCCACATCTCTTCTCAGAAATATGCTACAAGCATCCTAGCTAGTTTATTTCCATTCTGTCTGTAAGCATATTTCAGTTATTTGATATTAATGAAATGAAATGTTATTTCCACTGCAATTTTGTATTTATAGTTATATTTGTATTCTGTTGTGTTCCTGCATAGATTCAGATCATTATTTATCTATAATTTTAATTCTATAAGATTTGTTTGTCTGAATCTAATACTAAAGCATGCATTGTATATAAATTTAATAATAGTGTCACCGTTTATATGTTTTACAACATAATTTTATGGATTTATTATATATTTTCAATGATACAGAGAATCGTTGATATTTTTTAGAATGGGTTTTCATTATTGAGAAGATTAATGCAATAATGGCACACTTTTTATGGGCAGGAGTTAGTTCTAAGAAAAAATATCACCTCTGTAAAATGTCGGAGATCACTATTCCAAAGGCAATGGGTGGATGGGGTCTACTAGATCTTCGGACGTTCTCTATTGCATTACTGTCGAAGACAATGTGGAGGATGCTGACGGGATGTGGTATATGGAAAAACATTATGGCGGATAAATATTTGGGAGGGCATACATTGGTTGCATTCATATATGGCCCTTTTACAAAACACCGACGGGCTTCCATGATCTGGAGGAGCATAACAAAGAGCCATGACGTTATTAAACGCAGATCAGTGTGGAAGTTTGGGAATGGGGGGAAACTGCACAAATATTATGGGCATACAGGCTGCATATAATGCTGAGGTGGATTTTATACACAGGTTGTCACACAGAGGTTTCAACTTCTTAGTTGACATCATATCACATTGGGTATTAGGTGCTCCTGTATGGCAGCCATTTGACGCTCTAGGGATGAGGAGTTGTGATAGGAATATATGGCAGGACTATATCAGCCCCTTCCAAGCAGCAGGTTTCTTTTTTGACCCTATGGGGGATCGAATTGTTTGGGGTGGGTCTACCAAAGGCTCAAACATATGCGTCAGGGCTCTATATCTGCAGTTAAAAGAGGAAAATCTTACAATTGTGGACATCCCTAGATTTACAAAGGTGTGGAGCTGGAAAATCCCACATAAAATTGTACTTTTCAATTGGCTGCTCAGAAAGGGGAAGATTCTCTCTTGGGAGAATTTACAGAGAAAAGGTAAACATGGACCAGGGCACTGCAATCTATGCAAAACAGCGCTGGAAACTATATCACACATTTTTTTCGAATGTAAGGCATCTATAGGAATTTGGGAAATGTTCTCCAACCTAACATGCACTGAGATATGGAGACCACAAGATCAAAAACATGCATATGAATTCTGGGCTACTAGGGCTGATGGGTACAAGGCTCTCCCATACTACGTTTGTTGGGAGCTTTGGTGTACCAGAAACAATATTTTGTTCAATGAGGCAAATTTTGATGCCACTAGAATTTTTTCACGAGTCATGGAGTGGCTCCTTTTAAACCCTGTCCCGGTAGTGGCATGCAAAGACCTGTCCATCAGAATCAGACCTCATTGCATCCGACTTTCGGCATTATTCTTCGATGGAGTACAATAGGAGGGCATATGTGGCTGCGGGGCATGGCTAAAAATGAATGGCGATGAGAGGTATCATATCATATGGAAGGGGGGCTATGGAACAAACAATAAAGCGGAGATTATGGCACTGTGGAGCGGGATCATGGTGGCTCATCATTTAATGATACCCTGCATTGACATATATGGGGATTCTCGGATTGTTATTGATGGCATTTCTGGTAGATCCTCACTAAACGGTTCATTTCTTAGTGGATGGATTGAACGCATCCGCTTCATCTTATCAACATTTCGGAGGGCTACTCTACACCACATTTACAGAGAACTAAACGGGAGAGCTGATGGACTTTCTAAGAAGGGGTTGGATCAATCATTTGGTTACATAACAGTTAGATACTACAGAAACAACTGGGAGATGGATTCATACAAATACAATTTATAGGCCCCTCCTTGATGGTTTCATGTTAATATGACATGTTGCATTCCCACATATCCCTCTCCAGGTATTATATTTCTATATACTGACTGGATGTTGTCTGTGTTTTCCTTTGGTATTCAAATGAGCCTGTATTAACCTACAAGCGAGCCTGTTGTTTCTTATATAATCACAAGGATTGTTAATAATATTGTTGCAAATATACTCAATGGACTTGACAGTACTCAATATGATTGGTATCCACAATGCTCTGTTTTTGGACGCGGTAGATGGTTATGGTTTCCAAGCGAGCCTGAATGAATTTTCAAGCGAGCATGTATATCTTGGGCTCCCCTTTGCATACTACACAATGTTGCTGGTCAATAGATGCTTTCCAGTACTCAATATGATTGGTATCCACATGGCTTCTTTTTTTTTGACGCGGTAGATGGTTAAAGTTATCAGGCGAGCCTGTATGACTTTTCAAGCGAGCCTGTATATCTGTTATTTCCTCACATGAATGTTGTATCATCAGGTATCGCTTATACTAGGCTATGATTCATACAACAAGCCTGTCAACGCTCCAACAGGGACAATTTTGGTTCTCACATGACCAGTGGGCTTCCCTTTGCATACTACACAATGATGCTGGTCAATGGACTTAATTAGTATTTTTTGTTCGAATAGATCAACATGGGGGCCTGCTGTTTATTCTTATATTTCCCTTAACATGTTGCATAAGCACCCTGTATCTATTTTGCTTTTTGATATATTTGGTATCCTCATATGCATAATCATGAGGTTCATATTGTAATTATTACAATTTTCCGTATCGTTGATATGGGGCATTTCTTATCTTTTTAGTCTGGGATGGGGCACCTATTTATCTGGATGGATAAACTAGGTGTGCATTCCATTGGCGAGATTATGTATTTTGATTATTATATGTATTTTTGATTATTTTTATTCCATAATTAACTTTTATCGCTTGAATTTTTAGGTTTGATTTTTCTTTAAAATTTATAAAAAAAATATTTACCATTTTCTTAAAAAGTAAGCTCTCCATGACCCTCTAATGAATTTTTGTGCATCTTATGTATAAAAGTTGCACTGAATTAAATTTGTACTTTGACAAATATGGGATTAGCGTGCATTACGACTAAAAATGATGCTTTGTGCATGAGCAATGGTGTATTCCATGCATCACAATAAAAAAACTAATGGTGTTTTGATGATCTGGGCATGAGCTACTATTGTACTTCGTGTGTGAGTTTGACGTGGTTGTATGTCCTTGAATAGATTTTCTTAAGGTTAGATTCAATGGGTTCCTGATCTTGTTGTTGGGTTGGTTTTTAGCATAAAGGTACGATTGAATTCTTTGAGCTAATTTAGCCATCCTATCAAAACAAAGTATAGTTTGCCTTTTTCAAATTTTATTGGTGTCAATGTAACTCATCTCTAATTGAGAGTATTGCATGGAGTAAGTTTTTTTTTTTAATAAATAAAGAATGCATTAATATATAAAGAAAGGGTAGGGTATGTTTATTTTTAGAAGATAAAAAGAAAAATGTATTTTTATAAGAAAAATGTATTTTTATATTAAAAATAAAATATTATTATATATTATTATATTATTATATGTTTTTTTAAGAGTTTTAAATGTAATCTCTAATCATTATTATTATATTTGAGAATGGTACTCTTTTATATTTGGTGTATTTGTAATTTTTATTTGTATTTTTTAATAATTTAGACTCTTATGTTTTAATATTAAATAGTTTGAGTATATTTTAGTAGTAGCACATGTAGCATGATTTAGGTGTTACATGTAGCATGATCTAGATCAATGGGAATAAGCAATGAAGGTTATAAAAGTGCTTTTTAAAATTGTCCATGGATCGCTATTAGTTTTCAATATTATTAAAAAATGATTTTTAAATATTTTCTCATCCACACAACTCAAGTTTTTGACCAGTCAGTAAAACATTAGAAAACCTTCTATTTCAAATATATATATATATATATATATATATATATACATTCTCCAAGGATCAACAACCTTCAAAACATAATTGCACCTCACCTCTTAGTGCAAACTTTATCTCTTGGTGAACCTGCTATTATATATACTTGTAAGATTATGAAGAATTTTAATTGAAATTGAGATTTGCCACTAAATTTGGTTGAACCTAATATGATAAGAGCAAGTGAGAAAAGAGATGAAGGGTTGTGGAAATGGGAAGATAGAAATGCATTACTTATATATATTAATAAGTTTAATAAATAATTATATCTCACTTAAACATTAATATTTTTAATCACATGTAAATAATTATAAATAATCACTTATTAATTATAATGTTTATAGACTAATTTTTTAAATTAAAAACAATGATAAAATTATTTCAAAAATATTAAATCATCAAATATCTACATTCTCATTAAACCAGCAATCCAATCCAGAGTGAGTGTGATAGCTGCATTTATTGCTAACTAGTTAAATGACTTTTAATATTGTTTAAGGAAAAAATACTGAGACAATTAATATTTTGTTGCAAAGTATTTTCCTTCTTTTTAATTATGAATAATAAATTGGCTATGAAAAATAAAAGTGAAAAGGTTGTTGGTAAATGTTTTCCAAGAACTGAAAAGGTGGTTGGACAGTTTGAACAGTTACCTGCTCCTCTAAGGATAAGAGACTCATCCCAGTGAGGAATAGGGGTTCTATTCATAGGTAAAAGGAAGAGTGCCGATTTTTCTTGAGCTGGTAGAGACTAGTGGAAAAACACTAAGTGAATTCCTGAAGATTTCTGGCACTGACTGGACTTGAAGTCCTGAGGTCACAGCAGAAAATATACTGTCAACCCGTACCTTTTTAGGGTGGAGCACAGGGGCAAGTAGAGGACATAATAGCCTCTCTTGAAGGTTGGGTTAGCCTCTCTTGAAGGTTGGGTGGACACTAACAGCCAACTACGTTTTCCAGATAAGTTTCTGTCTAATTTATTATTATTTAAACATCGACTATTTATTTTATCTATTAAACGACAAGCGAATGTTTCTAAGTTTTATTTATAGAAAAACTGGTTATTTAATTTCAGGAGAAAGGTTATCATTTTTTTGAATCTATCTTATACTGGAAAAATAGTAAGATAATTAAAATGATTACCCCAGCAAATACTTATAGGGTTTTGTATATTACTACTGTACACTTTATATATTTTATTGGAATTTTGTCTTATATTGGAAAAATAGTAAGATAATGAAAATTATTAACCCAACAAATAGTTACAGGGTTATGTACATCGCTAATGTATAATTTATAAACCTAGGTATGTTACAGATTTGTTGTCGGTATCGTTTTAAAGAAAATATATACAATATTTTACTATCAATAAGCCAAATAAAACGAATATATTGTAGCTTTATACAGGATTCAATATTTGATCGTATGCTTTTCAAAGACGAGGAGTTCATTTTATATGAAGTCTAAGCAACAAAAAAAAATGTGTTTATATTTCATATGAAAAACCAGATTTATCAATAGATGTGTGGGATAAGCCGTGGGTATTGGGTACAAGGTGAAACCCCAACCCTATACGCATCAATTTTTCCCTATCAATTCTATACTCAGACAAGAATCTAGGTGGTCCGGTCACCTACTCTTAGTAATGAATCAATCTCAGGATGGAAACCTTTGAATAAGCATAATGTAATGAACTGTGTAAATAAATCGACAAATTCTTGTAAAAGAATACTAAGTAGAAATTATATAGGACAATCGGGACTCGGACCCGAAGATATTTACAAGAACAATACCATACTACAGTATTAGAAAAGAAATATATACATAGTAAAAGCAAACCCTAATATGTCTTTCATGGGTATAAATAAAACCATGCATAAGGTCGGATTCGATATTGTAGAAATGATACAAGATGAATGTATATTACCGGACTCCCATGATCTAACAAATTAACTTATGTTAAATATAGAATCCTTCCACTTAATTCTTTGCGGAAATTAAATCACCAATTTCAAAACACATATGAAGCAAAATCAATCGCACATAACAAGATTTTTTATCGGGAAAGTTTAAAGCTAAACCCCAAATATCATATATTATGTATATCAATGGATCATGTAATAATCTCATACAAAGCTTAGTACATCAAGTTCTCATTACAATCAACAATCATTACACACTATCATGTAGAAATTTTCATATCTATGCACCAATTTCTTGCCTCCTGACAGCCTTCCTTCATTGTGCAATCCTTGCTAAAGAAGACCCGTAAATGAATTCGAATTGGCCTTAACTTGACTGTGCAATCCTCATTGGCATCTCCAATGTGTGTCAAATGCATTGAATGCATCACTATAGTCACAACAGATAATCCATCTCACCCTTTCACCTATCTCTCCACTGGGTCTCCACTGGAACTGACATGCAAGTAGTTAACTGTTGTATTTGTTTAGTTGCAAGTGAGTCTCTAGCTATGAGTTAATTAAATAATTAATTCACTAAACTCTTACTAGTGTATCTTCATTTAGAACTAGATACAACTAACACCAACTTAGTTTAACTCACTTAACTGAGTTAAACTAAATAACAACTCCCATAACTACTCTTCCAACTCTGTCATAACTCTGCCACTTTAGTTCTAACTGAGTCCTCCATACATGAGTCACCAACCACCCTAGGAATTGCGTAATTCATTCAGCCCACTGATTTGCCAAATCTGTTCACTAAAATAAATTGCTCCAAGAGAATAAGTTGATATTTATTGTCAGATTATTATTAAGGGCTAATAATAATCGACATGCATCTATTTTTAGATTAGCGATCTATAAATAGACTTCACCCAATCTTCTAAAAATAGAATCTCATCTATTTTTCCAACTTGATCAACCATCTACAAATAGCATCCTGCAACTTATAGAATATGCTCACCATGTCTAAAAATAGACATACACCTAAAAATAGCCTGCGGGACCCACTTAGTGAAGGTGCTTAATTTTCACTAAGCTCATCATGTTGTTGAATCTCAACACTCCATCTCAACAAGATAGGGATTATCCTTCACCCCGATCCTGCCTCTATGGTATTCGAACTTGCTCCTGGTGAGCACCTTCGTTAGAATATCTGCATCCTGATCTTCCATAGGAATGTACTGAAGCAACATGATCTTCCGTTGCATACAATCTCTGATATGATGATACCAGATATCTATATGCTTAGATCTATCATGAAACACAAGATTAATCGAGAGTTTAATACAACTCTGATTATCACAATGTATCACTGTAGGATCTAAATGAGAACCGAACAAACCGACCAGGATCTTTCTCATCCAGATAGCCTCACATGCAGCTTGACTTGCTACCATGTATTATTCTTCTGCTAAACTGAGAGCCGTAGATCTTTGTTTCCTGTTGTACCAAGAAAGAGTTGTAGATCCAATACTAAAAACCCCTCATGATGTGCTCTTTTTGTCCGTTGGGTTGCCTGCCCAATCTGCATCCGTGAAGCCATGCAACTTCACCTCATCTGTTTGTCTGTACCATAAACCATACTCATATGTGCCCCTGAGATATATCAGGACATGCTCGCCTTCCTTCCAAAAGATATTGGTAGGCTTAACCATCGCTTGACTAAACTGGTTCACCGCATAGCATATGTCCGGTCTTGTATTAACTAAATACCTGAGCGAACGCACCAACTGTCGATAGAGAGTAGCATCCACTACCTCTGCCGATGTAGCATCCTCTTTCCTCCAATTTCCTGGAAGAGGAATATCCATGGGCTTGTAATCCTACATGTGAAACTTACCAAGTATCTCCCGAGCATACTTGCCTTGAGACACAAATAATTCACCTTATCGCTGCATTATTTCCAATCCAAGGAAATAATGAAGGAGGCCCAAATCCTTCATCTCAAACTTCTTTTCAAGATCTTCCTTTCATGATTGTATCAACTGCTCATCACTCGTTAGTATTAAATCATCAACATAAAGAACAATGATTAAAATCTTACCCTCCACCACAATTTGGTATAGGTTTGCATCTGCCTCACTCTTGGTAAAGCCAAGTCTAGTGAAATAGTTGTCGATCCGTGTGTACCAAGCACGAGGTGCTTGCTTCAGCCCATACAACACTCTTTTGAGTCTACACACATGTGATTTGCAGATGAAGATCTCAAATCCTTCAGGCTGCTCAATGTACACTTCTTCCTCAATGATCCCATTAAGGAACGCAGTCTTCACATCCATTTGATGAATGTGCCAACCCATCTATGCTGAGAGAGCAAGGATGGTCCTTATAGAAGAATATCGTGTGACAGGTGCAAAGGTTTCTTCATAATCAATCCCCTTGAAATGTGAGAAGCCCCCGGCAACAAATCTTGCCTTATACTTCTCGACGCTCCCATCAGCAGCTTGCTTTACCTTGTAGATCCATCTTCAACCTACCACTGATTTACCAACCGACCTTGGAATAATCTCCCAAGCATTGTTTTTGACAATGGAGTCATACTTCTCCACCATGGCATTTACCCATGTGGGCTCCTGCGCTCCTTCCTCAAAGGAAGATGGCTCTTTCACGATACACTTTCTCATGAGAGCCATGTATCCAGTGAATCGGTCAGGTGATTGTCTCTGTCTACGTTGTGATGTAGGGACTCCTACATTTTGTGCTGCATCAAACTTCAGTCTCTCAGCTTCTGTGGTACGCCTTCTGCCTGTTCTTATGTTTGGCTCTGCGTGAGTCGACTCCTCCACTCCATGATCCTCCTCCTGTGGTTGATCCACATCTTGAGGCTCATCTTTGGGAACAATAAGTTTCTCTTCTGCATGCAAGTGTAGCTCCCTCTCAAGCGATAACTTCATGGCTTTCTCCTCATTGAATTTTATATCCCGTCGCACCACAGTCATTTGACTGTTTGGAAAATACACATGATAATTATGGGGTGTTTCTGTGCACCCCACAAATATCCCAACTTCTGCAGTCAACTCCAGCTTCTTCCTAGCGTCCTTTGTCACATGAATATAAACAAATGAGCCAAAAATATTCAAATGAGAAATATCAGGCTTCTTACCAGTATAAGCTTCTTCAGGTGTACTCATTCCAAGTACTCTATGAGGACAACGGTTTTGCACATAAACCGCATTGTTTCATGCTTCCACCCACAAGTGCATTGGTAGGCCCTTGTCATGCAGCATAGCTCATGCAACACCCACGATCGTTTTGTTATTCCTCTCCGCGACCCCATTTTGTTGTCGGTTATGAGGCGCTATGAGTTCTCTTAGAATTCCTTCTTTTCTACAGAAGTCTTTGAATTCATTCGAGATATATTCACCACCATTATCGTTCCGCAGAGCCTTCACTTAATTCCCCGACTCCTTCTCCACCAATGCTTTAAACTCACAGAACTTTGAGAATGTTTCACTCTTCTTCTGCATGAAGAAGATCCAACATCTACGAGAATAGTCATCAACAAATATAACATAATACCTATGTTTTGTTGTTGAAGCAACCGAGAAAGTTCCACGCACGTCTGTGTGAATTCTCTCCAGAATCACCGAAGCACGGTTCTCCTTCTCATGAAAGGTGGTCTTCACAAACTTACCCATAGTACATCCCTTGCACTAATCTAACTGCACAATATTACCCTTGGGAAGTCCAGTAGAAATCTGTTGCAAAATCTTCAAGGTGCCAGGGTGAAGATGACCCAATCTCCTGTGCCATAATTTGCCCTCATCTCGGCTCACCACTTCTCTTGATTTTCCCATCATTACAGTGTAGCCATCTACCTCCAGCTTGTAGATATTATTAACTCAAATCCCTATCCTCTTGGTTTGACCCATTGTTTTATGTCACAGGAAAGCTTTTCCCTCACTGAAAAAAACGTCATAACCTCTGTCCTCCAACATCGCGACCGAGACCAAGTTCTTCTTCAGACCTGGAACATGCATAACATCTTTCAACATAAATGGTTTACCTGACTCCCTCTCAAAGGTAATGGTTCCAATTCCGGTCACACTGTATCTACCATCGTCACCCATCTCTATATGTATTTGGAGATCTTTCTCCTCCAAGTTACTAAACAACTCCCTGTCTCCCGTCATGTGGAAGGAAGCACCACTATCAAGATACCACACCGATCCCATTGCACTTGAAACCAAGAATGCGATAAAAGAGAAATAAAGTTCAAATCGCAAGGCTAAGGCCTCACCTGCTGCAGCTCCAACAACCTTCTTGTTCTTCTTTTTCTGTGGACAGTTAGTGGCGAGATTCCCATGTTCGCGATAGTGAAAACACTTCACTTTGGAAAAATCCAGCTTCTTGCCTTTAGCCTCGGATTTTGGATAGGATTTATTCCCCTTCCCTTTCCTTGCTTTGGCAGCCAAAGTGAAATTCTCTTCATCATCATTCTTCGATGAAGAGCCATCCCCGGTACTTCGCCTTATCTCCTCCTGCACAAGATCCGACCAAAGTCGCTCCCAATCCGGCAATTTCTCTCATCCATTGATAGAGTCCTGATAACTATGCCAACTCTTCGGTAACCCAAGGAGAGCCAATCTCACTAACTCACCATCCACAATTGTGATTCCCACACTCCCCAGCTCATCCCTACATTGGAAAAACTTCGTGAGATATTTTGGAATACTATCGCCCTTCTCCATTTTGATTTTTCTGAGCTTATCTTTCAGCGCCAACTTCCTGTGGTCGTTGCTGCTTTGGAAAATATCTGTCAAAGCCTTCCACATTGTAAATGGAGTGGCTTTCCCATGAAGGCTTGACACAATATGGTCCTTTACGCCTTCCAATAGAATTCTTCTTGTCTTCGCTACCTTCTTTTTCCATGCATCAAGTAATGCAGCATCACTAGAAGTAGGCTTAGGAACATCGCTATCGATGAACTCCTTCAGACCATTATCTTCAAGCACTGCCTCCATCCTGTCCTTCCAGGCTATTTAGTTCGATCTACCCTCAAGGGCATACTCCAACCACAACCCATTGAAAGCCATTTCAATGAATACTCAACTGTCGCACCAAGAAATTTCTGCAGCAAATTCGAATTGTCCACCAGCACAAAACTCAACACCGCTTCAAGATTGCAATATTCAGTGATTAACACTGCTCCGATACCATGTAGAAATTATACAAGATGCATTTATATTACCAGACTCCCATGATCTAACAAATTAACTTATGTTAAATACAAAATCCTTCCACTTAATTCTTTGCGGAAATTAAATCGCCAATTGCAAAACACATATGAAGCAAAATCAATCACACATAACAAGATGTTTTACCGAGAAAGCTTAAAGCTAAAAACCCCAACTATCATATATTATACATATATCAATGGATCATGTAATAATCTCATACAAATCTTAGTACATCAAGCTTTCAATACAATCAACAATCATTACACACTTTCATGCAGAAATTTTCATATCTATGCACCAATTTCTTACCTCCTGACAGCCTGCCTCCACTGCGCAATCCCTGCTGAAGAAGACCCATAAATGAATTCGAATTGGCCTTTCCTTGACTGCGCAATCCTCATTGGAATCTCCAATATGTGTCAGATGCATTGAATGCATCACTATAGTCACAACAGATATTCCATCTCACCCTTTCACCTATCTCTCCACTGGGTCTCCACTGGAACTGACATGCAAGTAGTTAACTGTTGTATTTTTTCAGTTGCAAGTGATTCTTTAGTTATGAATTAATTAAATAATCAATTCACTAAACTCTCACTAGTGTATCTTCGGTTAGAACTAGATACAACTAGCACAACTGAGTTAAACTAAATAACAACTCCCATAACTACTCTTCCAACTCTGTCACAACTCTGCCACTTCAGTTCTAACTGAGTCCCCCATGCATGAGTCACCAACCACCCTAGGAATTGCGTAATTCCTTCAGCCCACTGATTTTCCAAATCTGTTCACTGAAAGAAAGTGTTCCAAGAGAATAAGTAGATATTTATTGTCGGATTATTATTAAGGGCTAATAATAATCGACATGCATCTATTTTTAGATTAGCAATCTATAAATAGACTTCACCCAATATTCTAAAAATAGAATCTCATCTATTTTTCCAACTTGATCAACCATCTACAAATAGCATACTGCAACTTATAGAATATGCCTACCATGTCTAAAAATAGACATACACCTAAAAATAGCCTGCGGGCCCCACTTAGTGAAGGTGCTTAATTTTCACTAAGCTCATCATCTTGTTGAATCTCATCAATTCTTTCCAAAAGAAAACTAACATGAGGCAACCAGTTAGTCAAATACGAAAGATAACCAAGAACATTTATAACTATATAATCAAATAATCCATGAACATGGAAGATAAGCTTGAAAGAGAAACTTCACTTCGAAAATTCATTTACATTGCTATCGATTTTCAATAAAGTACAGTCACAAAAGAAAAGGTTCAACCATAGCATTTCACTGAGGCTTAACGTAGACATTGTTCTCGACTAATAAGCCTCATGAACCCTAGTTCTAATTAGAAGGAGTATTCATTAAAGAAAACTATGATGTAGACCATTTTCTTCTGGTACAAAGTCAACAGCGCCAAGAGATGAGTTGCAGTCCAAAATATGGTTGACATTAAAATACCTGGAATAGAAAATGAGCAACAATTAGACTTGAATCCCGTTGGAGGAGCAATACTTCTAGCTTTGTTAAGATTTACCTGTAAAGAAGCACAAGAGTAAACAAGTGAATGTATGAATTAAAATCCGGACAGAATTTAAGAAAGGAAACTTCGAAAAGAACTAGTTTTCCATGATTTCTTCATACCTATAAACAGCACTTCTCCAACTTGAGCTAACCGTGAAAACCGTTTCACATATATCAAGCAGAAGAGAAGGTGGTCAAGATTTTTACCCAAGTTAAATACCATATAAGGTAAAATTGCTAAGAGATTCATGAGTCAAAGAACAATATTTTTACCTATCTCAGAAGCCAGTGCTGTTGCAGGGACATCAAGCTTCTGGCTGAGATTAAACTCTTCACCTCTGAGAGCCTAAGGGATAAGATCATCGAATAGAACGCTCGGGCGGAACAAACCTCAAGTTTGAGTCCTGAAGGAGACAGAACCAGGTCAGCGAGACTGGAAGCCATGATTAACACTACAGGCTTCATTAAGGGTGAGCAACAACCGAGCAGAGGCGGAATGGAAAGGAGGTAAGTGAGTGATAATCCCGGGATTAAAACCTAAGCCTTCCCATTTCATTTACATCCATTGATCAAAGTGTGATCAAACGGAGAAGGTGAGACCAGATGTCCTGCAAATCCCGAGGTTAGCCATGGATCGACCACAACTCATAACAGTTGGCATATGCCATAAAATAAATCTGTATATGCCGCCGGCGAATTGTACGCAGACTTAATTCAATTCGGTATAGAGATTAAATGCTAGTACTGGTGTTTGGGATATTTTTGAATTAAAGATTTAGTAGCACGGTTAAATTCAAATTATAATCCAAGCATTTACATTGCAGTAAAAGTGAATGATTATAGTCCTAGATAATCTCATAGTATAGGTTAAATTTCTCAACTTGTAAATGAAAGATGCATCCAAATGTTTTACAATAGTTACCATAGATAAGGGTAGAAATTTAAATTTTTTTTAATGGTAAGTTTTGATAATTATAATGGGTGTTACAGTGGGACTCAATCTTTTAAGATGTAATTTAATAACATATTTTAATTGAAATTTTTTTTCCAATAATATATATATATATATATATATATAATGTTGGGCCAGAATTGTAATCTACGGATAAATTACGCTTTCCTAGACAGGTGTTAATCTAGAACAACAGGTGAAAGACTATACTCCCATCTCTCCTAACTCAGAACAGATATATAGAGAGGATTGGAGGCTTACTTGTTTCAGTCGCTTCCAAATGACTCCTTCTGTCACTTTTGCTATAGCTTCAAATTCAAGCGGTTCGTTGGTTGAATGCTTCCTTCAAGAAAGAACACTAAAACAGCAGAAGATGCAATAATATAGATATCTATTCAATCTAGTTAGCTAAATCAGTTAAGCATAAACTATATTCATCAACCAAGATCTTACAATATGGAAAATAAAAGTTAACATAGATGCATATAAGGAAAAACTAGAAGTACTCTTTATTGATGATAGAAGGAGAGGTTACAGCCTAGTGGCTGATTTGAAGTGACCTTCCAACAAATTTTCCAAGTCTCATCATAGCATAAATCTCTCCAGCAGTAGCTCTACAAACCAAGCTTTCAATTGAAAATTCTCCAGCATTTCTCTACTCAAATTCTTCCTTCTCAAACACTTAGATTTGTGTTCAATTTATAGATGAACTGTAGGTTGTTTTGCAATCAATAGCTTTCCAAAAATAGGCAAGACATGTTTCCAGTCATGTAGATGTCAAATGGACACTTGGATCCGAAGCTTGACACATGTGAACTCTTCTAGAAGGCACTGTCTAAGTGGAGATTCCGGAACAATGAGAATTTCGCTCCCAATGTGACCAACGCACCTGTGAATGTCGAGAAGTGCTTTGTAGAGCAGCCTTGCATGGGGATACCTGCATATGCAACGCACTTAGGCCCCTTAGAGCCTGCGTTGGTGAGCTCTCATATGCTATACAATAAGCTTCAAACCATGGAAACCTTTGCTTGATGAAAGTCTTGCTTCTTGTCTTAGGGCATGTAGCAACTGAAATGATAGGGAATGATAGACCCTTTGATCATTGGTCCTGGAGATGATGCCCAGTTAACCAAGTCATTGGGAATGGTGCCCAAATTGACCTATAACAAATAAGTTATTTACCTAATATAATTATTGAAATAATTTTTTTATGATTCACATTGTTATTAATAGATTTTAATATATATATATATATATATATATATATATATATAACATTTTAATTAACATGAATATGAAATAATTTATTTATAGTTTTTATTGGAAAGAAAAATGTTATTAATATTTGTAAATTTTACATATTAAAAGTTGAATGAATTACATATATCTCTTCATAATCTCAAATATGAAGAAATAAAAAGTAATTGAATTTTTAACTTTTAATTATTCTTTCTTTATAAGTATCAAGTTGATATAAAACTAGCACAACTATATAAATTAAATGGCTAATCAATGTTGATAGCCACCAATCCATAATAAGTATCAATACATATCATTATACATTTAAAATTGCTAAAATTAACTAAATTATAACTTTAAATATGTTTTTTCTTTAAAGTAACATTAAATAGCCTTCGTTAATAAGATGTACCCAAAAAATCATAAGTCACTTCATATGACACTTGTTTTTGAATTAATGAATTTAATTAAAAAGAGAAATGACATAACTACTTTGAAAAGAAATATTACATTTTGATTTATGTATATTTTTAATAATATTTTAGCATTTGAAAAAATATATATATTTTTTGAGAATATTTTATGGAGTTAAAACCATACCATTCACCTAATAATTATTGATAATTAAATTAAAATTATGAAAGTCGTATTCCAAAATAAACATATTTATGAGCATAATTATTTTATATAAAGTAATCAATAAAATCTTTTATTTATGATTATCATTAAAATATTATTTTTATTTTATCTTTTATAAAGTTGATATTGAAATATTTCTTTAATATAAATATTCAAATATTTTATTTAAATTTTATATTGAAATATTTTAAATCATAAAAGACATTTTTTTTATAATGGAAAGAGAAAATATAAGAAATTATCTTTTAATATTATTATTATTTATAATTTACTTAATTGTCTAATTTAATTTAGTTTATTATATTTTTATTTATATATGTATATCTCTTTTTTATAATTAATTTTTATTTTTATTTTTATTAAAATAATATTATATTTTCGGTATATGTATATCTCTTTTTATAATTAATTTATTATTTTTATTGAATTAATATTATATTTTATTTATTACAATTGAAATATTATTATACTTAGCTGACAGTAAGTTATATTATTTTTGTTTTGAGTTTCAATTAATTTTGAAATTTTAAAATAAATTTTGAAAATATTATAAAAGCTTAAAAAATATTAGAAAAAAATATTTTATTTTAAATATAAATTGATTTTTTATAACCGATTGATTACTATTTATTTTCATGACTAAATTACAAATATTATGTTGACCAACATATCAATTCCTAAATTAAAAAATGACTAATTCCTTATAAAAAGTTAAAAGATTAAGGTTACTGCGAAATTGCCGAAGGAAGAAAGATTGAAAGTGGAAGATTCAATGTTCCTCAATGGGATAACCTTCTCCTCCATCGAAATTGGAGTGTACTCGGTATCTGTGACAATCCAGTTGAGGAGGGATCTTCCACTTCTAGCCCCAGGAGGAGTATATTTCTTATGTTTATTTTTTATATTATTATATAAATGTTTGTGGACTTTTGTTCCGGGCACACAGCTTCTGCGTTGAAGATAATTTCATCAAAAAAAAATTACAACTTGTAAAGAAATTATATAAAATATTTGAACCTTATCCAAAACCTAATAAAATTTAAATTAGAGTTATAAATTATATGATATTTAGTCTTTTCTGTAAGTTTATACAAATCGACTGAACCTTCATCACATCAAATGAATGGGCGAAAGAACGTGCACACCTACCCTCTGGATGCATTCATTTCATTAGTTACACCAACTAATCCGCAACTACCAGTAGTGTGACTACGTACGAACCCGTAAGGAAAGAAACGCGATGTTTAAATTACATACATTTATAACACAGACGGTAGATTTGACAAAATATTCAATGCCCATGCCATTGTTGTTTTGAAAGCCATAAATAAAATTAAATGAAGAGGAGGTAGCAGTATATATGCTAATCGTTAGATTTAAAAGAATTTAAATTTTATTGCGGGTATATATTGTCTCACTAAATTTAATTTTTCTATACTGTAGAATTTATTGATTGTTTAGTTAATTTTATTTTTATTTTTCGAAATTTAGTGATATAAGTTTGAATTACATTGTAATATTTTTAAAATATTTTTTTTTAATTTATAAATGAATTTAATATCAAATTAATATTTAATTGATTGAATTAGGTTTTTGAAGATTATTTTAATTATTGAAAATTATCAAGTAGATAGTAGTTATTTTGCTATTAAATTAGGGCTTTTAGAAGATTATTGAAAATTATTGAAAATTATTAAGTAGATAGTAAGAATTTAGATAAATGTTTTTTGGATTAATCACATCATTAGGATTTGGTTGACTTTCTGAACCAGCTAATGTGATTCATCCTCAAGAGAAGGTGGAGAAACTAATTACTCATGATGAATAAATAGTGGAGATGCATCATTACCTTTAAGAACTAATTGTTAAGACTAGCTATTAAAAACTAGCCATTAAAAATCTATTTAAGAATTAATATTAAATAATTAATTAATTAATTATAATTTATTTTTAATAATTTTTTATATAAATTATTATTAAAGAAATAAATCATATATAATTAAATTAAATATAATAAGAATTAGGGAGAGGTAAAATTTTTATTTAAATTATTTAGGGAAGTAGTAAATAAGATTAAACAAAACGAGGGAACTAGCCAGCTCGAGTCTAGCTCTTACTTAATAAGGTTTATCCATTACACAGAGAATTAGACAGAGAATCGAACATTAGACACAATGGCTTATCCATTTGTAACTTCTTAAATAGCATTTATTTTTACTTGTTTAGACATAGTGTGAATTAGAACAATGAGACATTTGTTAAGAATATTAACACGTAACTTTGTATTTTAAAGTATTTAATTAAATGACAGTTTGATTTGAGTAAAAGGTAAAAGCAACTGTGTGGTAAAATATTCCAAGAAATCCAGGAAGAGGTTGAGACACTTCTGACAATTACCATCCCAGAAAGGATTTAAAGGAAAATCCTAGGAGGGAATGGGGTTCTCTGTGCAGAAGAGTGAGGAGGTTAAGCAGTGCGTGCTTGTTCTGAGTTGTCCAGGTGGAAATACCAGTGGAACTCAAGGAACTTACCCTAAGGAAGTTAGACTCGATTTCTCAATCTTGAGGTCAGACTTCTTGTCTCAAATAAATTCCCCAGACCTAGTGTCGAGCAAGGGGGAAGAAGAGGACGTAATCACCTCACTTATGATTGGGCAAAACCAACAGTTACTGAGACAAAAATCGTTTTATTTTACTGTTTTGATATGCAATAGTTAATTTACTATTCAAATTCAGTAGACAGTGATAAAATTTATAACAGTTGAAACTAATGCGAAAGAGAAAGAGATAGATAATATCTGTATAATTTCTTCAGTCGATGTATAGCGTAATATAAAAGATTACAGGAATATAATAGAACTTATGTATTATTTCTCTGTGCAAGATTTGGCTGTAAAAACATATGTAAAATAGAACATGTAAAATGAACCAGAATTCTATTTCTGCTATAGTACAAGTATTAGAAAGCAAGTGAAGATAATTATGGAATTCTATTTTTACTTTTATAGTACCAGAGAAACTAATAAAATTCATAAGAAAATGAAATCCGAAAAACTATTACAAAAGTGTTGTACAAAAGACTGAAGATTCTTTGTGGTAGAATAATCTAAGTATAAAAAATTGTGAGTGAAATACTTTTCTAAGATACAAAAACTACTTAGGAATCAACTGAGTATAGTTTTCAGTTCTAACGAAAGGAAATCATTCTAAGCTACAATATTTCTTTTTAGAATCGTGTAATCATAGTAGAGAACAAAGATGAACATTCCATAACGCATAAAGAATGTAACAACAGTGGCCAATATGGGTTACGAAACAATATTCTTTTAATCAATAGTAAGATAAGCAAAATAGACCATAACTATGCACAATAACTGAACAATCCTGAGGAAAAACCCTCAATATCTTGCTATAGGGTTTCTGAGGGTTTAGAGCCGGAAGAACTTAACAAGTTCTTGGCTTCGGTCCCAATAGAAATATACTTGAGCCTTGATGGAGTACTCCGAATAAAACTAAGAAATCTCTTTATTGAATCTAGTTAGACCGGCCATAAAAGGAAAAATATCAGAAAGTGGAGATTTAATATAATACACACACTTTAACCATTAAATTAAGAAATATTAAGACTGAAATATATATGTGTGTATAGAGCCTCTGCTCAGTAAAACGAAAAACTGAAAAAGAAAACTCGATTTAGCCATACTAGCTCTAAATCATATACCTTTGGTCAATAAAACAGCTACGCAAGGAACTAGACAGATAATAATGTCTCTGGAAAATCTTGAACAATTCATTTACAGTTGCAAGTAATGCATAGCATTAAAAAAAGGGAATTTGAAAACCCTTTTAAAAAAAGAGAAAACAAAACATTAGTATCTCTGAGAGCAGAGATAAGCTACGTTTATACATTAAACATAAAATAGAAAGGAAAAACTTGAAAGGAGCTCATATGGCTTCCTTTTCCTCATTATACAAACAAATTCTACATTGCTTTTAAACAAGTCGTCGAGATTGGGCCTTCGCCTGCAATATAAGCGGAGGAGACCCAGTGAATAGGTTTACAGGAAAGTAAACAAATAACTGAAGAAAGCTGTCAGAATAACTCACCGGTGCATTTGGAAGAGATGGCCGATACTAGGTTTCCACACTTGTATGACGCAAGCTTTAGAGCGGTGGCTAGTCAATCATAGGAATAGAGGAATCAGTTATTAGAACTGTTGTCGACAATTATGTCACCCCTAGAGACAGCCTAGAGTTGCTATAGACCAGTGCCTAGGACATCTTAGCATAGCAAGGAGCTCATAATGTATCTTGGGTTGTCAATCCAAAAGCTCTCTTACTATCTCTTGTAGAACAAGGAAATTAGTTTAAATGGAACCAAACTCTCTCAGAAGCTGATACAAAGATAAGAATGATGTAGGAACAGCATGCAAAACTCCAATACAAAAAGCATCAGACAGTTAAGAGACAACTTACTGCAAAGAGGGCCAGTTCAAATAATATGCCACAGAAATAAAATATCAGAAAGTGGATGCAGTGAAGAAACATGAAGAAGATACTAGTTAGCATGAGGCTGATACCCAGATACACAACAAAACCACATATGGGCTTATCCAACTAAGAATCCATACATGACAATGGCGTTTTAAAAGCAACCTCCTCAAGTAACTAATATAGCAGAAAATATGGATGAAATGAACATGGAACAGTATATCATGACTAGGCCTATTTAAAGCGCTTGACTAATCCAAGTATGGGCACCAACTAGGATGAATCCTTACTTAAGACCAATGAGCCACTCGCATTCTAGAGCATGATACAAGAAGACAAATAACATGAAATGAGATCTTATATTAACACATAAGAAAAGATTACATACTGTGAGATACCAAAGACCAGAATCCTCATTACAATTATAACTCCTCCTCACTGAAACCCTACGGGCTCTGAGCCTTCATACAGAAGCTTTACAAGATGTATACCAAAGCCTTTCACTGCACAGTTTGCTGATAGAAATCTGGAACCCCTACAATGTCTTTTTTCCTCCTTTTTATAAGAGAAACCGAAGGCTCTAGAGAGTGAGGTAGGTGATATACATTTAATGATATTATTTAAAACAAATTTGAAAGAAAACCCCGCTTATGCTGTTCGGCAGTGCTGAACTGATGCAAGTACTCTGCTACTACTTCATGAAATAAATGCTGAGGATGAAAATCTTCTCATGAACAAGACATAAAGAATAAAATATACACATGTTCTGTACTTGGCGGGAAGAGAAAAATCTGCTGCAATAAAACCTTGAGGTTGCTTGTGTTTGTGCATGGTACTCCCGGTCTTCCAATCTTTGAATTAAAATTCAAAATCATAAGGCCGAGCACTGGCCTTCTCGATCTTTCACTGATATATGTATGCCGCCCAATTAATATTTCTTGCTGTGTAATCTTTCCCTCCGCAGGCGTCTTTAGGGTTCAATGGATTTTATTTATGCTTCCATTAATGAGGTCATATCATAGCAACCACCACCAGCCTCGTTCTTAAATTTCTGCTTTTAAAGACTGTCCTTAGAGAAGATCTTGGCCTCTGCAACGGAGGTGATATATCACGGCGGCTTCTTCTCCATATAAACCTGCAAAAACCGCAAATATATTAGAAAAACCAGACACAGGTGCAAAGGGAGTGAAGGTGGAGACAATGGTGGCGTTGATGATATGGCTACATGGCAAGAACATGCGGGGTGACGGCGGAATTACAGAGAGGTCTTGGTAAACAGATAGGATGTAAGTCTTCCACGTAAAACATGATGTACAAATAAAAAACGATGAATATGGATGCAGCGCATGTATATAGGTGGCGAGAATGGAAATACAATGGGCACGCGGGGTGATGACACGTAGGCGTACAAACAACCAAGGGGAACAGATGATATAGCGGAGGACTTTGTTGAGCGGGAAAAATGCGAGTGATTATGGGCCACACGATCTCTGAATGAGATCGACGGTTAAAATGAGCCGGAGGGCAATCAAAGGTGGGCCAGGGACGCGGTTGACGTAGGTTAAAATGCGTACAGCTCTGGAGGACGACCACCGTTGGATGGAGACTTCAAGATCTGACGGCTGCTATGGATTCCGCTGCCCGACCTTTGACCGAACTTTAATGCGCGAAATTGGAGTGGTTTTGGGACGTACATGGGGACACGCGTCATGCAGCGTGTGGAATCGCTGCCATTTGATTGAAAACCGCCAGCCCGGTGAAGATAGTGCAGAATTAACCGTCGGTTTTCGGGCGCGGGGGCCACCACGGGTGATTTGGTTGCGGGCCATTGATTTAATTAAAATCGGACGGCTGTGGTTTGGCCCGAAAGCATTAGGCGATAAGCTCCCGCCTGTCTGGCATACGGTCTTGCACCTGGGTCACATGGGAACCAAAACAGGGAGGGCTGAGATCTCAGGGGCTAGGCCCGATAAATTTTTAATTATGGGTTTTGAGCCTTTGTACAGTGTATTTTTTGGGCGGAAAGGGTAACGACAAGCAGAATATGGAGGTTTTTGGCCACGGTAGCAGGTTTGAAAGGTTTATATGGGGCGGTAGGCCAAAAATTTGAATGGAGGGGTTGACATGCACAACAAGAACTCTGAGATATTAAAAATGAAATTGTTAACAAAATAAAAAGAGCCAAATAAACGTTTGTAGAGAAAACCAAAAAACTACAAAAAGGAATAAAAACGATATCAAGCAGATTTACCTTGTCAACTAGAAAAGAAACTGGAAATCCATTAAGGACAGTGGAGAGTCACTCAATGCTGTGGAAATGAAGAACCCGCAATCCTGGAATGAGCCATTGAATGGTTTCACCAGATAAATCATGAAGATAAGGGTTAACTGTTCAACCAGGGAAAAAGAAGTTGTAGACAGCCAGGGTTTCCTCCAAATAGCGCAACAAAACAATGATGCCCAAGGCAGGAGATGGGGGTGCGTGGTTACCCTAACCCACCCCATCTTTCCAAATGTCGTCGATCGCATGAGGCTAAGATCCAACAATGGAAATAACGCCAGGACATTTGGATAGTTGTCAACAATTACGATAGCCAGAACAGATTTTTAACTGTTGACAAGAAATCTAGATGACCTCTCGAATTTATATTATATTAATAATAAAGAAATATCAATGCAGAGTTTTCGAAAATGTATTACAACTCGAACTTGGTAATTAAGGTATATCTGGAATGGTACGCAAGATCTGTTTAATAATTAAATGAACGATATTGTCAAAAACCATATAAGAGTTATAATTGAACCGAGAATGTCTGGTTCTATTATGCTATGGTGTGTTAATCATATTACAAATCCTTTGTGTTGAAAGTTTTATTTAATCATTGTGTCTATTCGCTACAAGATAGGAAATGATATTAGAGAGAACATATATTTTTTTTTCCTTTTCTTTTTATGATAAGAAGTATGTGGTAAATACGAGTAAGTGTTACAAGTGGTATCAGAGCATGGTTATAAACTAGGCCAAATGGACCAGAACCATACTTACTTTTGTGTAAGGAATTTTATGAAATTAATGATTTGATATTGTGATAAGTATAGGAACCAGATTCCTATAAATCATCATGAGAAGAGGATCAAGTCAACACCCACCTCGAAACATGGGAGAAACTCATCTTGTAGCCAATCTTGAAGTTAGCCTCAAGATGTGGGTACAGCTAAATGTGGACCAACATCAGCAGACAAGCAAAATGCTGGAAGAACATCGGCGACAGACAAATAGATTACTGGATATTGTTCAACAACTACAAAAAGAAATGCTTAAAGTTCGCAATGATAACGAAATATGATGAGAGAACAAGAGAGGATATTGAAGATTCTGTCGGATAGACAGAATCCTCCTAGCGAACAACCAAGCCCTAAGACAAATACTCAGGAAAATAGGGTGTTAGGTCCCTATATTACTAGTATAGTCCCTTATTATTGTTAGTTTCACCCCCTTATTGTTATTATTGTACCCTTGTAACCCCCATATTTTTATTATTGTGCCCTTAAATTATTATTTTTAGGTCAGCTAGGATTACATTGTGGCCCACTAGGATTACATTATGGCCCCATGGACTCCTATATATAGAAAGGAGGTTTTGTAAATTGTATCATCCAAGAATTGTTCATTCATGTAATGTATTGGAGGTTGCCCCCTCGAAGTGGCTTATTTCTAAGGCGTTGATATCTCTTTTCTTCTATTTTTGGAGATGGTTTCCCAACATTTGGTATCAGAGCTTTGGATTCTAGGGTTTCGCTGCTCCAAACAGGTCATCGTGGAATTTTCGCTATAAATTTTTTTCTACGAAGTTTCAAAAGCTGAAATTTTTAGGGTGCGAACCCGAAATCCTGAGGAAAATCATCAAAAAAATTCAGAGCTTGGTTCGTAATATTTTTGGAGATATGATCTGTGGAAGTTAGGTCTTTTTTCAAGCTCCTAAACAGGTCATCGTGGAATTTGTGCTATAACCTTTTTTCTACGAAGTTTAAGAAGCTAAAATTTTTAGGGTGCGAAGCTAAAATCCTAAGGAACATTGTCAAAAAATTTCAGAGCTTGGTTCGCAATATTTTCGGAGATATGATCTGTGGAAGGTAGTGCTTTTTCAGACTCCTGAATTTCATCTCAAATAGGTGATCGTGAGAAAATCTTCATAACTCTCTCTATGAGCATCGTATTGGAGTGCCGTAAAAAGTGGTCGCAAGTAAACGGACTATAGTTTCTTCGCTATCAATTTCAGAGCCAAAGGATGAAACAGTGACACGTGGAAAGTCGTACAATTTCACTCTATTGAACCAGTCCAAAATTGGGTCATTGTGGGAGATTGGACATAACTTTGTCTTGAAGAATCAAAATCATATCAGACCTATGGCATTGGAAAGAAGATTCAGAGGGATACTACAGGGCTGAATTTCAGATATTGAAGAGCTGCAATCACAAAGATAATCCAATTTCAATATCGAGCCCTCAAAAACAAGAAAAAGGTGTGTATTTTTTTCCGAATTGCATAAGTCTTGTTTGAAGAATCAATTTGAATTGATTCCAAGGGCATATTGTAGAATAGATATCATTATTGGGTTCTAAAAAATGCCCCGTAAAAATAATTCAACACCCATTAAGCCTTCAGAAGGCTCTACTATAACTCATGAAGATGAAGAATTGCAACATGATCTATCAAAATTACAAGAGCAAGTGCAACAAATTTTGCTCTCGCAAAGAGCAGCAAAAAATGAAATGGAAGTTTTGAAGAGAAGTGTGGAAGCGAAGATGGATGGTGTGAAGAATAATATAGATGGTTGGAAGAAAGGAATGGAATCTAAGATAGATGGCATGGAATCTAAGATGGATGACATGGAAGCTAAGATCGATGAGAAAATGGAAAACATGAAGAATGATCTAAAAGAAGACATGGAAGGTTTAACAAAGTTGATACAAGAAATGTTTCCTAATGGTGAAAAGATAGCAGAGGAAATTCATGATGAAAACAAAATAAATGTTAATCGTGATTTCATAAACTCTAATGTTAGCGGGAAGAACCACCATATTCCAAAAATGGATATGAGGAAGTTTGATGGAAAGGATCCTGTAACATGGATATTACAGATGGAGCAATATTTTGATCTCCATAATGTGCAAAACACACAAAATGTACGCATTGCAACTTTACATTTAGAACAAAATACATTTGTATGGTATCGATGGCTTTGCTCCCATAAAAAAATTGTCACTTGGTCAATTTTTACGGAGGAAATGATAGCACATTATGAGGATACAAAGAGCAACACCTTCTTTAGCCAATTGATAAATCTCAAACAAAAGGGTTTAGTGGGGCAGCACATTGAGGACTTCCAAAATTGAATATAAGGGTAACTGATATTCCAGAGGAACACAGGATTGATCTCTTCATAGGCACTTTAAAGGATAACATCCAACATGAAGTTTGCATTTTGGAACCTGATTCATTGGAGAAGGCATTCAGGTTGGCAAGAAAAGTTGAATGTAAAATTATGGCGACAAGGAAGCCTACCACTCAATTCTATAAAGAAGGAAGTGTTGCTACGCCTAGATTTCCACAACCTACAAGGTTGACACCACAACAATTGGAAGAAAAAAGAGCAAAAGTGCTTTTCTATAGTTGTGATAGCAAATACACTAAAGGTCATAAGTGTGCTGAGAAGAAATTATTTTACATAGATTGTGAAGAGGAAGAAGAAAATGAACAAGAAGAGGATATACACCAAGAACCAATCGTAGAAGAGGAAGAAATGAGTCCGACCATATCGTGTAATGCACTAGAAGGAATCACCACTCCTCAAACTCTCAAGATAGAAGGACATATCAAGAAGAAAAAGTTAATAGTGATGATTGATTCAGGTAGCACCCATAATTTTATTCATTGTAAGGTAGCCAAGGAATTAAATTGTTTCCTATACCCAACACCAGAATGTCAAGTGATGGTTGCAAATGGAGGAACTATAAATTGCTCTGAAAAATGCCATAATATCAAGCTAACCATGGGGGAATATGTATTGACTAGTCCAATGCTTTCCATTCCTATGGGAGGTGCTGATGTTGTACTAGGAGTACAATGGTTACAATCTTTGGGGACGGTAGCTTTAATTTTCAAGAACTTTTCTTGAAATTTTTTTCAGAAGGAAAGGAAGTCGAATTACGGGGTATTGAAGGGAAGCCAGGAAGGATAATAAGCTCTAATGTCATGACAAAGTTTCTAAAGAAAGAACAACGAGGCGTAATTGCACAATTATGCTCACTAGAAGTTCCGACATCAAAATCATCTATTTCTGCAGATCTCCAACAAGTCTTGGACAATCATTCCAAGATGTTTGAAACTCCCAAAGGACTCCCACCTATTCGTGATCATGATCATGCTATTCAATTGATTCCAGGAAGTGTTCCTCCAAACATCAGGCCTTATAGATATCCTTACTTCCAAAAGAGCGAAATTGAACGTATGATTGCAGAAATGTTAGAGGCGGGTATAATTCAACCTAGTCAAAGTTCTTTCTCTGCTCCTGTAGTATTGGTACACAAGAAAGATGGATCATGGCGAATGTGTCTAGATTATAGGGAGCTCAATAAGCTCACCATTAAAGACAAATTTCTCATTCCTGTGATTGATGAATTATTGGATGAATTACATGGAGCAATTTATTTTACCAAGTTGGATCTTCGTTCAGGATATCATCAAATTAGAATGAAGACTCAAGATATTCCAAAAACAGCATTTCGAACTCATGAGGGTCATTATGAATTTTTGGTCATGCCTTTTGGCCTTACCAATGCACCTTCTACATTTCAAGGGTTGATGAATTCCATTTTCAAACCCTTCCTTAGAAAATATGTGCTAGTATTTTTTGATGATATACTAATCTATAGCAGGTCTTGGAAGGATCATGTTGAACATGTTGACAAGGTGCTCAAACTATTGCAGGAGAAACAATTATATGCAAAAACATCCAAATGTTTTTTTGGAGTACAAGAGGTGGAATATCTGGGTCATATTGTATCTCACGAGGGTGTTAAAGTAGACCCTAACAAAATTAAAGCCATTAAGGAATGGAAAGTCCCCACAACCATAAAGCAGTTGCGAGGATTTCTCGGGTTAACAGGGTATTATCGCAAGTTTGTTAAGAATTATGGGAGAATAGCAGCAACTCTAACAACATTATTGAAGAAAGATGCATTTTCATGGACTCCTGAAGCAACTAAGGCCTTTGAACGTCTTAAAGAGGCAATGTGCCTAGCACCGGTCTTAGCTACGCCAGATTTCACAAAAACCTTTATTGTGGAATGTGATGCCTCAGGAAATGGAATTGGTGCAGTTTTAATGCAGGAAGGAAGACCCATTGCTTTTGAAAGTCGTCCAATCAAAGGAAAGTATTTACAGAAACCTATTTATGAGAAGGAAATGTTAGCAATACCGCATGCACTAAAGAAATGGCGAACTTACCTAATGGGAAGACACTTCAAGGTAAAAATTGATCATGATAGTCTTAAACACTTTTTGGAACAAAGACTATCTTCAGAAGAGCAACAAAAATGGGTCACAAAGATGTTGGGTTATGACTTTGAAATAATTTACAAAAAAGGAAAGCTTAATGTTGTTGCAGATGCACTCTCAAGAAAGAATGAAGAGGTGGAAGCATTGCTTTGTGCCATTTCTATTATCCAACCAGATTGGATAACGGAAGCAAGAGATGAATGGAAGAAGGACAAAGATGTATGGACACTCATCCAAAAGTTGCAGCAAGATCCTAGTACATCTGATACATTTAGTTGGAAAAATGATTCCTTATGGTACAAAGATCGCTTATATCTTTGTAAGAATTCCCAACTAAAACAAAAGATTCTTTTTGAATTGCACACTTCTCCTTTAGGAGGACACTCAGGATTTTTAAAAACTTACCACAGGGTGAAGAAAGAATTTTTTTGGGATGGCCTTAAATCTGATATTCAAAATTTTGTGGCGGAATGTTTGGTTTGCCAGTAGAATAAAGTTGAGACAATTAAGACTCCGGGACTTCTACAACCTTTATCCATTCCAATTCAACGTTGGGAGGAGATTTCAATGGATTTTATCACAGGTTTACCTAAGTCCGAAGGAAAGAATGTCATCATGGTGGTAGTTGATAGACTTATCAAGTATGCACACTTTTGTGCATTATCTCATCCATTTAAAGCAAGTACAGTTGCTACTACATTTATGGACAGAATTCAAAAGCTACATGGAAGCCCAAGGGTTATTGTGAGCGACAGAGATCCCATTTTTACTGGAAATTTTTGGACGGAGTTATTTTCTTGTTTGGGTATTCAATTAGCTCATAACTCATCTTATCATCCTCAATCTGATGGTCAAACTGAGATAGTAAATAAATGTTTGGAAGGATATCTTCGTTGTTTTGTATCTGATAAACAATCATAATGGGTCAAGTGGTTACCTCTCGCTAAATGGTGGTATAACACATCCTTCCATACTGCAGCAAAAATGACCCCATTTATGGCACTTTATGGATATCATCCACCATCCATCACATCATCTTTAAGGGAAAACTCGAAGGTTCAAGCAGTGGAAGATCACATCGAGCATCAGCAAGAAGTTCTCCAACTCTTAAAGGATAACCTGAATTTGGCACAAAATCGAATGAAACAACAGGCAGATCAACATCGCAGCGAGAGAAGTTTTGATGTAGGAGACTAGGTATTTTTACGGCTACAACCATACAAAAAAATGTCCCTCAAGCAAGCTAAGAAGGATAATACATTATCGCCAAAGTATTATGGTCCTTACAAGGTGTTGCAAAAGATTGGTACTATGGCATACAAATTGGAGCTTCATGCTTCTTCACGAGTGCATCCAATTTTCCATGTTTCATGCTTAAAGAAGGTTATAGGTGAAAATATTCCAGCTCAAACAATATTGCCAGAACTTGATGAGGAAGGAAAATCATATTGGAACCTGAAGCGGTCATGGAAACAAGAACTCGACAGCTACGGAATCGATCAATTTCAGAGTATCTCATCAAGTGGAAGAACTTACCCACTGAAGATTCTACATGGGAGGATGAGAATTTTATACAGAAGCACCCAGAGCTACTCAAGCCTTGAGGACAACACTTTTTTGAAGGAGGGGCATGTTAGGTCCCTATATTACTACTATAGTCCCTTATTGTTGTTAGTGTAACCCCCTTATTGTTATTATTGTACCCTTGTAAACCCCATTTTGTTATTATTGTGCCCTTAAATTATTATTGTTAGGTCAGCTAGGATTACATTGTGGCCCACTAGGATTACATTATGGCCCCATGGACTCCTATATATAGAAACGAGGTTTTGTAAATTGGATCATCCAAGATTTGTTCATTTATGTAATGTATTGGAGGTTGCCCCTTTGAAGTGGCTTATTTCTAAGGCGTTGATATCTCTTTATTCATTTGAGCTGGTCAAACATAGGGATCAATGCCAAGGAGTACATAATCATGTAGAATATAGTCGAACGCCAAGAAGCCATAAAAGTCGAACATATTATGAGGCAGAATCTAGAAATGTCATGGAAGAGCAAGAGCTAAAAAAGAAGAAAGTGGAATTACAGGGAGAATTACGGAAGGTCAAGCCTCCTACCTTTGATGGAGAGGCAAAGGAAATGGCGGAAGCTTGGATAATAAATATGAATAAATACTTTCAGGTGTATGAGTCTAACAGCAAAATTAAAGCTCACCTAGCCATCTACCAACTATGGGAGAAAGCAACATTGTGGTGGGAGGAAGTGAAGAATGACGAGGAGTGGAAGATCAAAATGTAACTTAGGATCAGTTTTAGCAGTACTTTAAAGACAAGTACTTGACTGAAATATTTTATAATGAGAAATCCTAAGAGTTTTATGATCTGAAACTAGGCCAAATGACTATGGATGAATTTATTACAAAATTCACGTCTTTATTAAGATATGTACCTTACTTGCGTGATGAAAAAGCCAAGGTGCAGTGTTTTCTAAGCAATTTTCCAATTCATATGAAAGAAAAAATTGAGTTCGTGAATATAAAAACCATGGATGAAGCGATTAAGAAGGCGCTAATGTGCTATCAGTAGTCCAAGGCAAACGGAGAAGCTGCAAAAAGCTGGCCACCTCGAAAAGGACATAAAATCTTTACCAATAACAGAAATAGCAGATCAAGCAATTTCAAGAATGCTGCAAGACATCCACTCAACAAACCTAATGGAAAAAATCCAAACTAGAACAAAGTGGACTAGGGAGGACAGGCCTAATGAAGCTTCTAGTAGACCTGATATTGGGCAGCCCCGGTGAAACCCCATTACAAGGTCGGGATGTGGAGAAGTTCATTATTTCAAGAACCGTCCACACGTGACTCGAGTGAGGTGGAAACAAAACTACAAGAAGCGCTACCAATGGGGGATGTATCTCCAAACATACGGAATCAATGTGAAGATCGAGGGTCGACAGAGTGGATTATCACCGACCATGATAGAATTAGAAGGTAAGATTCAAATCCGAGATCTTTCTATTATAGTTGATCCTAGTGCCTGTTTGAGCTACATACACCCTGGTGTAGTTGTAAACAGTAAATTGCAGGAACAAAAATTTAAAAATCCATGTCTAGTTCAGCTAGCTATAGGGACTAGAAGACAGGTTCATACTAGAGTACCCAACTGTGAATTAAAAATTGGGGATCAACACATCATTGTGGAACTCAATGTTTTACCATTGGGCTCTTATGATATATTGCTAGGAATGGATTGGATGGAAAGACACTGGTACTTAGTGGATTGTAGGAATAATATTATACATTTCAAGTCTGTTGATGGGTCAAGAGAGGAGCTACAAGGCATTAAAAATCATTTGAAGCTACGACCCATTACTGCATCGCAGCTAAGTAAATGCATACATAAGGTTTGCCAGCTTTATGCAATTCAAGTGTAGAAAATTTGAATAATTGATAAATTATTCATCGAGATTCTCCTGATCACACACTATTTTAGCTTCATGCACAATACAGAATCTCTTCTACCATTGATCATCACATGCGGAAATAAAATCAATTGCATGCACACATTAAAACCATAAAAATTCACACATATGAACACAGTATGTAATGGGAAAGCTTAAAGCTGAAAACCTCCAACTATCTGTATATTATATATGTCATAGAGATCATGTAACAATCATCATACAAAGCTCCTCACAAGCTCTTAGTACAATCTCCAATTGCTACACACTAATCAAGCTAGATCTAGCAAAACACATGCTCCAACCCTTGCCACTTGATAGCCAGCCTCTATTGTGTAATCAATGCTGTAAGATGGCTCAATAAATAACATAAACCACCTGGACAATACTGCACAATCCTCATGGGCTCCTCCAATCACTGGTAGTTGCAAATATGCAATAGTATAGTCACAACTGATAGTTAACCTGCTCTTTCACCTATCTCTGCATTGATCTCCACTGAAACTGTCCATGCCCTAAAGTTAACTGATGTATTCTTTATTTGATTAATGAGTTTATAATTAGTGAATTAATTAATAATTAATTCACACCACTCTTCACTAGTTGTATTAATTAGTTAGACTAAATACAACTAGCTCAACTATGTTTAGATTAGTTAAACTGAACACAACTCCATTAACTCTTCAATCAACTCCACCAAACCCTCTCACATGAGTTCTAACTGAAGTCTCCATGCAATAGCTCCACTTAACCCCTAGGAATAGCGTAATTCCTTCCTCACACTGTACATCTGCACTTAACTGAAGTGCTTCAAGAGAATAAGATAATGTTTAGAGTCCAAATATTATTAAGAGCTAATAATATTCGACATATCTATTTTTATACTGGCAATCTAAAAATAGATTCCACCTAATATGTCTAAAAATAGAAGTCCATCTATTTTTTCCAACTTGACCAACCATCCACAAATAGCATCCTGCAACTCATAGAACATGATCCATATGTCTAAAAATAGACTTTGCGCCAAAAATAGCCTGCGGGCCCACTTAGTGATGGCGATTTCTTTCCACTAAGCTCATCATCTTGTTGTAATCTCAACATCAAGTTGAATTCACCAATACAAAAGACAAAACTGCTATGTTAGAAAATATTCCTGTTGTGCAAGTACTTCAAGATGTTTTTCCGAAGGAGATTCCAGGGCTGCCACCAAACAGAGATGTTGATTTTACTATTGAGTTGATACCTAGAGTAGCACCTATGTCCCAGGCTCCCTATAGAATGAGTGTACCGGAGTTCATGGAACTAAAGATGCAATTGCAAGAGTTGATGGATAAAGGTTATATATGGCCAAGTATGTCCCCGTGGGGAGAAACGACACTATTTGTGAGAAAGAAGGACGATACTATGCGTGTGTGTATGGATTATCGTCAGCTTAACACGCTGATTATTAAAAAAAAGTACCCCTTGCCGCACATTGATGATTTATTTGACCAAGTCGAGGGAGCTACAGTGTTCTCCAAAATAGACTTAAGGTCCAGCTACCATCAGATCTGAATCAAGGATGAAGATATAAGCAAAACAACTTTCCGTACCAGGTATGGACACTACGAGTTTGTGGTGCTACCGTTTGGGTTAACCAACATACCAACAACATTTATGAGTTTAATGCATGGAATTTTCCACCCATACTTTTGGATAAGTTTGTGTTAATATTTATTGATGATATCTTGATTTACTCTAAAAATGAGGAAGAGCACAAAGAACATATGCGTATTGTGCTAAAAATGCTAAGATAGCATGAAATCTATGCAAAATTTAGTAAATGCGACTTCTTTAAAGAGCAGATCCAATACTTAGGGCATGTAATTTCGGCAGAAGGAAAAGCGGTGGACCCGGAGAAGATAAAAACAATTATGGAATGGAAAGTACCAAAGAATGTGGCAGACATACGCTCGTTTATGGGCTTGGCTGGTTACTACCCACGATTTATTAATGGCTTCTCCAAAATAGCTTATCCTATTACTTCTTTGCAAAGGAAATGAAGAGTTTTCAAATGGACACAAGAATGCCAAAATAGTTTTGAATTATTAAAAGAATTGTTAACTAGTGCACCTATTTTGAAGGTAGCAGATCCAAGCAAGGAATTCGAAGTATGTATTGATGCATGCAAAGAAGGTGTAGGAGCAGTGTTGACCCAGGAAGGAAAAGTCATAGCATATGAATCTAGGAAGCTGAAGGATCATGAGCAGAGATATTCAACATATGATTTGGAACTGATTGCTATTGTGCATGTCTTGCGAATATGGAGGCATTATTTTCTAGGGAATATATTTGTGCTTAGAATCGATCATAGTAGTTTAACCAACTACTTTAAGCAGGCTTATTTGAATGCACGCCAAGCGAGATTGAATGCGTTTCTTAGCAAATTTGATTTCGATACTCAGCATGTAAGAGGAAACGAGAATAAGGTGGCAGATGTCTTGAGCAGAAAATTGCATGGAATTTATGAATTATACTTCAACCAGAATGAATCTAATTTTCCGGACCAGATTTTGGAAGCAGCAAAAATGGAACCAAAATATTAGAAATTGTGGCAGCAAGTAAAAGATGATGAGAAAAGGGAAAGCAGACTGAGTATGAACTCAATGAAAAATATCTTCTTATTTTCCTAAAAAGGATATATATTCCTAATCAGGAGAATCTAAAAATAACCATCTTGGATGAGTATCATAGAAGTACCTATGCCGGGCATCCGGGTTATCAAAAGATGTTGACATCAATCAGAAAAGACTATACCTAGCAAAAGATGAGGCGGTACATAGAAGAATATTTGACCAAGTTCCTAGAATGCCAGCAAATCAAGATAGAACATCAACACCCTGCGAGATTGTTTCAACCAATCCCAGTGCCTGAATGGAAGTGGGAAGTTATTTCCCTTGATTTTATTATGGGTCTACCCTAAAACAAAAGACATAACGATTCAATTATGGTGGTATTCGACAAGCTTAGTAAAATGGCAAAGTTTATTCATGTTCAATCTACTTATAAGACTGAGGAAATTGTTGATATTTTTACGAAGGAGATTTTTAGACTACATGGTATTCCCCGAGCAACCATTTCAGACCGGGATGTGAATTTCAAATCAACATTTTGGAAGACATTATTTAATGGCCTGGGAACGCAAATACAATTTAGCACCGCCTACCATCCGCAGAAAGATGGGCAAACAAAACGGGTGAATCAAGTTTTAGAAGACATGTTGCGCATGTATGTCATGCAACAACCAACGAAATGGGAGGAGTACCTACGCTCAGTTGAGTTTGCTTACAATAACGGGTATCAAGAATCTCTTAAGATGAGCCCTTTCAAAGCACTATATGGGAGACAATGTCGAACTCCTATAAATTGGAGTAGCCCAGAAAATAAAATGATGCTTGGACCAGACATGTTGGAAGAGATGGAGTGAGAGGTTAAGAAAATTAGACAAAATATGAAGGCGGCTCAAGACAGACAGAAGGTCTATCCAGACAAGAAAAGAACTTTTTAGGAATTTGCAATAGGTGACCATGTGTATGTGAGAATGAAGCCAAAGAAAAGCACTCTGTGATGGAATGCTTGTGCCAAAATGGCTCCCCGCTACTGCAGACCTTTTGAAGTCCTAGAGAGAATAGGGATGGTGGCCTATCAATTGGCTTTACCAAGCCATATATTAGTGCACAATGTTTTTCATGTGTATTTATTGAAGCGTTATGTGCACGATTCCAAGCACATCATACATTGGCATGGTATACATGTAAGTCGAACAAGACATACAATTTATATATAATGATTTTCTGATTTAAACTAACTCAAAATATTGTTGCTCGTAGGTAGAACCGGACAGTGAGTTCCTGGTAGAACCGCAACATATCCTAGATCGGAAAGAAATAACGCTCCGGAAACGAGTCATCTGCCAAGTTAAAGTGCAGTGGAAGCACTTTGGTTGGGAGGAGGCGACTTTGGAAGACGAAAAAGTTATGCTTGAAGCTTTTTTGGAATTATTCTCAGGAAAATAATAACATCGAGGATGGTGTTATCCTCTAAGGGGGGAAGATGTAACTGCTTGATTAGAATTTACTTTTACTTGTTTAGACATAGTCTAAATTAGAATGAATGAGACATTTGTTAAGAATATTAACACATAACTTTTTATTTTAAAGTATTTAATTAAATGACAGTTTGATTTGAGTAAAAGGTAAAAGTAACTGTGTGGTAAAATATTCCAAGAAATCCAAGAAGAGGTTGAGACAGTTATGACAATTACCATCCCAGAAAGGATTTAAAGGAAAATCATAGGAGGGAATGGGGTTCTCTGTGCAGAAGAGTGAAGGGGTTAAGCAGTGCATGCTTGTTCTGAGTTGTCTAGAGCTGGTGGAAATACCAGTGGAACTCAAGGAACTTACCCTAAGGAAGTTAGACTGGATCTCTCAATCCCGAGGTCAGACTTCTTGTCTCAAATAAATTCCTCAGACCTGGTGTGGAGCAAGGGGGAAGAAGAGGATGTAATCACCTCGCTTATGGTTGGGCGGAACCAAAAATTATTGAGACAAAAATCCTAAAATCTGAAGTAGGTACATACAACGTTTTATTTTACTGTTTTGATATGCAGTAGTCAATTCACTATTCAAATTCAGTAGATAGTGATAAAATTTATAACAGTTGAAAGTAATGCAAAAGAGATAGATAATATCTGTATAATTTCTTCAGTCGTTGTATAGTGTAAAATAAAATATTACAGGAATATAATAGAACTTATGTATTATTTCTCTGTGCAAGATTTGGCTGTAAAAACATAAGTAAAATAGAACATGTAAAATGAACCAGAATTCTATTTCTGTTATAGTACAAGTATTAGAAAGCAAGTGAAGATAATTCTGGAATTCTATTTTTACTTTTACAGTACCAGAGCAGTGAATAAAATTCATAAGAAAATGAAATTCGAATAACTATTACAGAAGTGTTGTACAAAAGACTGAAGATTCTCTGTGGTAGAATAATCTAAGTATAAACAAATTGTGAGTGAAATACTTTTCTAAGATACGGAAACTACTTAGGAATCAACTGAGTATAGTTTTCAGTTCTAACGAAAGGAAATCATTCTAAGTTACAGTATTTCTTTTTAGACTCTTGTAATCACAGTAGAGAACAAAGAGGAACATTCCATAACGCATAAAGAATGTAATAATGCTGGCCAATATGGGTTACGAAACATTATTCTTTTGATCAATAGTAAGGTAGAAAAATAGACCATAACTATGCACAATAATTGAACAATCCTGAGTAGAAACCCTTAATATCTTGCTACAGGGTTTCTGAGGGTTTAGAGCCATAAGAACTTAACAAGCTCTTGGCTCCGATCCCAATAGAAATATACCTGAGCTTTGAGGAAGTACTCTGAAGAAACTAAGAAATCTCTTTATTGAATCTAGTTAGATTGGCCATAAAAGGAAAAATATTAGAAAGTGGAGATTTAGTATAATACACACACTTTAACCATTAAATTAAGAAATATTAAGGCTGAAATATATATGTGTGTACAGAGCCTCTGCTCAGTAAAATGAAAACTGAAAAATAAAACTCGATATAGCCATACCGGCTCTAAATCATATACCTCCGATCAATAAAACGGATACACAAGTAACCAAACATATAATAATGTCTCTGGAAAATATTGAACAATTCATTTACAATTGCAAGTAATGCGTAGCATTTAAAAAAAGGGAATTTGAAAACCCTTTAAAAAAAGAGAAAACAAAACATCAATATCTCTGAGAGCAGAGAGAAGCTATGTTTATACATTAAACATAAAATAGCAAGACCAAACTTGAAAGAAGCTCATATGGCTTCCTTTTCCTCATTATACAAAAAAATTCTACATTGCTTTTAAACCCATCACCGAGATTGGGTCTTCGGTTGCAATATAAGCGGAGGAGACTGAGTGAATAGGTTTACAGGAAGGTAAACAAATAACTGAAGAAGACCGTCAGAA
Organism: Pinus albicaulis; assembly: GCA_034641835.2. NCBI lineage: Eukaryota > Viridiplantae > Streptophyta > Pinopsida > Pinales > Pinaceae > Pinus > Pinus albicaulis. The sequence continues at coordinate 229,429,682 of CM076574.1, forward strand.
TAACTTACCGGTGCATTTGGAAGAGACGATCAATATTGGGTTTCCACACTTGTATGCCGCAAGCTTTAGAGCGGTGGCTAGTCAATCATAGGAACAGAGGAACTGATTATTAGAACTCCGAGATATTAAAAAGGAAATTGTTAACAAAAGAAAAAGAGCCAAATAAACGTTTGCAGAGAACACCAAAAAACTTAAAAAAGGAATAAAAACGATATCAAGCAAATTTACATCGTCAACTAGAAAATAAACTGGAAATCCGTTAAGGACAGTGGAGAGTCGCTCAATGTTGTGGAAATGAAGAACCTGCAATCCTGGAATGAGCCATTGAATGGTTTCACCAAAGAAATCGTGAAGAGAAGGGTTAATTGTTCAACCAGGGAAAAAGAAGTTGCAGACAACCAGGGTTTCCTCCAAACAATGCAACGAAACAATGATGCCTGAGGCGGGAGATGGGTTGGATGGTTACCCTAACCCACCCCATCTTTCCAAACATTGTCGATTGCATGAGGCTAAGATCCAACGATGGAAATAACGTTAGGACATTTGGACAATTGTCAACAATTACAATAGCTAGGACACATTTTTTATTGTTGACAAGAAATATGGACGACCTCTCAGATTTATATTATATTAACAATAAAGAAATATCAATGCAGAGTTTTCGAAAATGTATTACAACTCGGACTTGGTAATTAAGGTATATCTAGAATGGTACGGAGGATATGTTTAACAATTAAATGAACGATACTGTCAAAAACCATATAAGAGTTATAATTGAACTGGGAATGTATGATTTTGTTATGCTATGGTGTGTTAATCATATTGCAAATCATTTGTGTTGAAAGTTTTATTTAATCATTGTGTCTATTCGCTACAAGATAGGAAATGATATTAGAGAGAACATATAATTTTATTTTTCTTTTCTTTTTATGATAAGAAGTATGTGGTAAATACAAGTAGGTGTTACACCATTAGACAGAGAATCGTACATTAGACACAATTGCATGTAGAGAAATCTTGTCACCATGTTTGTATTGAAGACTCCAAAGTCGTTGCCAAAGTAGATCATTTCCACCATAGGAAATTAAGGGAGACTATCGAAATTGAAAGACATGTTGAGAATCTCAATGTTGATGATGGTTGGAAATTAAGTAAGAGCTGGACTGTGACTCTCACTATGTAATTTTGATTATATATATATATGCTTGGTCCCTAGTTTTGTTTGATGGTTATTATTTTTCTTATTTTGTTAAAAAAAATTTATTATCTTTATAAATAAATTAAATAACAATTTTACCCCTCCCTAATTCTTATTATATTTAATTTAATTAAATATGATTTATTTCTTTAATAATAACTTATATAAAAAATTCTTAACCACATTTTAATAAAAAAAAATTATAATTACTTCACTCATTATTTAATATTAATTCTTAACTAACTTTTTAATGGTTAGTTCTACCATCTACCTTGTCGATGAACCATATTAACTGGCTGTTTCAAACTTTGACCAAATCCTAATGATGTGATTAATCCTAAAGACATTCATCTACATTATGGATCACAAGAGACTTAGCTCTAACATTAAAAATTTAATTTACACAAAATATTTTAAATAAAAATTTATTTACATAAAATAATTGAGTAATATATACACGGTTTTATAATTAATAATAATAATTTAAAATAAATTTATAATTTAATTAATTTTTAATGATTTTTTTTCTTAATTTTAATTATGATAAGTGTTTTGATGTTTATTAAAATTGTTTTTAATTGTCTAAGAGTTTGTCTTCCTTGGAAGTAAGGAAATAGGTTAATGCCCAAAAATAAGGGGTAGCCTACTCCTTGTGCATTAGTGGTGTGATTTTCCTTGAATAACAATGACAAGTCAACCTACATTTATAAATGATAGCCACTAATGATTTTTCTCAATATTAATTTGACAATTATAATAAATTTTATCATTATTAAAAAATATTTTAATATTTATTATGAAATAATATCTATCTAGATTTACCAATTATTTAATTTATAAAACAAACTATACAATTAAAACTTATAATTATAACAATTTAATATCAAATTTCTAACACAATTTATCAAATCAAAACATATACCATTAAAACTTATAATTATAACAATTTAATATCAAATTTGGAGCACAATTTATCAAATCAAAAAATATAACAGTGACATTACACTTCACATGACATCTGATCTAGACACATTACGAATTTTTGGTCATCCTCTGAACATTGTGGAGGTATTTGCATGACTTTTGTCATCGTCTGAACATTGTGAAGTGAATTGTTAATGGAAATTACATTAAATTAGGAGAGTTTGGAAATCATAACAAGATTTTGATCAAAATTAGGTAGAAATTCCTGAGAGCGTATCATGAACAGGAGAGGATCTCAATAACCAAGAATCAATGGAATAGCATACGGTCAAAACCCCACCATCGACATGGAATAGATTTATCTGCACCGGATAGACCAGGAAATTTCTGAGGAAACAAACGGTTGAGCAACTGGAACGCATGCCCATGGAAATTTCCGAGGAAGCAAACGCTTGGGCGACTGGAACGCATGCCCGTGGAAATTCGGGAGGTCTTTCACAGATGTGACTTATCAAACCAACTCTGACATGGCCATCGCCTCGGTCGTCGCCGGAGAAGACCCATTCCTGAGCATTCCAGAGCCAGAGTTTCCTATAATACGACAACCGTATCTGGTGGAGTCATCCGATTAAATAGGATCGTGGTCTTCTCATACCTACGCTGCCTCCTTCCTCTGTTCGTTCCGCGACTATAAATACCATTCCCTTCCATATTTGTGTTCAGACACCTTCCTCCCATCTCTTCCATTCTGCCAGCGGGCATAAGCGACTCAAACACCCAGCCATGTATAAAGCCGCACAGCTGTTTGGCCACCCTACTATGTTTACATTTGCGCAGCACAAAATTAAAGGGGTTGCGGTGATACAGAAGAAGAATGTTTTGGATTTAAACGATTTTAATGCAGACCTCAGAGACAATATCAGAGAGTTCTTTGGGAGAAAAGTGTCACTGAAGCTTGTCAGCATATCTCACATCGATTCCAGTGGGTGTTAATTAGATTAATTTACTCATTATAAATTCAATCTTGATTTATTTCAATTTTTATAGTGATTTAGCAGAGATTTCACCCAAATGTCATGTAGGTTAATCTTCAAGCTAACCTTGTAATTCGAAACTCCTCTGAAGGCAATGGAAGTGCAAAGTTAAGTGACAATGCGCTTCTGCAGAACTGGATTTCTACTGAAGAAGGGGTCATCACTGGCCAGACCACCTATAGTCTCGAATTCGACTGCGACTCTAACTTCGGAACCCCCGGAGCATTCTTCATTGCTAATTCGCATGCTGACGAGTTCTTCCTCAATTCACTCAGTCTACAAGTTCCTGGTCATGGCAATGTTCACTTCGACTGCAACTCTTGGGTGTATCCTGCCTCTGCATACAACAGAGACCGTGTCTTTTTCTGTAATCGGGTAAATATTTGATTCATCTCGTATATCAGATCCGGTATTTTGTTTTGATTAGAAAGCGAATTTGCTACTAAATGCAATATACTGTAATGATTTTCAGAGCTATCTCCCCGCCAATACTCCTCATCCACTCAAAGAATTGAGGAAGCAGGAGCTGATGAACCTAAGAGGCGAATACGATGGAATGGCAAAGACTGAGAGGAAGGAGTGGGACAGAGTGTATGACTACGATTTCTACAATGATCTTGGAGAACCAGACAAGGGTGCATACCTCAGCCGACCTGTGCTAGGAGGGTCTCAGCACTTTCCATACCCTCGGAGGGGCAGAACGGGCCGTCCTCCTACAAAAACAGGTGAGCTTGTAATCGATTTATAGAGAAGCTCAATCCCCTGTTTCCTCATTTGGGTGATGAGACATAACAAGACGTAGAACAGCTAATTTTCTGGGCTGGCGTTTATTGATGACAGACCCCGCTACGGAAAGCAGGCTGCCATTATACGAGCCCCTCGACATCTATGTCCCACGGGATGAACGTTTCGGGCATCTGAAATTGTCTGATTTCTTGGCGAATGCCCTCAAGTCAATCGTCCAACTCTTGATACCAGAGCTCAAATCTCTCTTCCATTCAGACGCTAACGAATTCGACTCTTTTGAAGACATTATGAAACTCTACTCTGATGGGATAAAGCTACCGGACAACTCATTTCTCCGTACTGCCAAGAAGTTAATTCCTCTTGAGCTCATCAAGCAATTTCTTACAACAGACGGCGGAAAATTGCTCAAGTTTCCACTTCCTCAAATTATTGCTAGTAAGTACTTCTCTTCCAAACAGGTCTGGATGCTCATATTCGGCACTAGATTTCCACCAGAGTCTGTAAATTGAATTGGGTGAAATTGATTTAATGCGCGCAGCTGACGAATTTGCGTGGAGGAAAGACGAAGAGTTCGCGCGTCAGATGCTGGCAGGTGCCGATCCGGTTATCATACAAAGACTTCAAGTAACTATAGCCTCTCCCTCTGGTTTCATTATAGTCAAGGGTCATGCTCAGCTAGGAAATTATATAAAAATCATGAAGGTCGCTTGATTTTTAATTAAGCTTTGGCTACAGAGTTTGAATGTTATGAATGACAGAGTTTTCCTCCGAAAAGTAATTTGGATCCGGAGATGTATGGTCCTCAGATCAGTTCTATTACTGCTTCACATATAGAAAAAAATCTCGATGGGCTAACAGTGGAGCAGGTATGAGGCAACTCCGGGCTTGTTGCTTAATTTAAATCTGCTCATCTTTAACTCTTTTCATTTGTCGAGAAATTCATGTCCTCATGGATTGATATGATGTTTTCAGGCTCTAGAGGACAACAAACTGTTCATTCTAGACCATCATGATGTTTTCATGCCTTATGTGAACCGAATAAACACACAATGTAATAAAATATGGCAAAGCTTACTTCCTGGGCAAGGCCTATCTGCGTTAATCCTAAAGTGGACATATACTGCCCTCGCTTATTTAGGGCTCTATAGCCTAGAAAATAAGCTTTGTCCTAAAGTATATGCTTCTCGCACAATTCTCTTTCTTAAGAAAGATGGCACATTAAAACCAGTTGCTATCGAGCTAAGCCTACCCCCTTCAGATCAAAGTCAAGAAAGTGTTCGGAAGGTGTTCACTCCAGCAGGAGAAGGCGTAGAAGGAGCTCTATGGCAGCTGGCTAAAGCCTACGTGGTCATCAATGATTCTGGTTATCATCAACTTATCAGTCACTGGTGAAATCTAATTAGCCACCACTAGTAGAATGCATTCAGAATCTCTTTAGTATTTACATCATCATTATATATAGAGTAATTGAGAGATTTTTTCCAGGCTTAAGACTCATGCAGTCACGGAACCATTTATCATTGCTACCAATAGACAGTTGAGTGTGATGCATCCCATTCACAAGCTGCTGAGTCCCCATTTCCGGGACACCATGAACATCAATGCTTCGGCTCGCCAAATTCTTATAAATGCCGAAGGCATTCTCGAAAGTACAGTCTTTCCTGGAAAGTATGCTTTGGAGATTTCTTCGGTAGTGTACAAGGACTGGAGGTTTGACGAACAAGGGTTGCCTGCAGATCTCCTCAAAAGGTAACCATAATCAATAGTGACAGAAATCTGAGCATCCATTTGAATGTTGATTAATATATCATATGTGTGGCTACGACTTGACAGGGGTATGGCAGTGTCGGACGAATCAATGCCCAACGGGCTGAAGCTGATGATTGAAGACTACCCTTATGCTGTTGATGGATTGGAGATATGGTTCGCAATAGATTCATGGGTTAAGGATTACTTGTCCTTATACTACCAGAATGATGATGCAGTGAAATCTGATACAGAGCTTCAAGCTTGGTGGAGCGAAATAAAAAATGTGGGTCACGGAGACAAGAAGGACGAGACATGGTGGTACAGCATGGAGACAGTGGAAGAAGTTGGAAAAGCATTAACGACAATCATATGGGTGGCCTCGGCTCTTCATGCTGCAGTTAATTTCGGGCAATACCCTTACGGTGGGTACATGCCTAATCGGCCCGCCCTAAGCAGAAGGTTCATCCCAGAAGAAGGAACCCAAGAATTCTCGGAAATGGTGGAGAATCCGGAGCTGTTTTTGCTCAGAACAATTAGTAACCGATTTCAAGCGACCCTGGGAATAGCCCTGATAGAAATCCTATCGAGGCACTCAACAGACGAGGTATATCTGGGGCAGAGAGCGACGAGTGAATGGATTGATGATGAACGCGTGACAGAGGCATTTGAACGCTTTGTCGAGAACTTGAAAGACATAGAAAGGAATATCACACAGAGAAACCAAGATCCCAATTTGAAGAATAGATCTGGTCCTGCGCAAGTTCCATATACTTTGCTTTATCCAAACACTTCTGATTTGAGTCACAAAGGAGGGCTCACTGGCAAAGGAATTCCCAACAGTGTATCTATTTAGTTTGATTTAGTCCATTCCATTCCCTTTCCTTTGACATGAATGTTAATTTGAACTTGAATAAGGCCTGTTACTAATCCATAAGCAGAGTGTGGCTGTAACTGTAAGTGATGCTTGTTGCGGGCATCGTAGCAAATATAAACAACTAAACAGAAGGATTCCTTGCTTTCTGATTGTGTGTACTTCAAAAGTGAGATTATTGTCAATTGGCTAAGATTGTATTCACGCAACACGCTGAATTTAAAATTTAATGTAATATAAGTTTATAACAACGCAACAATGAAAGATTGGCTTTTCATTCTATTCCAGATCAATGATCCACTACCGCCACTATTGGTACATGTAATTTTAGTGCTATGCATGAAGGGAGTACCAAGCATTAGAGCAGTGATTGGATGATCTCTAAAAAATTATAAATTAAATTTGAGTCTAAAAATGTTTTAGATATATAATATATAAACCAATTAAAATCTTTTAAATTAAAAAAAATTACATGTAAACACCATCTTTAAACCCCTGGTAATGGATCATGCCCTCTCTCATGGGTAAACCCTTCTTAGATAGCATGTCTTCCATGGAGTTCTGAACACATCGGATATGCACAAAGGTGAGATCATTGAAGAGGTCAAATAAAGCCTCAGTGCACTTTAACTAGTTTGATAAAAGAGGTGGGTAGAAACTGGATCTGCGATTAGCCCATTCTATAGAGACTTTTGAGTCTCTAAAGACATATAAAGATTTAAGAGATAACCATTGGGTACAATAAATAAGTCCTCAACGGACCTTTATCTTCGCTTTCGAATCGGTCCCAGGACCATCAGTCCAGCTAAAACAATAATATAATCCAGACTACATGCAGATGAAGGCACCACATCCACGTGTTATTTTCTAACTCCTACATATGTCATATATTGGGGAGCCCCATCGAAAAATCCAACACGGTGTTTTTTCCAGCAATCAACAAATAGAAAGTGTTTGTTTATTCTAGAACTAGGCTTCCGAAAATATTCCAAGAAGTAAGAAATGATGTTAACGCAAATATGGTCAATTTAGAACGGGATATCCTCAAAAATAAGTTGGTTCATGCCTCTCTAAATACCCAAAATAATATAAAAGTAAGAAGTGCCTCATATTCCTTGTAGATATGATACAAGTCCATAATGCATTCATTTATATTAGAAGTCCAACAAGCAACAATGTTCAAACTCTGAAGTGCCCGGATCCAAATGGATAGAACCAGCGCATTTTAGGAATAAGTGGATATGTTCCAACGTATCTTGAAGACACATATAGCATTTTCCCGGACCATGAAAAAATCCTCATACCCAGTTTCTCCGAAGTGAAGATCATGATTTGCCCCACCAGCCAACCAAAACACTTCTACATGTATCAAATCAGCGGAAAGCAGAACATATAAAGGAGAAATGTGGAAATATATATCATCTGCCTATATGTTTTGGGCAAAACCTCCTATTCCAAAATTAGAGTGCCATCCTTATCGTTGAAAGTGATATCAGCATTATACAAATTTTGTATGTAAACATCCCAAAGCTCCATTATCTATCTATCAAAACCCAAAACCACAAAATTAATCCAGATTGGATATAGTCCCATTTGATCTTAGTTAATCTGCAATTGATATAGACAATATATCCCAGCTCGTGGATATAAAGGATAATCTCCTAGCGTAGAATATGATTGTCCCCAAAACCCTGAATGGGGTCCAGACCCACTGTTTCCACTGTGCTCGACCCAATATCCTAACAAATATTGCGAAGGAGCTAATAATTGACCTTCATGAAGCCATTCCATATATAAGAATAGTGTTTTTTTTAAGGAGTACATTCTATTTTGAATCCACACCTGTATTGGTTGTATTTTCAAATATTTTCAGAAATGGTATCTTGCGAAAGCCCCGATCTGAATAATGCCCTCCAAAAGCTTTTAATGTTAAGAGCCCATCCAAAATGCTCTAGATGTTTGAAGTCTCAACCCTCTTCATCCTTTCTCTTAGTGAGTGTGCCTCCAAATGAACAAGATAAAGTTTTATCTGGTCCACCAGCACTAGACCAAATAAAATGAACAAGATAAAGTTTTATCTGGTCCACCAGCACTAGACCAAATAAAATTTGTAATGATGGAGTTAATGAAATTAATGAATCTTTTGGGAGAAGGAAAATGAACATTCAGTATACAAAGATGATTTGTAAAACTAATCATGTAAAAGTAAATCCTCTACCCATTGAAAACCACCTATGAGACCAAGTCTCTAATTTATGCTTAAACTTCTAAAATGAACCACTCAATCCAAAAATTTGTACCAATTCGGTTTCAATGTAAATCCAAGATATTTGAAGCTATATTAAATATTTGTGACTTTAACAAAGAATATGGATGCAATCTCCCCAATTTATTCTCAATCACCCAAAGCAAGGATGACTATGGAGTCAGTTCTCATTCAAATATAATCTTGATGCATCCCCAAAGTTGTTAATAATCATAAGCAATTGTGTCCATTGTGCTGAAGAGACCCAGCCGAATATAAAGACGTCATTTTCAAAAAATGAGATGGGATACAGAAGACTTTATGGATACCATAATAACATTAAATATAATTTCCTACTCAACCCATCGATAACCAAGAGGAATAACAACTTTTTCTAAACAACGAGAAGCCCTGAAAAATGAGGAAGGCAGACATTTATAAAGAAGGCAAACATTTACAAGGACTGCGTAATTTATGAAAGTGACTCATGTCATTATCCATTCCACCATCTCTGTGGAGAGATCGGTCTTATGAAGGATTAATATGTCTAATTTACAGAGTCATATACTTGGATGAACCTACTTACATGATAAGAACCGGTGATAAAAGAGATGAAGGGTTGTTAGAAATAATGTTGACATAATAAAATATTTTATTCACACTCTTTATTTTATTATTAATGTATTTTTAAATTCTCATGTGTATGATTTATAATGAAACATTTTAATTTACGTATTTTTAAATTCTCATGTGTATGATTTATAATGAAACATTTTAATTTACTTTGTTATTAATATATTTTTAAATTTCCATATATATATATAATTTATATTGAAACATTTTAATTAAATAACATATTTTATTTATATTTTATATTCAATTTTTATATTATTAATATTTTAAAATATCGTATATTAATTTTATATTTAAAATTGAATTAAAAAGTTATTGATTTTTTATTTATTTTTAATTACTTTTTTTGAAATATCTCATTAATATAAAACAAGCACAATCATTTAAATTAAATAAACATAATAATACTTATTTTATTATATGTTTCAAGTTATTAAAAAAATCATAAAAATTAGCTAAATTATAACTTTAATTTAATTATCAATAATTATGAGGTGGATGGCAAGGATTTAACCTCCAACAAATATTCTAGAATAATCATACAAGGATACAAAAATCAAAGGTTGTAAGTAGTTATGTCCTTTTCCCCATCTAATTAAGTTGATTAATTAAAAAAATTGACATATGAACAAGTGCCATCCAAGCTTAAGACTCATGCAGTATTTTTGTATGTTAGTATGGAGGTTAAATCCCTACTATAATGGTTATTGATAATTAAATTAAAATTATGGAAGCCCTAATCCAAAATAGACATGTCGACTGACATAAACACATGTACATATATATTTAAAAAAAACATGTAACAACATTCTTAACCATGGAGATTCACCACACTTTATCATGGAGATTCACCCCACTGTAAATAGGGTTTGTTACAATACCATGGAGCAATAACATGACTTATCAATGCCATATATACAAAAAACCATAACTCATTTTATATGACACTTGTTCATATGATATCTTTTTAATTAATTAATTAAATTAAAAAAGGAAAAAAAAAAATATAACAATTTTAAAGATAAATCTTAGCATTTGATTGGTATATAATACTAAGAATATTTTGGAATATTTTATGGAGGTTAAATCCCTTCCATTCATCTATAATTATTGATAATTAACAATTTTGAAAATATTATTCTAAAATAAATTTAATATGTTTTGTATATATGACTTCCTAGAAACACATACGGACACATGCTCTTAACTTTAGAACCATTCAAACTATATTCCTTAATATAAATATTTAAATATTTTATTAAAATTTTATATTAAAATATTTTTATGCCATAAAAAATATAAAATTGCCTATTTAGAAATGAAAAAAATTGAAAGTAGAAGATTCATCGTTCTTCAATGGAATAACCTAGTCCACTGCCAAGTTGCACAAGGAAATGATTGAAAGTAGAAGATTCAATGTTCTTCAATGGGACAACCTACTCCACCATCTAAATGGGAGGTATTTTTTTTATGTTTATTTATATTATTATATAATAGCATTTGTGTTGAGAAATTCATATAAAAAATGGAGTTGTTTTTAGTGTGATTTTTTTTCGCTGGTTGAAAAAATTTAGATTAAATCTCTATTTGTGTTATTTACATTGGTTTTTTGACTATATATGGATTCAACACCCTCAAAAACCCCAAGGGCACTTAGATTGTACAGGGGTTACCCATCAAACTTGTGATTTCAATAAATCCCTGCCTTTTAGAGTAATTAGACCAGAAAAATTCACCAGAAAAACTTCCAAAAAATCACATTAAAGCAACTCAATAAAAAATTACATATAAAAAACTTACATAAATCAATATTTTTTTTTAAAAAGTTTAGTAAGACTATGTCTTCATTAATATGTCTAAATACATTACCCTCATCCAGAAAATATAGATATTATTTTAAAATAATGATATTGAAACTTTTCCTTAAATTTGTAATAAATAATTCATACAAATCGACAGAACGTTCATCAAATCAATGGGCAAAAAAACGTACAGACCTGCTCTCTACATGCATGCATTCATTTCATTAATTACACCAACGAAACTGCAACTACTAGGGCAAATCCTTGTGAAAACGTACGGACCTGTGAGGAGAGAAACGCGTTGCTTAAATTACATACATTTATAACACAGACTCTAGATGTGACAAAATATGTATGCATTTATAACAAAAACTGAAGATGTGACAAAATATGCAATGTACACACCAATGTTGTGCGATTTTAGGTTTTTTAATTATTATTTTTTTTGGTCTTTTTTTTCTAAATTTAGAAAAAATTTAGTGATATAATTTTGTATGGAATTATTTTTAATTTTTTAGAGTTTTGGATGGATTTTATAGCCTGAAAATTTAAGGTGAAATCTTGAATTGTGTTATTTAAACTTTCAACTTATATATGGTTATCCTAAAAAATCCCTAGGGCACTTGGATTGTTCAAAGTTTATCTATCAAACTTGTGATTTCAATGAATCACTAGAGAATTTTAGACAAATTAGATTGGAAAAAATAAATCCTAATACTTTTCAAAAAGTCTAATTAAAGACAATATGCTATATTTTTAAATGATTTTTTTTTTTAAATAAATGAATTTAACATTATTTTAATTATTAAAAATTACCAAAGAGATGATAGGGATTTAATTTACACAATATTTTAAATAGGTATTTAATCTACATAGAATATTTAAAAAAGAAAGGTAAAAATCCTTGTTTTTTTTGTGGTAAATTTAGTAGTACCTTATTATTTTATGTTTATAAAAAAGAAGAAGGTTGTAACATATAAAAACTCGATGGCCTCAACCCGCCCTAAGGAAACCTAGGTCTGTTGGCCACCTTAAAAAGTTAAATGCCTTCTAGTATTGAAAAATTTTCATCTGTCTACTAGCTGCTATGGCCATTATATTATGCTTAACAAAGTCTAACGGGAAACAGTGAATGCTATAGCATAATGTTGAGATACTAGAATATCCTGAATCTCTCTTTTTATTTCCTACAGAACTGAAACCACCTGGGGGTTTCCTACCATTTCCTATAAACTCATCATGCCCTTGGCCAACACACATTTAAGTGTCCAGTAAGTATGAATGGACTGATGAAAAATGGATAGTCTCCACTTGGAGGTTTCCTTCCATTTCTTGTAAAATCATCATGGCCTTGGCCAACACACATTTATGTGTCCAGTAAGTATGAATGGACTGATGAAAAAGGGACAGTCTCCCTCTTGTATTCCCTGGGTCCTTTATGAAGTCCATGGTGTCCTCCTGTTGTTCTATTTCATCTTCTTTGTTGTTGCCTTCTCTCTCCCACCCCTGAATTAGATTGCAAACTTGTGATGGGTTTCCTGTAGTGTAAATATCAAAGAGGTTTAAAAAATCCTAGTTGTCTTTAATGAAAAATTTGGAAAAGTTTTCCTATTTATTTTTCCAATCCTGTTTGTCTAAAATCGGGCAGGAATTCATTGAAATCACTAGTTTGATGGGTAAATTATGCACAATAGAAGTGTCCTAGGGATTTTTTAGGGTGGGTGTTGAATCCATATATGCAGTCAAAAAACGAGTTTAAATAACACACATCAAAATTTTTGGCTAGAAAATCCACCATTAACTCCAAAAAGCCTCAATAAAGACAACTCCCTAAAAATCAAAGGTTGAAATTATCTTCAAAATAATTATGTTTTTATCTTTTTAATTAAATTAATTAAGTGAAAAAATCATATAAATATATTATATAAAATGAATTGTGATCTTTTTAGGAATGTGGTATAGATAAACTATAATAATGGTCATAGTATTGTAACAAACACTATTTACATATACAATTATCTTCATCATTAAGAAAATTGTTACGTGTGTTTTTAAATGTATATATGTTTAACATTTTTTTTTGTAATTAATAATAATAACTTAAAATAATTTTATAATTTAATTAATTTTTAATGATTTGTTTATTATCAAAAGTGTTTTCTAATAATAATATTTTAAAATAAATTTATAATTTAATTATTATTTTTAATATGTTTTTAAATTTTAATTATCAAAAGTGTTTTGAAATTTATTAAAATTGTTTTTTTATTGTCTAAAAATTTGTCTTCCTTCTATGTAAGGAAATAGATTAATAGCTCAAAACCTAAAGGCATATGAAGAGAATGAAAGTCTACCCCTTAAAGACTACTAGTAACCAACCCACTACCCCTTATAAACCACTAATAAATAATTACTGATGAACATAAACATTTGTGATAGTAACCAATGACAATGATGATTTTTCCCAATATTTATTTGACCATTAAATTATGATAGATTTTTTCCCTATAAAAAAATGCTCTGGAGAAAACCCGTTCCTTAGCATTCCATCGCTAGAGTTTCCTATAATACGACAAACATATCGGGAGTAGACATAAGACTAAATAGGATGGTGGTACTGGTTTTCTAATACCTACCCTACCTCCTTCCTTTTTTAGTTCCACAACTATCAATATCACTCCCTTTCACATTTACGTGCAGGCATATCCCTCCCATCTCTCCATCCTGCTAGCGGCCATAAGCCACTCAAACACCCAGCCATGTATAAAGTTGCACGACTATTTGGCCACTGCACTATGTTTATGTTTTCTCAGCACAAAATGGGGTTGCAGTGTGTCAAACCAGGAGGTAACTCCTCAAAACTAGAATGTGTATTAGCTGAAGAATGTACATGCTTATATAGATGGGAGGTGAGGCTATTGGGATTCATCTCCCAATGACTCTTGGCCTTCCTTATTTCCTAATAATAAATAATATACAAAAATACAAATGCACACCCATCCATAGGATTAGGTGTCAACATTCCCCCCTTTAATCGAAGGGATGTTGGTGAGTCCAAGCATCGATCTGAACTTTTCAAACTTTTCTCTTCCAAGTGCTTTGGTGAAGATGTCAGCAGTTTGCTCATTTGTGGAACAATGATGTAGATGGATGGTTTTGGCCTGAACATGATGTCGAATTAGGTGGTACTTTGTATTGATGTGCTTTGTTCGATCATCAGAACTGTTTATTTCTTAATGACAGCTTTATTTGTGTGTTGTCGATCTGTGGGTGGAGTGGAGCCACATACGACTGCATCTTGCCAAATCTTCCCGAGGATTTTAAGACACACACTTTCATTTGTTGCTTGATGTGCAACATAATACTTGCCTCGGTACGTGAGTCTGGGAACTGGCGGTTTGCGTGATCTCCATGGGGGCGACTCCCCAGTCCAGTGACTCATGGTGTAACTGTAGTAGACACCCTGTTCTTTATGCCTTCATCAAGTGGAATCAAAGTATCCAGGTCAGTGGAAGTCGCTACACCCCATTGTATATTTGAGTCCAAAGTCTTAGTCCCTTTGGTACCTTAGTATTCTTTTTACTGATAAATGTCCTTCACAAGGTTTTGCATGAACCTTGAGAGGATTCCAACGACAAATGAAATGTCAGGTCTGGTGGTGGTCAGGTAGATAAGACTTCCTACAAGCTGTCTATACTTAGTTGCATCCTCAAATTCCTTCCCTTCAATAGATGTGAGCTTCAAGTTTTGTTCCATTGGAGTGGTTAAGGGATTACGGTCATCCATGCCAAACTTGTTCAAGAGATCTCCAATGTACTTCTTTTGAGAAAAAAATATGAATTTAGGATGTTGAATTACTTCAATACCCAAATAGTAATGAACATGACCCAAATCAGTCATTTCAAAACCTTTCTTCAACTCTTTCTTCATGGATGCAATATAGCTCTCATTGTTTTCTGTTATCAAAAGATCATCTACATATACCACAAGATATACAACTGTTTTTCCAACTTTCTTAACAAACAAAGTTGCATCATCAAGATCAAAGTGTTTGAAATCAAGTTTCAGAAGATGCTCGGTCAACTTCTCATACCAGGCTCGTGGTGCTTACTTGAGGCCATACAAGGATTTTACAAGTTTGCAAACTTTGTGTTCTTGACCCTTTATCACAAATCCTTCTGGCTGGGACATATAAACTCTCTCCTTTAGATCTCCATTCAAGAAGGTTGTTTTTACATCCATCTGATAGACTTTCCATCCATTCTGAGCTGCTAAGGCAAAGAGAGTCCGGATGGTGGTCCATTTTGCTGTGGGAGCAAAATTTTCTTCATAATCGACTCCTTCTTTTTGTGCGAATCCTTTTGCCACAAGCCTGGCCTTGTGCTTGTCAAGTGAGCCGTCTACTTTGTACTTGTTCTTGTAGACCCACTTACAGCCAATTGGTTTCGTTCCCAAAGGCGGATCAACCAGCTTCCAAGTGCCATTCTTTATCAAGACATCATACTCCTTCTGCATCGCTTCTTTCCATTCATCATGAGAAGCGGCTTCTTTGAAGGAAGTTGGTTCATGATCTGTAGACAAACTCAATTCACAGTTATAAGAAATATCCATATCAACGGGGGAATCAGAATTATCTACATCACCTTCGATTTGTTGAGTGGAACTTCTTGTTCCTGTTTTTCCAACCTCATCAGGATGAACATTCTCCAGTGTCTTTGTCAGCCATTTGGGAGGACCTTTCTGAGATGGCCCCGGCTGGTCACTTGATTGAGTTGGGATTGATTCAAGATTCAATCTCCCAATTCTGTCAATCACATCATCCAATGTGTCATCCGTGGTTGTTTCTTCATGTGGGGGAGAGTGTGGTTCAGGAAATGATTCCACAATTTGATTCAATATCGGAATCCCCCCTTCAAGGTGTGGAATCACATTATCAAATTCTTGGAAAGACTTTGCATGTGTGAATCTATCCAGGCGATCAAGTTGCTGCTCAACAACCTTGTCACTCTTGGATGATTCAAGAAATATGACATCTCTTGCTATCACAAACTTCTTATTTGCTTCATCATAGAGACGATATCCTTTGGAGGTATTGGAGTACCCCAAGAAGATACATTTTCTGCTTCTTGCACCAAGTTTGTTCCTTTGACCCTTGGGTATCAAGGCATAACAGGTGGACCCAAAGACCCTGAAATGCTTTACCGAAGGAATGTGGCCATGCCACATTTCAAAGGGATTTTTGTTTCTAATTGAACTTGAAGGACACCTATTCTTTATGTAAACAGCACATAGAACTGCATCAGCCCAAAACATCAATTTTACATTCTTGAAAAATAACATGGAGCGGACCATATTTAAAATGGATCTGTTCATTCTTTCAGCTACACCGTTCTGTTGTGGATTATATGGCACAGTTGTTTGATGTTTGATTCCATGTTGACGAAGATAATTTTCAAATTCGTTTGAAGTGTATTCTTTTCCATTATCAGTACGTAGAGAGCCAATATGTGTTTGTACATCATTTTCAATCCATGCATGAAAATTCTTGAAAGTTTGCAAAGCATCAGACTTATTCTTCAGTAAGTAAATCCAACACATTCTGGTGTAGTCATCAATAAATGTCATCATGTATTTGTTTCCATTTGCAGAAGCAATAGGCATAGGGCCACATAAATCCGAATGAACAAGTTCAAGTTTCCTATGTGCTCTTGAGTGTGAATCATGAAATGGTTGTTTGCTATGCTTTCCTAGAATACAAGCATCACATTCCTTAGGTTTCTAGGGAATTGTAGGCGGTCCATCAACACACCATTTTCTTCAACAGCGAAGCACGTTGCTCATAATTTAAGTGTCCAAATCTGGCATGCCATAAAAGACTTGATGGAAATGTACCTTCACTTCATGATACGAGTAAGATACTGCAAAGTTTTGAGCATGAGCGGATTGGACAACTACATTTCAAAAAGTCTCCTTCTATTCCTCCATAGTAGTCATTGATGCGATCTTGGTGACCTACACTTGCCATCGAGCAAATGAAGCGGTGTCCGCTAACTTTGTCCCAGTTCAGAGTCGGGGCCAGTAGGTTCTCTTCAACTCCACGAGAAGTGTAAGACCTCATGTAGGATATGATCGGGAAGACCGGGCAGGACTGACACATTGCTAGCTTTGATGGCTTGAGTTTGGATTTATCTATGAAATATCTTTTGCTCCATCAACTTTGTCGGTGAATTCTTCAAAAAAATCTTTTCTAAATGTCATGTGACATGTTGCTCCTGAATCTAACAACCAATCATCTCTCCATGAAGTAAATGAAACATCAAATAGGTTTTCAGTTACTCCATTGTTACAATGTGCTAGAACAGAATGAGCTGATTCAGCTGGTTTACCTTTGTCTTTGTCATCAGTTTTACCTCTTTCTTGATTTGTTTGCTGCTGAGCTTTAGATTGTTTGCCCCCCTTTTCTCTGAAGTTTCTTCTTTGTCTTCTGCCTTCTCTTCCTTTGGATGGACCTGAAGCGTGTCTCTTTTCTCTTTGTGCCAAGTAGGCAGCCTCTTTAGAAGATGAAGGGACTATCATCTTCTTTTGAAGGAAGAGAGAAAAAAATTTTGCTGGAAAATTTCTCTTGAAGGAGAGAAAACAAAAAAATCTTTGCTGGAAAATGCACTCAGTTTAAAAGGACAGAAACTCTTTTTTTTTTTTTGCTAAAAGACTGAATTTTAAAAACACAAGCTCTTTGCTTAAAACACTGATTCTGCACCAATTTTTTGTTTGTTTGTTTGTTTGTTTGAAAAAGAATTGTATTTAAATTATGGTTGGGGGGCGGGGGGGGGGGGGGGGGGGGGGCGGTATATGAATAGGGAAGCGGTATGGAATATAATGAATGGTGGTATTATGAAAGGCGGAGTGGTATATACGTGGAAGGGGCGTAAATATAAACAGTGGCAACGTGAATATTGTAATATAAACAGTGGATAAACAGTGGCAGCGTGGTATTGTAATATAAACAGTGGATAAACAGTGGCAGCATATAACAAGGGCGGTATAGTATGTTGACTGCGCGGACTGGTAACACATATGCTGCGTTGCAATAGTGGTAGCGTTAGTGATGTGGACAGACAACGTACCACGATGATAGTGTATTATACCATGTAATCACAGCGTTTAAATATTTGACAGCGTTTAAATACAATGTAATCACACAGCGTTTAAATAAACAATGGACAGGCGGTATTGTATGTGAAAAAGAGCGCAATGGTATTTCAAAGCGGGTGGAGAGGCGGTAACGCGTGTGCCTTCATTTGGTCGGCTGCACGCACATGAAATTATTACGCACGGTGAAGCGTGGCCAGACAGAGCAACGTTGTATGAAATATAGAAATGAACGTTACGACAAGCGAGCGCTTTATACCGAGCGTATATTAAAAAACGACGTGACACATAAAGCTAATTGTTGGAGCGTTTGTTAATAAAATAGCAGATGGGTGAAAACAACGTTTTTGTGACAACGTGCCAAAAACGAGAGGTGTAGTCGACCAGCAATGTTCGGAATGTCGTTAGATTGTCACGATCAATGGTGGAGGCTGCACTGTGTGATATATGGAGGCCGAGAGACCGGGTTGAGGAGTGTTATAAGTGAGGGGGTAAAAAAATACTGAACGCTGTATTCAAATGTGACAGAGCGTTGTATTCAAGAGTCCACTCGAACGAGCAGAAGGGAGGGCGGTAATGGAGAAATGAGGGTCGGTTGGGAAGAGCGTTAGGTGAATATGTAATGAGAGGGCGCAGAGTGGAGAGATGGGGGAGGGATGTATGCAGAGTGAGGGAGAGGGCGTAGGTGAATCGATGGAGGAGGCCCACAAGGGCGTTACAAAAAATTTGAGAGGTGGACAAGCGATTGCGAGGCTAGCAGGTGCAGAATAGCGAGCACCAATTTGCGAAATGACGAGCTGCGGTCTTCGGGGCGCACGGACGTGCAAATGTCAGTACTATATAGGGAAAAAAATGCAGAATAACAATCTAGAAATTAAGAGCAGCAGAAAACTATTAAAAAATATGACTAAGAAAAGGATAGGGAGTTACACCACAGGGCAGAAATGCCAATAGTGGGGCTGGCTTTGATACCATGTCAAACCAGGAGGTAACTCCTCAAAAACTAGAATGTGTATTAGCTGAAGAATGTACATGCTTATATAGATGGGAGGTGAGGCTATTGGGATTCATCTCCCAATGACTCTTGGCCTTCCTTATTTCCTAATAATAAATAATATACAAAAATACATATGCACACCCATCCATAGGATTAGGTGTCAACACAGTGATACAAAAGAAAAATGTTTTGGATTTAAACGATTTCACTGCAGACATCAGAGACGATCGAGAGTTCTTTGGAAGAAAAAGTGTCATTGAAGCTTGTCAGCATATCTCACATCAATTCTAGTGAGTGTTAATTAGACAAATTTATTCATTCTAAATTCAATCTTGATTTGTTTCATTTTTTGTTAATGATTTAGCAAAGATTTCACCCAAATTTCATGTTAATCAATCTTTAAGATATCCTCGTAATTATAAACTCCTATGAAGAAAATGGAAGTGCACAGTTAAGTGAGAATGCGCTTCTGCAGAACTGGATCTCTACTGATGAAGGGGTCATCACTGGCCAGACCACCTATGGTATCGAATTTGACTACGACTCTAACTTCGGAACCCCCTGAGCATTCTTCATTGCTAATTCGCATACTGACGAGTTATTCCTCAATTCACTCAGTCTACAAGTTCATGGTCATCGAAGTGTTCACTTCAACTGCAACTCTTGGGTGTATCATGCCTATGCATACAACAAATACCGTGTCTTTTTCTGTAATCGATTAAACATTTGATTCATCTCGTATATCAGATCCAAGATTGTGCTTTGATTAGAAAGTGAATTTGCTACTAAATTCAATATGTTGTAATGATTTGCAGAGCTATTTCCCCACCAATACTCCTCATCCACTCAAATAATTGAGGAAGCAGGAGCTGATGAACCTAAGAGGTGAATACGATGGAATGGTAGAGACTAAGAGGAAGGAGTGGGGCAGAGTATGACTACGATTTCTACAATGATCTTGGAGAACCAGACAAGGGTGTATTAACAAAAACTTGAAGACTCCAAGACGAGGTAAGATACCATAACAGAATGAACACACTGACTTGCTATTTGCATTACCGGATATGGAAATTTATACATGGTAAAGAACCTTCTCGAGGCTCGTTGTCGGTGGAGATATCTTTTTTAGGAAGCTAAGCGACCTCTCTAGAAACACCGAGACTATTTTACATTAAATGTTGTCAGCTGGGTTGGTTGGAATCACTGTACATCCAACACTCCCCCTTAATTCCAACTATATGATAGACAAAAAAAATACATAAGTCACAAAAATACTCTTAATTGACATGCATGCTAGTCTAAGTCTCAGTTAGGCTTACAATAGTACATGACAAAAAGGCTTTCATTTTTGTCTTCTTTCTAAAAGGTCTATGCTTGTTCATTTGCAAATGCAGTTTCATCTTCACTTTCTTTCCATAAGATAGTGGAACACTTGAACACTTAATCCACTCTTTCTTGTTCTTGATTGCCGAATAACAGTCTTTGCATTCAACATTGCTGTAGGTTCTTGGAACTTTTCATTTTCAATTTGTTCAAGTTTTATTGCTTCTTCTTGACTGTCAATATCTACACACTTGTAAACATTCATGAGATTCACAAAATCATAATTTGAGCTATTTTTCGTCATCATGTTTTACTTTTGTTTCAAATTCCTCTTGATCAACAACAACCATAGTTGTTGGATGTACCACCTCTTATTCAAAGGGGTTATTAACTTTCTTTAGTTCATAAACTATTATTGAGTCTTCCACAAGTTCATCAGCTGCTATTGAGTCCTCTACAGCTTCATGAGATGCTATTGAATCCTCCATGATTTTGCTCTATGCAATTTCTACATCATCTTTCATAGTTGGTTGATTCATATTTTCAACCTCTTTAATCAAATATGTTGTTGCAAACATGTCATCCTGCATTTGATTTGTATATGGAGATAGGCATATCTTCTCACCAAACACCAACTCATCAATAAGATGCTTTTCATGCATCAAATTGAACCATTCTTCACGAGATACATAATTCTCATCAAATTTGACTTCACAAGTTTTTCCATTATAGAGAGTTCTTTTGTCATCTACCGACATACTTTCAGTCTTCATCCCAATTATGATGCTTTCAACACAAATCACTATTTTTAACAACAAATTCATCTACTTCACCTTTCCCACTCCACTTCATGTTATACTTCATTTCAAGAATATGCCAAAACATTTTTAGATCACATATTTCACCAAATTCATTTAAAATGCTTGACAAAATGTTTTCATCTAGAGTTGATATAATAAGAAGCAATGCTACTGCACCTCTACTCTTGTCATCAGAATTCATAGAAGTTTCTTCAACAAATTCCCATAAATCTACTGAACTAAGCAGTCCCTCCATTTTAATAGCCCAAAGCTCAAAATTTTTACCTGAGAATGATGGCAGTACTGGCATTAATAGCTTCAATATTAAATCAGTCTCTTCAAAAACTTCATACTGACTTATACTTATATCTAGCTTTTCATATTCTTCCTCTGCTTTTTGATTATGTTGATTTTCTCTCTTGATATTTTTGAGTTCTCTTCAGAACTCTTTTGGTCTCTTTTGCCTACTCATTGCTCTACCACAGAGCCAAATCTTTAACAAATTTTGACTATGCATGACACCTTAATTCATACGAAACACAATTTCAAAAGAAATATTTGGCACCGCACATCACCATAGGCTGTAAAACTCACACTTCCCAAGGCTAAAGCTGGTATATAGATATAAAGAACTTTATATTGCCTTTAAATAAAAATCAACTGCCACGCTTAATCTTTGGAATGGCTCACAACGTACAATTGTATTCTGGTCAAATTTTTCTAGAATCTTCAAACCACACAGAGATGCACTTTTCCACACAATAGAAGAATATAAATCGTTTTTGTCGGAGGGAATTGAAACATCAACAATTTTATTTTTTTCACTGCGGGTTGAGCAAGCAAATAGGAAACCTAAGAAAGCAAACATGCCCTCAAATGCACATAAACGACTTCTCTCAACACAAAATTTTCCTCCTCCCATGGCTCGACTTCCTCAAGCACTAAAAACCCTGGCCACCGAGCCCTCAGTGAATCAGGGCCCTATTCCCAATAGCTATCACAGTTCCTCCAAGGGAGCACTATTGGCAGCTCAACACAGATCACAAACCTATTTACGGCTCCACCAGACAACTATTTTGTGCGCGAAAAGAACCGACGCATATCTCCAACGATTGACTTTAGGTGGCAATACTCCACACATTTTTTAACTGCGGAAAAATAGTTCCAACATGGATTTTCACACCATAGATGGTGGCTACATTACACAATTCTCCTTAAAAAGAAATTATTTTTCACATATGAGAAATTTAACCACAAGTGTCACCCTCTCCTTAGCCACATAGAATAACTCGCATGCCTTTCTACTCAATAGGCTTCTAAAAATTTTCAATGCTCATTTCCATGCTACACAAGATCTTAACCGTGGCTTGGAGCCGGGCTACTCCATAGCCTTTCGGCTTGCCTTTTCCCGACGTTCACAAAGAAATGGTGAATTAACGCACCAGTCCCACGCGGCCAGCCACTTCACATGAACTGTCACAGCTACCTCAGGGTGCAGTCATCCTCGGAACAAAAGGGGATCACTCTACCTCCTTACCAAAACACGCTTCTTACATTGTCTCTTTGCAGCACACCGAGACAGGCTGCACCAAACCTTCCGCTACACATCAGTATACATCAGTAGATAATGTCACTTAAGTCAATCTCCTCCACACACAAACACAGCCTGCAACAACCACAAAAATGCAACACACCATGCTCCAGACTCAACTCAGCTAGCAACAACCACTTTCCAACACAATCACACATAAAGGTCGAGATGCCATTTCCCAAAAAAAATTGAGCACCATAACTCAACGTTGATCGCCCAACATGAAGGCTGAAAACCAACGAAGTTGCTTACGACCTCCACAGCGCAAACACAACTTCATTCTTCACACAACAGAGCTACCACACTTCTCCACCCAGCACTCAACGCCTACTCAATACCACATATAGATTCCTCGCAAGTGCTTATAACAACATTGCAATAGAGCTCTGCTTCTCACAACGTTGTAACAGCTTTACACAATGGGCTCAATAGCCTCACAAGCTCTCAAAACTCAGCTGCTACTCCAGTGAGCCACAATCATCCACGCTCTCTGCACACTTAAACACTCAACACCACAATCGGCCTCACATAGTTATTTACCACTCGGCCACACTTCCAATCTCACACCTTAAGCTCTGATACCGTAACAGATAATTGAAGGCTCCAAGACGAGGTCGGATACCATAACCGAATGAACATACTAACTTGCTATTTGCATTACTGGATATGGAAATTTATACATGGTAAAGAACCTTCTTGAGGCTCGTTGTCGGTATAGATAAATTCTTCAGAAAGCTAAGCGACCTCTCTAGAAACACCTAGAATACTCTTTTGCATTAAATTTTGTCAACTGGGTTGGTTAGAATTACTGTACATCTAACATGCATACCTCAGGCGACATGTGCTGAGAGTGTCTTAACACTTCCCATACCCTTGGAGGGGCAGAACGAGCCGTCCTCCTACAAAAACATGTGAGCTTGTAATCGATTTATAGAGAAGTTCAATCCCCTGTTTCCTCATTTGGGTGAAGAGAAATGGCAGGGCGTAAAACAACTAATTTTGTCATCGACGTTTATTGAATGATAGATCGCGCTACGGAAATCAGGCTACCGTTACTCAAGAGCCTCGACACATCCCACGGGATGAACGTTTTGGGCATCTGAAAATGTCCGATTCCTTGGCGAATTCCCTCAAGTCAATCGTACAACCCTTGATAACAGAGCTCAAATCTCTCTTCCATTCAGACGCTAACGAATTTGACTCTTTTGAAGACATTATGAAACTCTATTCTAATGGGATAAAGCTACCCGACAACCCAATTCTCCAAGTTTCCAAGAAGTTCATTCCTCTTGAGCTCATCAAGCAATTTCTTACAACAGACGGTGGAAAATTTCTCAAGTTTCCCCTTCCTCAAGTTATTGCTAGTAAGTAATTCTCTTCCAAACACATCTAGATGCACATATTCGACACTATATTTCCACCAGATTCTGTAAATTGAATTGGGTGAAAATTGATTTAATTAGCGCAGCTGAAAAATTTGCATGGAGGAAAGATGAAGCGTTTGCGTGCAAGTTGTTGCTGGGTGTTGATCCAGTTATCATTAAAGAATTCAAGTAACTAGCAAAGCACTAGCCTCTCCCTCTAGTTTCATTATAGTCAAGGGTCATGCTAAGCTAGGAAATTATATAAAATCATGAAGGTCGCTTGATTTTTAATTAAGCTTTGGCTACAGAGTTTGAATGTTATGAATGACAGAGTTTTCCTCCGAAATAAATTGAATCAGAGATGTATGGTACTCAGATCAGTTCTATTATTGCTTCACATATAGAAAATAATCTCAATGGGCTAACAATGGAGCAAGTATGATCCAACTCTGAGCTTGTTTCTTAATTTAATTCTGCTCATGTTTAACTCTTTTCATTTGCTGGGAAATTCATGTCCTCATTGTTTGATATGATGTTTTCAGGATCCAGAGGACAACATACTGTTCATTCTCTACCATCATGATGTTTTCATGCCTTATGTGAACTGAATAAACACTCAATATACTAAAATATATGCTTCTCACACAATTCTTTTCCTTAATAAAGATGGCACATTAAAACCAGTTGCTATCGAGTAAAGCCTACCCCCTTCAGATCAAAGTCAACAAAATGTTCGGAAGGTGTTCACTCCAGCAGGAGAAGGTGTAGAAGGAGCTCTATCGCAGCTGGCTAAAGCTTACGTGGTCATCAATGACTTTGGTTATCATCATCTTATCAGTCACTGGTGAAATCTAATTAGCCACCACTAGTAGAATACATGCATAATCTCTTTAGTATTTACAACATCATTATATATACAGTCCAGAATAAGTAATTGAGGAATTTTTTCCAGGCTTAAGACTCATGCCGTCACGAAACCACTTATCATTGCTACCAACAGATAGTTGAGTGTGATGCATCCCATTCACAAGCTGTTGAGTCCCCATTTCTGGGACACCATGAACATCAATGCTTCGGCTCGCCAAATTCTTATAAATGCCGAAGGCGTTCTCGAAAGAATAGTCCTTCCTAGAAAGTATGCCTTGGAGATGTCTTCGATAGTGTATAAGGACTGGAGGCTTGACGAACAAGGGTTGCCTGCAGATCTCCTCAAAAGGTAACCATAATCAATAATGACATAAATATGAACTTGATCTGTGTTTCATGATCATCCATTTGAATTTTGATTAATATATCATATATGTGGCTATAACTTGACAAGGGTATGGCAGTGGTGGACTCATCAATGCCCAACGAGCTGAAATTGATGATTGAAGAATACCCTTATGTTGTTGATGGATTGGAGATATGGTTCAGAATAGATTCATGGGTTAAGGAGTACATATCCTTATACTACTAGAATGATGATGTAGTGAAATCTGATACAGAGCTTCAAGCTTGGTGGAGCGAAATAAAAAATGTGGGTTGCGGAGACAAGAAGGACGAGACATGGTGGTACAACATGGAGACATTGGAAGAAGTTAGAAAAGTGTTTGAGATAATGCCTCATTTATTATGCTTACTTAGTTTGGATTGGGTTGTTGAGGAAGTTGAGAGATTCTCTCAACTTCTCTCTCTAAGATTAGAATTAGCTTCATATATATGTACGTATGCAATCTGGTGTGAACAGAAATTCAATTATCAATTTTATGTTATTCCTGTGCAAAGAGTGTTTTCAATTTGGTATCAGAGCTGCTATCATTTCATCAAGTGATTGATGTTGCATTTGAATTAGAGTAAATATGACATTATCATATTTTGAAGACAAGCTATTTAATAAAATTTCCTTTGCATCATCATCATCTACTTTAGAATTAATTTCTGACAACTGTCTCATCAAAGCTCTTAACTCATTTATGTGCGTTGACAATGATGTCTCACTATCCATTTGGAGTTTAAACAATTGTAACTTTAAGAAAAATTTTGCATTAACAACTTTTGCCCCAAATACCTTATTCATTTCTTCCCATATTGCCGCAGAATATTTCTTTAAGTCAATAAGATGTAGCTGGGAATCTGCAAGTGATAGTCCAAGAATAGACTTGGCTCTTTCCTCTCTTTTTTCCCATGCAATTAACTGTTGAGCATCTGTAGGTGCTTTTCCTGATCCATCTCTTAAACTTTTCTAAAGCATGTTTTGTAAAGTGATTTGCAAGTGTGTGGAATATAGTGTGGAGTTTAAGCTTATATTTATTGCTATGAGATTTGTGTAGTGCATAACCAATTATTGAACAAATTAGCATTATTTAAATTAGTCGTTCTCGACGTTCTTCGGTGCCGAGAGAACAATTGGCTAATTTGATTGTGTGAATTTGTTATACGTTGATGGGTCTTGTTGTGCTTCGGGCTTCAAGAGTGTCAACTACATGTTACAGTGTGAGATTCATTTGTGTAAAGGTCACTTTGTAGGATTGATCATTGATCATATTCTGTACCTAGAATATTTTCTTATAGATTATTGAAATTTACTCTTCGGGGATTATTTCACAGATGGAAATATTTCCATAGGATAGTTCAGTGTCGAGACTCTTCTTTGGAGGTGTCAAGAATCTTTGATCTTACAAATTCAGCATTGCTGGTCAGAAACAAATGTTTTTTAAATGGGTTGAATGGTAGCTCAAAAATGGTGGAGAAAAGAGCGTTGTCTATGAGATCTCAGAGTGGGTACAAATGTTAATGAAGACCAGGGAAAAAAAATGATTGTATTAAATTAGTGTGTTCTCCATTTCTGTAATGTAGGCATTAAGGGGGGGTGTTTGAGATAATGCCTCAATTATTATGCTTACTTAGTTTGGATTGGGTTGTTGAGGAAGTTGAGAGATTCTCTCAACTTCTCTCTCTAAGATTAGAATTAGCTTCATCTATATGTACGTATGCAATCTGGTGTGAACAACAATTCAATTATCAATTTTATGTTATTCCTGTGCAAAGAGTGTTTTCAATTAAAAGAATTAACGAAAATCATATGGGTGGCCTTGGCTTTTCATGCTACATTTGATTTCGGGAAATACCCTTAGGGTGGGTACATGCCTAATCGGCTTGCCCTAAGCTGAAGGTTCATCCTAGAAGAAGGGTCCCAAGAATTCTTGGAAATGGTGGAGAATTGGAGTTGTTTTTTTTTTTTTTTTTTTCAGAACAATTAGTAACCGATTTCAAGCGACCTTGTGAATAGCCCTGATAGAAATCCTATCGAGGCACTCAACATACGAGGTATATTTGGGGCAGAGAGCGATGAGTGAATGGATTGATGATGAATGTGTGACAAAGGCATTTGAACGCTTTGTCAAGAACTTGAAATAAATAGAAAGGAATATCACACAAAGAAACCAAGATCTCAATTTGAAGAATAGATATGGTCCCGTACAAGTTCCATATACTTTGCTTTATCCAAAAACTTCTGATTTGAGTCACAAAGGAGGGCTCATTGGCAAAGGTATTCCCAACAACATATCTATTTAGTTTGATTTAGTCCATTCCATTTCCTTTCCTTTGACATGAATTTTAATTTGAACTTGAATAAGGCATGTTACTAATCCATAAGAAAAGTGTGGATGTAACTGTAAGTGATTCTTTTTGCGCGCATCATAGCAATTATAAACAACTAAATAGAAGGATTCCTAGCTTTCTAATTGTGTGTACTTCAAAAGTGATATTATCCTCAATCTGCTAAGATTGTATTCACACAACACACTGAATTTAAAATTTAATGTAATATAAGTTTATAACAAAGCAAGAATGAAATATTGGCTTTTCATTCTATACCAGATCAGTTGTGTGCCATAAAAAAAAAACACTATCCATCGTCGACACTATTGGCACATGTAATTTTAGTGTTATGCATGAAGGGAGTACCAATTTATAAATTAAATTTTAAATTTTAGATGACGAGTAACAATTTATAAATTAAATTTTAGTCTAGAAGTGTCTATGAAATTTTAGTTACATAATATATAACCAATCAAAAACTTTTAAATTAAAAAAAGAAAAGAAAATATATTCTTTTAATTGTATTTTTGGCTTATCTTCATTCAAGTGTAGACACTCATTTGGGTGCACAATTAAATCATGCATACAATAAGTACTCATTATACATACTTTTGAGAAGACCCACATTCATAAAATGTATCTTTATTTTTTTATCAATGTGGGTCTTTTCAAAAGTATACATAATGAGTAGTCATGAGACGTAGAATTTAATTCTACATCCAACTAGTGACTACACTTGAAATTCGAGTAAACCTATAAGGAGATAAGCCAAAAATACAATGAAAAATTTAATTTTCATTTTTTCCCTCCAAAATTTGTAACTCTTATTTTAACATTTTCTTATTATTTTATTATTTTTCAATAGGAGACTATTTTTAGGCCAAAATTTCCTCTAATGTGGTATTTAAATTGGGCATTAAAATTCCACAAACAATATTTCCAACAATCTTCATTTTAAACTATTTATTTTAGACATATGTAGTCTCCCCCTATCTCTCACATCAATAACAACAATATTTCCAACAATATCACCCTTTTTCATTGATGGAAACCCATAGTAAATTTTGCAATAATACTGAAGAATTCCTCTTGTTTTCTATTTTCCTTATGCCTACAATTTATCCCCCTTTAACAACATTGGCAAATGAATGATGTCCCTGAACTTATGCTTCTCCTTGTATGTAACTTTTCTTTTGTACGCAAATTTTATTAATGTCTGCAATTCTTCCTTTATTTGAAACTTCTTTTAGTGACTACAACAACTCCCTTCTTTTTTTATCTCTCTTTATGTCTACATATCCTTCCCCTTTGACATTAATGGGAAAGAGTTATTTTGTACTTCTCATTGCAATTTATGCCTCTGAGATGTTAACAAAAAACAATTACTTCCTTTGATTGCTTAATTCTCCTTTATCTGCCACCAGGCTCCCTTGTCAAGGTTGTGTCTATTTGTACCTACATGCAACATTTCTGCCTTTGTAACTCTACTTTGAGACTGCTCCAGGATGTGCTTGAACTTCCTTTTACTTCCTCTTTTTGGGACTGCTCTCGCTAGGCTTATGCTTCATTTTGTTTATCACTTAATTCCTTTAACATCAAAGGGTTGCTCTCCCTTTTTCCTTTATTTCCATTTGAATCTCACCATTCACTTAATTTCCAGCTGCTAATTCATATCCTACAAACTTTCCATTTCATCATCCTTTTTCTATAACTCACTCTCAAAAGTTTCCATTTTTTTAATGCGACGTGACATGTTAATTCACATTTTTTTATGAACAAGACATTTTTTAACAAGAAGAGATCTCTAAAAACATAGATTATCATCTTCAGAGCTCTTTCCAAAATTTAAACTTTGATTCAACTAATCATTTAATTTTTCTAAATCATTTCTCACAGAAATAATCTCAACTTCTAATTTCTCATAATGTTATTCCTTTTCTTAAGTTGGCTTATCAATATTTCTTCTCTTTTCTTTGCCTCTAGTATGAGAGAGATTGTTGATTCATTAAGATCATGATTATTTTCTTTCTCATATTTCTGTAACAAATTCTTTTGATTTTCATTCTTGATTATGAGTCTCTTTATTAATTCTCCTTCAAAATCTACCTCACCTTAAACTTCTTCTTTCTCTGAATCTAATTTATGTTATTCATAGTATTGGGACTCTAGAGTTGCGAATTGGAATTCATTTTTTCCATTATCAAATGCATATTCATTACTTTATTCTAATGAGACACATTTTTCCTTTTCATACTCATAATATTTTCTCATATATTCATGCTCTTCTTTATCACTACTATTTTCCAAAATTACATGTGAGAATCTAGAAGCAAGATGACCTATTATTCTACAATTACAACAAAATAGTAGCTCACATGTGGATTGCACTTCTTCTACATCTTATTCACCTTCAACTTCTTCCTCTGAATATGGATCTTCATTTTGATGATAAGTAGCTTGAGCATTCATGGCTAGGAGATCTTCTTCATCATTATCTTCCAATTTTGCATATGGACATTTAGAAGCACAATGACCTATTTTACCACAATTAAAACATTTTGATGATAGCTTACCTTTGAATTACCAAATATTATTGAGATAGATTGCACTTTTCATGCATCTAATACATTGCTGGAATAATTATAGGATTTGATATTTTTTGCTTTCTTTGAATCTTTGAGAAATTCTTCCTTATGAGGTGACTTATTTGCTCTTACTTCATATGTAGCATACATATTTAGATACTTCTTAAATTTCATTTCTACAATGTCACCTCCTCCATAGGTGTTTTGAAACTCATCCCACATTTATTTTGTCGTTTCACAATGAATCACCTTATCAACCTCTGATTTTGATAGGCTACCTAAGACGATACTCATGACTTATGCATTATGCTTATTGTCTTTCCTTCTATCTATTACAGATTTCCAATCTTCAACACCAAGATACATTAGAAATGCACTCATCCTTTTCTCTAATAAGGCATAATTTTATCCATAAAACATAGGAGATTTAATTGAACCTTCATGAGTAGCCATCTGAACCTTCATGAGTAGCCATGGCACCTTTGAGATATTCTTTCCAGTGGCTACATTGCTTCTAAAGACACCTGGTTTGATATTAATTGTTTGAATTCACAATTATACTGAGAGGGGTGATGAATCAATATACTGAATTTTTTTTACTTATTTAAATCCATTCAAACATCATAAAACATCAATCTCATAAACTATACAAGTAACACAAGATATGTGTGGAAACCCTTATGGGATAAAACCAAAAAATTATCTATATGCAAGATCTTGTAGGAAATAACCTAATCTTACATCAATTTGTAGGAACCAACATATAGGATACACCAATCCCCTTTGTTATTTTGTAGGCACAACCCTACAAGAAACACCATTTCCCTCTGTTGCTTTGTTAGCCCCATCCTACAAGAGATACCAATCCCCCTAATACTTTCTAGGCACCAACCAAGAAGAGACACCAATCCCCTATATTATTTTTATAGGCACAAACGTACAGGAAACAATAAACCCATTTGTTTCTTTGTAGGCATACTACGTACCAACCTATAGGAGACACCAATACCCTCTAGTGAAAATATTCGTAGGAGCCAACCTACTTCGTTGATTTTGTTTGCTTCTTCACAATGTTTGTTAGATGCTTATTCCTTCACCAAGTCTGCTTATTGCTTCTGCCTTCACCATGTATATTAATTGCCTATACCTTCGCTAGGTTTACTTGTTGCTTCTTATTTCACCAAGTATACTTCTCCCAAAAATATTTTCTTTTTCTTCTTCCCAAGAACGAACTTACACAACAAGCCATATATTCAATTCTATATATTTATGTTGAAACTTCTACCATATGTACTGAGATGTCTCTTTTCTATCTCCTCTAAATTATGCAACTTAAAATGATTTGTAAACTGCCTTGGATATTCCACTGGACAATTTGTCACAACAAATACGATAATATTATATTAAAAATCTAAGATTCTACACTATTACAGTTTTATTAAAATTTAAGATATCTAGATTTAATTGTAATTAGTGCATGCATGTGAATTTAAATCATGCATAAAAATAGATAATGACAAAATAAGCTCACACACACACATAAGAAACAAAATATGCTTTGGGAAACCCTTTCGGGAGAAAACCCAGCTGGAAGGTGAGGTCGCTTCACTCTCTTTCTCTCTCTAGAAATATGGTTGTAGGTACAAAGAAGTAAGGACGGTGGCCCATGGGTTGCTACAGTGCACAAATCCTCCCTCAATGGTCTATCTCCTATCCCCCTTGGCTATCTTTTCTCAGCTATGGAACAAAATTCTCTCAAAAGAATGAAATGCCTGTTCCTCCTAGTGGCTCAGTTATAACACAACCCAATAGCCTACTAGCGGCTGATTTTGACTACTTCATATCTTAACTAGAGTTACAGTATAGATTCTTCTAGAGAATTTTACATCAAAAACACATGGCTAGACCCATTTCCATGAATAATGGGGGTTTACGCGACATCCTCCTCAATTTTAGGTGTGAAAACAGGAAGTTCAAGTTCTAAGTGGCATAATTTTTGCATTTGAACTCTAATTGACGTGCTTCTTGTGTCATTGGAAAGATATTTTTGTGTAGAAAAATATGAAATGGTGTGGCATAAAAGTGACAAATATTTAAGCCCAAAAAATGTCATTTGATTCCTTAAAATTCTCCCAGAAGGTTTCAGACCCCGTTTTTCCAAAATGGGCCCCGTCGGTAAAAATGGTCCCATGAGTTTATTCCTCTAATTTTTCCACTCCAAATGCATCAAGATGGATGAAAAAAAATATAATGATCCAATTAAGATCACACCTCCCCATTTTGGGAGGATTTTGGTCCCAAAAAACTTTTACTGAATGAGGTGAGGAAATTTTTTCTCCACCTTCTCTTTGTTGTACCAATTAGATTTTCCTGGAAGTTGTCCCTTCAACCTAATCTGCCAAAGGTCATACTACCCATGTCTTTTAGTTATGCACCTCTTCTACATAATTGTATCTATCAACTCTGGTTGAGAATCTAGTGCCAAATCCTCCACAGAAGGTAGGACATGTTCCTCTTCTTGATCTAGCATGGAAGGCTCATATATTTTCAAATTCTCTACATTCACAACTAATTAAATGTGCATATATGGTGGTAAACTAAGTTGATAGGAATTATCACCCACCTTTTCCATTATCTCAAAGGGACCACACCTCAGAGCCTTGGTTTTCTTACCAGGCCCCTGTAACATCTCCTTGTTCAACTGTAACCATACTTTGTCTCCTACCTTGAACAATTTCTCTATTCTATGTTGATCATGTCTAGCCTTATACTTTTGTTGTGACTTCTGCACTGTTTCTTATACCTATAAATGGATCTGCATGATCTTCTCTATAAAATTTTTAGCCCTCAAAGCATCTCCAGTAAGATCTTCTCTCACTCCTCCTTACTTCCCATATGCAATATCCAAAGGTGAAGGTGGTAAATATCCAGAACTAGTTTCTAATGGGGACTTTTCTGTAGAAGTGTGGATTAGTTTGTTGTAAGAATGTTGTATATATACCAAATTTCCATCTTAGGTCTTTGGATGCTTCTGGTTGTATCCCATTAGAAGTTTCACCAAAATCCTACTAACTACTTCTGTATGTCCATATGTTTGTGTATGGAATGTTGTAGATCTCTTCAACTTTGTGTCCATATTATCCCATATTGTAGTACAGAATGCACTCAGAAATATTATTTCCCTGTCTGGAATGATGCTCCTTGGTATCCCAAAGTGCACCCAGAACTGTCCAAAGAACACATTTACGGCTTCTTTCTCATTAATGGTCTTTGTATGGGGCATCATAACACACATCTTGTTGAACCTATCAAATACCATGAACAGGTAGTCATGTCCCTTCCTGGTCATCAATAAACCTCCCACAAAGCCTATGAAAATACTTTCCCAAGGACGAGTAGGTACAGGTAAGGGATGATATAGACCCTATTTCCTATTACTAGGCTTGTTGGTATAACAAAGCATGCATCCTGTTATGAACCTAGCCACCTACTCTTGCATCTTAGGCCAATACACATACCTTTGTTAGTTAGCCACAACCTTCCCTACACCAAAGTGCTATGCAACCTTTGAGGTGTGAGCCTCCCTAATCAGCTGCAATCGCTCCTCTTTAGGAACACACAACTTATCCATCCTATAGAGTAACCCCTCCTATAGATGGTAGTCAATGATGTTGTCGCCTTCACGCACATGAATCTCACTCTACTATTGTTGATACACCTCCTTGATGTCCTCGTCTTGTGAATATGCCTCTCTATATTCATCATGGGTGAATGGCTCCATGTGCATAAGATTCCCAAACGTAATCTTTGATGTGGGTGGCCATAAATCATATCAGCCAACTTGTTTGTGTTGTCCTTCTTATATTTGATCACCGAATGAATTTTTTGTAAAAAAACCCATCCACTTGTAATGCATGGTATGTTTTCGCTTAAATATTGTAGCGGTTGGTGATTTGTGTGGATTACTGTCTCCTTTTCCATCAGATAATGTTTCCATTTCTTCACAGCTTGCACCTACAACATGTGGAGACAGTGCTTCGCATATTGGAGGAACAAAAGTTCTATGGAAATTTTACCAAATGCAAGTTTGGATTGACAGAGATGCTCTACATGGGGCACATTATAGGCATCGATGGAGTGAAGGTGCATGAGAAGAAAATTAGGGCCATTCAGGAATGGCCAGAGCCCAAAAATGCCATTGGGTTGAGGGGGTTTGTGGGTGTTTGCACCTACTACATAACTTTTGTGAAGGGATTCTCACAGCTAGCAATGCCCCTCACATATTTGACAAAGAAGGGAGCTTTCACTTGGACCTATACCATGCATGAGGCATTTGATCGCCTTAAACAGGTGATGAGTAGTTTCCCGGTGCTTGTACTTCCAGATTTCACTAATCCTTTCATTTTGGAGCGTGATGCATCCGGTGAAGGAGTGGGAGTCGTACTAATGTAGGAGATGCATCCCATAGCCTTTGAGAGCCAAAAACTCTTTCCTCATGAGAGGATTTACCCCATTTATGACAAAGAGATGCTAGCCATCATGCATGCGCTAGAAAAGTTTAGACAATACTTGGTGGGGAACCGGTTCCGGGTTAGGACATATCACAACAACCTTTGGTTCTTCTTAGAGTGGAGACAACTTTAGGACAGGCAACAGAAGTGGGTCAGTAAGATCCAAGCTTACGACTTCGACATAGAGTATGTCAAGGGGAAGCATAACGTAGTGGCAGATGCCTTGTCGAGGAGGCCAATGTCCCTCTCCCTGATGAGTATCGAGGTAGATTGGAAGGCCCAATTGCTGGTCAAACACTAAAAGGATTGACTTACATTTGAGGTTTTGGATGGGAAAGTGACAGATGACATATACAGGGTCATGGATGAGGTGATTTATTATTGAGATCAGATCTATTTGACAGCTAAATCCCAGTTGCAGGAGAATATTTTGTATGTAGCCCATGACTCACCTCTATCCAGGCACCAGGGGTTCACCAAGACTTACCAGACCATTAGAAAGAGGTTCTTGTGGAAGGGCCTCAAGGAGGATGTTATGGGACATGTCCAGAAGTGTGAGGTTTTCCAGTGGAAAAAAGGGGAGCCGACCCATCCGGTGGGTTTGCTACAACCACTTCCTATCCATGAAGGGAAGTGGGAGAGTATTTCGATGGATTTCATTACCGGGTTACCCACGGTGCAGGGCAAAGATTGTAATTTTTTGGTGATGGACATACTGATGAAGTACACACACTTCTTCACCATTTCAACCCGATACATGAACTTTCAAGTGGCCGAGTTGTTTTTCAGGGATATTTTAGATTGCATGGTCTTCCCAAGACCATAGTCAGTGATCGGGATAGCAGGTTCATGTGGGGAATTCGGAAGGAGCTATTCCAACTGGTGGGCACCGAACTTACCCTGAGCAGGAGCTACCATCCACAGACAGATGGGCAGACTGAAATAGTCAACAAGTGGCTGGAGGGATACTTGCAGAACTATGTCACAGGGCAACAAGAGGCTTGGCTGTGTTGGTTGAACTTGGGGGAGTACTGCTACAACACTACATTTCACATGTCCATCGATATGTCCCCATTTTATGCTTTGTATGGTTATAATGCACTAAATTTTGTTGATGCGATGTTTGGATCTAGCAAGGCCCCCAGGGACAAATATTGGATCCAAGAGAGCCACGACATTCTTAGGGCTCTCAAGGATAACTTGGCGACAATCCAGAATCAATAGAATATGTATGCAAACCGGGGTCGTGTGGAGAGGCAGTTTGATGTGGGGAACTTGGTTTACCTTCGTCTTTAGCCTTACAGACGGTCCATACTCAAGTAGAAGGGGGTCGAGAATCTCAAACCCCATTTCTATGGGTTGTACAAAGTCATGCAGAAGGTGGGAGAGGTAGCATATGAGTTGGAGTTTCTGTAGGGAAGCCGGATACACAATATCTTCCATTTGCCTTGCCTGAAGAAGGCTTTGGGACAAAGGGTGACAATAACCATCGAATTTCCTCCCACAAATGATGAGGGGCACTTGGTGCTCCAGCCAGAGGCTATTATTAACACTCGGGAGAGGCATTTGTGGAGTAGGGTGGTGAAGGAGTATTTGATTTGGTGGATGAATTTCCTAGATGAGGATGCCACTTGGGAGGGGGAGCAGATCCTCAAGCACCCATCACTTCAGTTTCTTGAGGGAAGGAAACCTCTTGGTGGGGAGGACTATAGTATTCCTGATTAGCATTTTTCCTAATTAGAATATTAATTTTTGATAAATTTTGATGTTTCTAATGGTTAGGCAGAAATAAGGTGGTCTAGGACCCATAATTAATAACTTAGGAAAAGCTACAGCCTACTCCTATAGTTCACAAGGAAAAATTATGGCCTTAGTGGGGTCCATGTGGCCAGCATTCGATTTGGAGGTAGCTCCCTAAGTGGCAGCATGGGAGAGGCTCGATGGAGGCAACACAATGAGTGGCTAGATGAGGGGACTGCACAGTCCATGGTGGCCCAAGGGAACTTTGGGGGTTTGATTGACAAAAGGAAATGAAGACAACTAATTTCCTCATTCATTCAACTTCTATTTTTATTTTCATCTTAACATAACATGCTTGTGTCGGGTGCCAAGTTTGCAGTGTTGTTTAGCACACGAGATCTTCAGGCGGAGATCTCAACCTCTACCTCGGGGAACTTTGAGTGCCTACTTAGGAAAGGAGATTCACCATTTTGGAGGAGCATTACAAAAAAAATCTATAGGAGAATCATCACCACTTTAGGGATTGTGTAGAGGACGTAAATATTGCGTAGTGGGGACACAGTTGAATTGGAGATGTTAGCCACCTATGAATTTTTTGAAAAGCAAATAGGTGGCTAAAATTTTTTTGAGCCTTCAAGAAATACATTTCCTCTGAAAACATATCATTCTTGAAGCCTCCATGTGTATTTTTCCCTTTGAAAAATCTTCACTGTTGTTTCCATTAAAAAGCCCTGCTGTTTTGAAAAGAATAATGCTTCAAAAAGGCCTCCATTTGCCCACTTTGTCCCCTCAAAACTTCATTTTTCATCCCTTTTTCCTTTGCAAAGTTCCTCTGAAAATCCCTTCATTAACCCTCTAAATCTCCCCAAAACCATTTTTAAGCCTTATAATATCCCTTATTTGGTCTTAAAATCTCCTTTGCTGCCTATTGAAACCCCTTTTAAAGCCTTAAAAACCCTCTTTTTGGTTTAAAAAAGCTTATTTTTCATTTCAGACTTAAGCCCCTTTCAGCTAAGCCCCTAACCACTTCCCCACATATGACCCATGCCCAAGACCAGACGCTAAAGCCCCGGGTGCTTATCGCAATCGGAGCCTTGGTTTAACCCTTTTCCCTTTGTTAATTGAAATTTCCCGATGCGATGAAATTTTGTTCTAATCGACCGCAGATTTGATCTGAGCCGTCGATCTTTACAAGATCCGACGGTCAGCGCTAATCACATCGCGCCACACCACCTCTCTCCATCCCCATTCGATTGAATGTGGATCGTCGATCTGGTTCCAGATCGGACGGTTGGCACGTAATCGCATCGCGCAGACCCAAGCATCCCCACTTTTTGATTTCCCCGATTGGCGATCTTCGATCCAATCGCGACCGTCGATCGCACCTTGATCTGACGGTCCAACGCTAATCGCAGCATCAAATATCAGATTTTTTTCCCCTGCCTCCCTCTGATGCGAATTAATATCTGTCGCCTGTTCCCTTTGATCCAACGGTCCTCCTTTCTTCCGCCTATTTCACTGACCCTTTGCCTCCCCACTCCCTCTTTTAATCCTGACCATCCCTTCTATAGATTCGACGGTCAGGATTTAATTCGCTTTGACCACCTCTCGCCTAATCGCCTGCGCACCTTTCCATATCGTGCTGCCACCTGCACTATTAGATCTCCCCACCCGCAATCCACCGGTCGAGAACCATATCGTGTAACTTTGGTGTCCGAACTTTAACATGTTGAAATCGCGCGATATGGGCGGTTTTGTTTTGCCATGTGTCAGACAGAGAGGCATATCACGTTTTTTTTGGAGATTTCCAAATCCACTTCAAAGTTGCGCGAAATCAGTGGTTTTCCTCTAGAAACCACCCCTCCCTTATATATTCCCTCATTCGATCCCCACCATTGATCTCCTCCTGAGATCCAACGGTTCAGAATTAATCGCCCTCCGCCCTTGCCGGGTCCCACCATTAAAGGCCCCGCTTCCATGTATTATGCTCCTTTTCCTTTGTATCTGCCCAAAACTTAACCTTTGTGTTTTACACTAAAGGCTTTGATTCTCTGCCTAACACAGTATTAATAACTCCGCCAGCCAATCCTGACCATTGATCACCAGTGCCTAATCTAATCGGACGGCCTGGAACCATTTTCGCACTAAACCTTCATTATCTCAATTTATCACTGTTCCGCCATGTTTTTACCCATTTTATTCGCTACATCCTCCATTTTCGCTACTACGCCACCATTCCCTCAGGCCTCCTTAGCAGCCTACCTCACTCCCCTCAGATTTTATAACAGGTTTATTGTGTTATGAAGGGTTTACAGAGTGATAAATTCATTCTATCTCTACAGTCGTAGTCATTGTGACTGAGAGCACAGAAATATCATCACAGTAGCGGCAAAGTGTATCAGTAGAGACAGATGGAAGGGATTTAAGCCCGTAATTGAAGACTTAGTGCTTTAATCCCGTGTTCGAAGGATAAAGATGCATTTTGAAAACCATGAAGATGATTAAGAGGCCTAATAAGGCCTAGAGCACACAAAAAGTCATATCAGCATTTCAGCATCAGAAAAACGTATTTTCTCCTGGAAGGATGCCTTCCTACACCGTTCTTCATGCCTCCTCAAGCCATTAAAGATATTCCACTGACAGAAGTTTCTAAACTGTCAGGACAACAATTATGGAAGTATGGAGACCTGCAGACCTTTTATCCATGTTACTTATTTCAGAAGGCAACGCAGAGTACCATCGGTTAGCGTTCTTCAGAGAACATACCTGAAGTTACTAACAAAGACTTCTACACCATACTTTAGAGTACACACAGTTAATGAAGAGCCATTTTGCAGAATGGGCACTCGACCCTCTTTTCCTCTGTCATAATGAAACAATTAAGTTTACATCTACTCCTGCTATCACTCATCCTCCTATAAGAACCTTGAAGAACATATTGTAAAGGTTGTTGTTGTTGTTGTTGGTGTAGGGATTCTTCGACTGTTAGAACTGTTATTGGGGGAAGTAGCTTAGTAGTTTGTAATTTAGTAGGTTGGGAGGAGAAAGTTTGGATCGTAAAAGCCATTGAGCTCAGAGTATGTGACTGGTTTTGCACATCAATTGAACAAGAAAATTTCACAGGATCCTGGTCTATATTACGGGTGATGTTTTTCTTACTGCAATTGTCTTATTTCGTTTTAATCATACTGTTCATCATTCTCTAATAAGAATCAGTAAATCAGGCTTAGGATATACCCTTGCATGGTACCTTAATGCCCACTGCTCTTCTTATCTTTGATGTTTTCTGCTGATAGTGAATCTAAGAGAAAATTCATGTAATTTAACCAGTCAAAGATGTTGGTCTAGCCCATGCTTACTGATGTTCGAATTCAGAGTTGTTTCTTAGATGTTCTGGTTGGGTTTAGGCTGGAAGAATTGGGATACTGGGGATTTGAAGTTATCCCTGTCCACTGGGGTCCTTTTCCAACAGTTTGGCCTTACTAAGATCCCTTGAGCTAGTGTTAAAGCATTGAAGGTTAAAAACCCTTTTCTAATATTAGGCCTTGCTCTGAGTTAAATCTTAGCTTTATTTTCCCTTTGGAGTATGCTAAAAGCAGGCCTAGAGTTAGATGACCTCTGACCTGATCTTAAGCTACCCTTTGTGTTTTCATTGAGAGTTTCCTTTGAGTATGTCCAAGAAGGTCTAGATTTAAATGATATCTGACCTAATCTTCAGACTGCAATTGGGTTTCTTTCTATATTTCACCTTCACTCCTTAATGTTCCATTCCACCATCTATCTAGAAGATCCTTTAGTATAGATGACTTGCCCTATGGAAACCTTGGTTAGTTTTTATGCAAGTAATTTCCTTTCATGACTCCATAGCCCAATGGATTGATACTTTCTTGACCTATCTTCTTTTGCCGAAACATCCTGCTACTTTGTTGCTTTCATCCCATAACCTTCCTAGTTAATGATATCCAACCAATCCAACCCACCAAACCAAATCAACAAACCCTCGTGCTTCATACCTAGCCTAATACCTAATTTTGAGAATTAAAGATATATCATTCTTTGCATTTCTAGAGAGATCCCTCTCTGGATCCAGGAGGACTAGATCCTAGGATCCCAAAGTGGTTTGATGTTTTCTATTCTTTTGGTCTTGCCAATCTGGACAAAACAATGGAACCCCAACATAAATTGTGACTCCATTGGGGAACAAAGACCACTTAGCTTAGATTGTATTCAACTGCTGATGGTGGACAACAGCCTGCTTCAAACAGTCAAATTCATCCACCTGGCGACTCCACACTCTATAATTCCCAAAAGACCAAATGACTCCACTGGTAGAAGACTCTGAACTGGTTGAGAAGACACAATGACCTCTGTGTACAAACATGGATCCAAATATGGACCAAGAAGCAAAGATAAATGCTTTAGAGGATAAACTTATAAGGCTGGTGAACAGATTTGGTGAAGTAGTGGAGATGTATGTGGCTAATTTAAATACAAATGCTGATTATCTAGAGCAGCCCATGCATTTTATAGAGCAAGAACAAAATCAAGACCTAGATAATGAGCAAGACATGTATGATGCTCAAGAATCTATAGAAGATGAAGAGGAAAGTGATCAAGAACTGCCTGATTGCTCACCCATGTCTTGTACCGTGCTGATTAGAGAACATCATGAATTGATGGAAAAAGCTAATAGGGAACACTTCTTTGAGGAAACAAGTGACCACATGGAAGATGCAGAATCTGAGGTGGAAGAAGAACCATCACATACAAAGGCTCCCCCTCTAGATGATAGCTCATCTCAGATTCTACTAGAAGAGTGGCATCCTGATCATATTGAAGAAATAACTCATGAGCGTTGCATCCCGATTGAATATCATCATGATCATGAGGAGTTGTTTGAATTAGAAAGAGATTAGGAAAAATCCACAAATCCTCAAGGTGTCCCTGCTAGCACAAATGAAGATATCCCAGAAGAGGCTCTAGAAGACATCCGGCCTCCAAATCAGCCAATACAAGAAATAGAGAGTTGCTGCACTTTTGCTCAAAGAAACACGAGAAGATCCTCCCCTTTGACAGAAGAAGAAATGGATCAGATCATCAATAGGCAGCCTGCCTCTGAAGTCTTTTATAGAATAGACACTCTTTCCCATTCATCTGTTGAGTTTGATTATGAAGATCTAGAAAG
Organism: Pinus albicaulis; assembly: GCA_034641835.2. Taxonomy (NCBI): domain Eukaryota; kingdom Viridiplantae; phylum Streptophyta; class Pinopsida; order Pinales; family Pinaceae; genus Pinus; species Pinus albicaulis. Next base: position 229,471,715 of record CM076574.1, read on the forward strand.
CTCCCCTGTAAATCAGAATGAAGAAAGACTTGCTGATAATCGAGTATGTCTGATTGGTAGCACTACTTACTTCATTGATTTTCCTAGTTTTGATTTGTCTGATGATGATGTTTTACAAATAGAAGACGATCTTGCAGAGCCATCATTAGCAAATTTGTAGGAGGAAAATCAGTTCCATCAGCTCCAAGGAAGTAATGAGCCAAGTCAGGCTATTTATGATACTGATGGGGAAAGTTATGAAAGCCTAGTAATAGATGAAGATTCATTGAATTTTCACTCTGTTACACCTCAGATCATCAGTAATAATTTCTAGGTGACTGGAGATCAACAATCTTTCATCTCACAGGGTGAAGAGGAAAGTAAGGAAGAGATTTTTGAGCAGATTGAAATCAAGGAGCCTTCTCTTGAAAAAGAGGGAGCAATGGAACAAACCACTGCTCAAGAATACATTGATCTTTTCATAGAGTTCAGCCCACCAGATCAGAATATCTCAGAGCTACAAGAGGACAAAGCTGCAATGTATGATGAGTCCTCCAATTCAAATAATGAAGACGAGGGAGATTTTCTTTCTCAAAAAAGTCTTTTTCTTGACCCAGTAGAAGAGGAATCAGTATTGGTGGAAGCCTGCTTATCTAATACTCACAATCAGGTATCATATCATGATCCTTATGCTCATTTCCTGCAAACATTTGAAGAAGGATCAAAGGTCATCAAGAGCAGTTTGTTGCAGACAACAAGAAATATTTTAAAAGCTGTTGTTATAAAACAAAGAGAATGGGAGTGGCCCTGCCTATCCAGCATGCTCAAAGAATTGAGCAGAAAAGACCAGTCATGGGATCATCTGATTGACTGGATGTATTGGAAAAGAAGGTTTGTCAGTTAGACATGTAAATATGCCTAGTTAGAGTAGGGTAGGTAGGAAATCTCAAATAAGCTCAATATGTGAGCATGTAGTTAGTTGTTGAGTTTTGCTTTGAAAGGAAAGGTTCAGATATGCTCAAAAATTGAACCAGCAGAGAAAAGAAGAAGAAACTATAACAAGATCAAAACCAGAGCTGAATGAAGGAGAAAAGTGACTCTAACAAGCTCAAAATCTGAGTCACAAAAAGAATGAAGGATGCTGGTGATTTTTCAGATCTGAAACTTCCCAATTTTGATTTTAATTTCTGCAAATTTCAGTCCATATGCAACTTTTCTTTATATTATGGATTCACAGCAGACCAGACAGTCTAATATTGGTTTGATTATTTTTGAATTTATGTTTTAGAATGTAGAGAAGAAGTCTGCTAGACAGTTTAATCCTAGCAGATAGTAGTTTAGGCATAGAAGCTATGAGACCAACTGCTTAATCTGGTCTCATGGAGTAATAAGGGTAGCAGTATAATAGGTTTATTTTCCTGTTTATTAAAATTGATGATGTAAAGGGTCTGCAAGTCCAAATGCACCCAGAAGAAAAAATGTTAGGACAATAGTATGGGTAGGTAGTTGTTTGGGATAATATTACTGCTGATATGATGTCTTCATAATTTGTGGCAGTTGATCCAAGAAAAGAAAAAGATGTTTCAAGTACCAGGCATCTGGCCTACACCAAAGATTATTTTCTGAATTCTTGACACCTTCAAGAAGATGTCATCCCCATGTGGAGCCACTGTTAGCCACCTATGAATTTTTTGACAAGCAAACAGGTGGATAAAATGTTTTGAGCCTTCAAGAAATACATTTCCTCTGAAAAAATATCATTCTTGAAGCCTCCATGTGTCTTTTTCCCTTTGAACAATCTTCACTGCTGTTTCCATTAAAAAGCCTTGCTGTTTTGAAAAGAAGAATGCTTCAAAAAGGCCTCCATTTTCCCACTTTGTCCCCTCAAAACTTCATTTTTCATCCCTTTTTCCTTTGCAAAGTTCCTTTGAAATCCCTTCATTAACCCTCTAAATATCCCCAAAACCCTTTTTAAGCCTTATAATATCCCTTATTTGGTCTTAAAATCTCCTTTGCTGCCTGCCGAAACCCCTTTTAAAGCATTAAAACCCCTCTTTTTGGCTTAAAAACGCTTATTTTTCATTTCAGACTTAAGCCCCTTTCGGCTAAGCCCCTAACCACTTCCCCACATATGACCCACGCCCAAGACCAGGCGCTAAAGCCCCGAGCACTTATCGCAATCGGAGCCTTGGTTTAACCCTTTTCCCTTTGCTAATTGAAATTTCCCGATGGATGAACTTTTGTTCTAATCAACCGCAGATTTGATCTGAGCCGTCGATCTTTACAAGATTCGACAGTCAGCGCTAATCGCATCGCGCCACACCACCTCTCTCCATCCCCCTCCGATTGAATGTGGACCATCGATCTGGTTCCAAATCGGACGGCTGGCGCGTAATCGCATCGCGCAGACCCAAGCGGCCCCACTTTCTGATTTCCTTAATTGGCGATCTCCGATCCAATCGCGACCGTCGATCACACCTTGATCCGACGGTCCAGCGCTAATTGCAACATCAAAATATTAGAGTTTTGGCCCCTGCCTCCCTCCGATGTGATTTAATCTCCGCCGTCCGTTCCCTTTGATCCAACGGTCCTCCTTTCTTCTGCCCATTTCACTAACCCTTTTCCTCCCCGCTCCCTCTTTTAATCCTGACCATCCCTTCTATAGATCCGACAGTCGGGATTTAATCTGCTTTGACCACCTCCCGCCTAATCGCCCGCGCACCTTTCCATATCGTGCTACCACCTGCACCGTCAGATCTCCCCGCCCGCAATCCAACGGCCGAGAACCATATCGCGTAACTTTGGTGTCTGAAATTTAACATGTTGAAATCGCGCGATATGGGGGGTTTTGTTTTGCCACATGTCGAATGGAGAGGTGTATCGCATTTTTTTTGGAGATTTCCAAATCCACTTCAAAGTTGCGCGAAATCAGTGGTTTTCCTCTAGAAACCACCCCTCCCTTATATATTTCCTCATTTGATCCCGACCGTTGATCTCCTCCTGAGATCCAATGATTCACATTTAATCGCCCTCCACCCTTGCCAGGTCCCACCATTAAAGGCCCTGCTTCCATGTATTATGCTCCTTTTCCTTTATATCCGCCCAAAACTTAACCTTTGTGTTTTACACTAAAGGCTTTGATTCTCCGCCTAACACAGTATTAACAACTCTGCCAGCCAATCCTGACCGTTGATCACTGGTGCCTAATCTAATTGGACGACCCGGAACCATTTTCACACCAAACCTTCATTATCTCAGTTTATCACCGTTTCGCCATGTTTTTACCCATTTTCTTCGCTACATCCTCCATTTTTGCTACTGTGCCATCATTCCCTCAGGCCTCCTGAGCAGCCTACCTCACTCCCCTCAAATTTTATAACAGGTTTATTGTGTTATGCAAGGTTTATAGAGTGAGAAATTCATTCTATCTCTATAGTCGCAGTCATTGTGACTGAAAGCGCAGAAAGATCATCACAGCAGTGGAAAAGTGTATCAGCAGAGACATATGGAAGGGATTTAAGCCCGTAATTGAAGACTTAATGCTTTAATCCCGTGTTCGGAGGATAAAGATGCATTTTGAAAACCATGAAGATGATTAAGAGGCCTAATAAGGCCTAGAGCGCACAAAAAGTCATATCAGCATTTCAGCATCAGCAGAACGTATTTTCTCCTGGAAGGACGCCTTCCTACAACGTTCTCCATGCCTCCTCGAGCCCTTAAAGATATTCCACTGACAGAAGTTTCTAAACTATCAGGACAACAATTATGGAAGTATGGAGACCTGCAGACCTTTTATCCATGTTACTTATTTCAGAAGGCAACGCTGAGTACCATCAGTCAACGTTCTTCAGAGAACATACCTGAAGTTACTAACAAAGACTTCTACACCATACTTCAGAGTACACACAGTTAATGAAGAGCCATTTTTCAGAATGGGAACTCGACCTTCTTTTCCTCTGTCATAATGAAACAATTAAGTTTACATCTACTCTTGCTATCACTCATCCTCCTATAACAACCCCTGAAGAAAATATTGTAAAGGTTGTTGTTGTTGTTGTTGGTGTAGAGATTCTTCGACTGTTAGAACTTTTATTGGAGGAAGTAGCTTAGTAGTTTGTAATTTAGTAGGATGGGAGGAGAAAGTTTGGATCATAAAAGCCATTGAGCTTAGAGTATGTGACTGGTTTTGGACATCAATTGAACAAGCAAATTTCACAGGATCCTGGTCTATATTACGGGTGATGTTTTTCTTACTGCAATTGTCTTATTTCATTTTAATCATACTGTTCATCATTCTCTAATAAGAATCAGTAAATCAGGCTTAGGATATACCCTTGCATGGTACCTTAATGCCCACTTCTCTTCTTATCTTTGATGTTTTCTGTTGATAGTGAATCTAAGAGCAAATTCATGTAATTTAACCAGTCAAAGATGTTGGTCTAGGCCATGCTTACTGATGTTTGAATTCGAAGTTGTTGCTTAGATGTTCTGGTTAGGTTTAAGCTGGAAGAATTAGGATACTGGGGATTTGGAGTTAGCCCTGTCCACGGGGGTCCTTTTCCAACAGTTTGGCCTTACTAAGATCCCTTGAGCTAGTGTCAAAGCATTGAAGGTTAAAAACCCTTCTCTGATCTTAGGCCTTGCTCTGAGTTAAATCTTAGCTTTATTTTCCCTTTGGAGTATGCTGAAAGCAGGCCTGGAGTTAGATGACCTCTGACTTGATCTTAAGCTACCGTTTGTGTTTTCATTGAGATTTGCCTTTGAGTATGTCAAAGCAGGTCTGGATTTAAATGATATCTGACCTGATCTTCAGACTGCAATTGGGTTTCTTTCTATCTTTCACCTTCACTCCTTAATGTTCCATTCCACCATCTATTTAGAAGATCCTTTAGTATAGATGATTTTCCCTATGGAAACCTTGGTTAGTTGTTATGCAAGTAATTTCCTTTCATGACTCCATAGCCCAATGGATTGATACTTTCTTGACCTATCTTCTTTTGCCGAAACATCCTGCTACTTTGTTCCTTTCATCCCATAACCTTCCCAGTTAATGATCTCCAACCAATCCAACCAACCAAACCAAATCAACAAACCCTCGTGCTTCATACCTAGCCTAATACCTCATTTTGAGCATTAAATATATATCATTCTTTACATTTATAGAGATATCCCTCTCTGGATCTAGGAGGGCTAGATCCTAGGATCCCAAAGTGGTTTGATGTTGTCTAGTCTTTTGGTCTTGCCAATCTAGCCAAAACACTGGAACCCCAACAGGATATTTGGTCTAGGAGGTGATAAGGAGGAGCATTTGTAGTTGAGGTTTGGTGGGGAAGCTAAGGGATTAATAACAGGGGAATTGTCTAGCATCAAAGGCATTTTTATAGTGATTTTCCAGCAGAAGAACTTCAGCCAACTGTGCAGCGGGGTCAAGCCCAACAGGGGAAAATTTTTGAACTCGAACATTCCACAATTCCTTCACGGGTTTTTCTGGGTTTCTTGAGTAGAGTCTGGTGTCCGAATCCAGGAATTTTTTGAGTAGTGGGAGTAGCCCAACCAATAGTCTGAATTCAGCCTACGACAGAATTTATGGGCAGAGTAGCACAACATGAGAGCCACCAACAAAGAGTCATTCCATCTTTTCTTAGGAAGTGTACCTATTCCAACACCTCTTTTGTACTCAATTCCTGACATTAATAAAATGGATAAACTCATCTTTTGACTTCATTTTTTCATGTGTTGATGGTGTATTTTTTAGTCTATTTGCTTCTTATATTGCTGTCGTTTTCCCTTTTGGGATATTACCGAAAAAATTCTTATTTACTAGTTATAGTGAGAAATCCAAAGCTTAAAAATTGCATAAACATGTTACCAAGAAGACCATAATCAACATAGATGTTTTGTTAATTCAAAGAACAAGATTCATGGAATGGGGGTATAGAAAAGATAGTTTATGCAAGAGTGTCACTGATGGAAGAAGAGGATGTAGCAGAAAATGAGCAGAAGAGATGATAAGAGAAGACACTAAACAAAGTCGCGCCATCAAGGGCTCCAAGATATTCTAAACCACATGAATTTTCAAGCTGATCAACAGGTCGAAATTCTCCTAGTAGTCAATCAGGTGATTAATTAGGCAATGGTAAGAGAAATATGATAATTCTACAAGATATTATGATTATTTGGATGTCAGTTCAAACTTTTCATTGTTTTCATTCCAGCCTTCTTTGTTTGAAGAAGCAATCAGAGATGAAAATTGGGTGAGGGCCATGGATGAAGAAATATAAGCTATTAAAAATAATGATACATGGGATTTAGTTTATTTTCCAAAGAATAAAAATCTCATTGGTGTAAAATGGGTGTACAAGACAAAGTTGAGTGAGAAATGAGAAATTGACATATTTAAATCAAGACTTGCAGCAAAAGGATTCTCGCAGAAACCGGAAATATGTTTTAGAGAAACATTTTCTTCGGTAGCCAGATTGGATACTGTAAGAGAAGTTCTAGCCACAATAGCTCAGAAAAAGTGGAAATTATATCAGATGAATATGAAATCAACCTTCTTGAATGGAATTCTAGAAGAAGAAATATATGTGCAAGGACCTCCAGGATATAAACTTGAAGCACAAGAAGATAAAGTTTACAGGTTGAAGAAAGCGCTCTATGGACTCAAACAAGCACCTAGAGCTTATTATGACATAATGGATAGCTACATGATCGAGAATGGATTTTGCAGAGGCGACATTGAGCTTACCTTGTACACAAAGGTAAATGAGCATGGACACATTTTGATTTCTTGTTTGTATGTGGATGACATGATTTATATTGGTGATCTTGATTTAGATGAATTTAAAGCAACCATGATAAAAGATTTTGATATGACATATATTGGTCTCATGAAATATTTTCTTTACATAGAAGTTGAGCAATCTAAAAAAGGTTTTTTTATTCGTAAAAATAAATATGCTAGAGACTTGCTGAAAATATTCAGGATGGAAAATTGTAAACCTGGCCCTACACCAGTTGTGGCAGGTACAAATTTAAGCAATGATGATGAAGGATCAGATGTCAATCCAACTCTATTCAAAATTTTGGTTGACAAACTCATGTATTCCACAACTACAAGATCAAATATTATGCAAGGAGTTAGTTTGATTTCCATATTTATGGAGTTTCCAAAAGACTCAGATTGGTGAGCAGGAAAAAGAATTATGAGATACATAGAAGGAACTACATATTGTGGCATAATGTATGCAATCACAAAGAAGAAGGATTTGATTAGAGATACAAATAGTGATTTTGCAGGCAGTTTGGATGATAGGAAGAGCACTTATGGTTATGTTTTCCATCTTCATTTAGGGGTGATTTCATGGGCATAGAAGAAGTAGCCTATTGTGACAATTTCGTTAGCAGAAGCAGTATATGTAGCAATGACATCAACAACATGCAAAGCAATGTGGTTAAGAATAGTATTGGATGGACTCAAGCATAAATGACAAGGATCAAGAACAATATATTGTGACAACGTCTCAACCATTACATTATCAAAGAATAGTGTGTTTCATCAAAAGAACAAGCATATTTATACTAGATATAACTTTATTAGAGAACTTGTGAGCAATAGAGAAGCCGACTTGAAGACTTGTAAATCTAGTGATCAATTGGTTGATATATTCACTAAGCCATTAGAAAAATATGTCTTTGAGTTTCATAGAGGAAACTTGGGTGTTGTAAGCCTCGCTGAGACATAGACAAGCAGACATGTTTGAGTTGTCATGAGTCATGTCTTAGTTTAGCGGTCGTAATTAAGGGGGAGTGTTAAATATAGCTAATTACTCCTACGTGAAGAGTTGGCTAAATTTAGAGAGTCAATTAATTGAGTCATGTTGAATCAAGTCAAGTCTTATTTGTGGTAGAGTCAAATTTAGAGTGTGTGCATGTTAAATTATTTTTGGCAAGTTGCTAGTTGGAAAAGTTTAAATACCCCTCACCGAGCTCATTATAATCACCAAGTTTGCGTGATCAATTGAAGATCCGGAACTCATGTTATTTTGTGTGTGTTAAAATTTGTGCCTTTCCTCCTTTTCCTTTCCCACACAAATGAAATTGTTTCTTGAATTAAAATATAAGATTTTAATTTAAAATTTGAAATATTAAGAATTCATTACACTTTTTTGTAGCCATTGTAGTTTTGTAGATTAATAATATATATACTTGTAAGAAAATGATGAAGAATTCCCGTTGAAGTTGATATTTGTGGCTAAATTTGGATGAACCTTATTTCAAGCAATAAAAACTCCAGTTTCTATGAAGAAAACCAATTAGATATTCCAAAGTGCATAGATGATGTTGTATTGAGCTTAAAATCTCTTACTGTAGACTACATACATATAACACCAAAGACAAAGAAAGTATACCAGAAGAAACTCCCTGGGACTAGACCCAAAACGACCATGATAATCAAAATTTCAAAAACCTGTTGTAAGTCTTAAAAACATTATATAAAATGACATAATAAAAAAAAAGACTTAGTTGCTTCGAAAATTTGATTCCTATCTAATATCACCTTACAAAGAACCAAAGAGGAAAATATATCAAAACCAGCAAAAACCATCTTCGAGGAAGCCCATGGGAAGGAGCATTAAAGTGCAAAAGATCCAAAAACATCATGTGAGAAGGATCTTCTCGTCGTTAAGGAAAACACCATCTTTGAACCCTTGGTAATGGATCTCGCTGGAAAACACCATATTTGAACCCTTGGTAATGGATCAGGCCCTCTAGCATGGATAGACCCTTCTTAGATAGCATGCCTTCCATGGACTTCTGAACATATCAGATATGCACATAAACCCTCAGTGCACTTTAACCAATTTGATAAAAGAGGTGGGTAGAAACTGGATCTGTGATTAGCCCATTCTATAGAGACTTGTGAGTCTCTAAAGATAGATAAAGATTTAAGAGACAACCACTGGGCATAATAAATAAGTCCTCAAAGGAACATGATCTTCACTTTGGAATCGGTCTCAGGACCATCATTCCAGCTAAAACAATAATATAATCCGGACTCCATGGTGATGAAGGCACCACATCCACGTGTCATTTGTTGAGCAACTCCAACATAGGTCATATATTAGGCAACCCCATCGAAAAATCCAACAGGGTGTTTTTTCCAACAATCAACAAATAGAGAGTGTTTGTTTATCCTAGAACTAGGCTTCCGAAAATATTCCAAGAAGTAAGCAATAATGTTAATGCAAATCTGGTCAATTTAGAATGGGATATCCTCAAAAATAGGTTTTTTCCTGCCTCTATAAATACCCCAAAATATAAAAATAAGAAGTGCCTTCCATTCCTTGTAGATATAATAGAAGTCCATAATGCATTCATTTATATTAGAAGAGTTCCAACGAGAAACAATGTTCAAACTCTGAAGTACCTGGATCCAAATAGTGATAGAACCAACGCATTTTAGGAATAAGTGGGTATGTTCCTCTGTATCTTGAAGACACACAACACTGTTACCGATGAAATAGGTAATTGCACTGTTACCTACTTTTTTTTGGTAGCATAAAAAGCACCCGATTTTGAAAAGTGGTGATGCAGAATCACCCCTTTTTTTTTGTACACATTTTTGACACTCTAATATTTTTATTTATGAAGTATGAATATTTGTTTTAAAATGTTAGTGATTTTCATGCTAATTTTGAAAAGTATTGATGCAGCATCAATTTTTTTTTTTTTTTTAGAGTGGTGATTTTCATGCTAATTTTGAAATGTATTGATGCAGCATCAACCTTTTTTTTTAGACTGGTGATTTTCATGTTGGTAATAAAACACAAAACTTAGATAAAAAAATATTTATAAAAACAATAAAAAAACCAATAAAAATGTAAAAAAAAAAAAAATTAACTCGTTAAAAAAAAAAAAAAAAAAAAAAAAAAAAAAACAAAAATATTCGAAAATTATATCAAAAGAAATGACAAAATTAAAATAAATAAATAAATAAATAAATAAAAATAAAAATAAAAATAAAAATAATAAGAATAATAATAATAATTAAAATTTAGATAAAATTAAAAAAAAAATACAAAAGAAAAAAAAATAAAAAATTTAAATTAAAAATAATAATAATAAGAAAAAAAAAATAAAAATAAAATTAACCAAAAAAAAAAAAACACACACACACACACAAAACAAAAAAACAAAAAAACAAAACAAAACAAAATTTAAAATTAAAAAGAAAATTAAAATTAAAAAAAAAACTATCATTAAAAAACAAAAAAAATGAAAAAAACTACTTGCAAATAATTAAAAAACAAATATCCATAAATTTACTGTTTTTTTTTTTAATTTTAATTTTTTAATTTTTAAAATTGAAACAATTTATAAATTTTAAAAATGAAAAAATAAATAAACTAAAAGAATAAAAAAAAAATTAACTTAAATTAACAGTTAATAAATTTAATAAATAAATTTTAAATTTAAAAAAATGATTAATCTAAAATATTAAATTTAAAAACAAAATTAAAAAAAAAAACAAAAAAATAAAGACAAATTAAATTTAAAATAAAAAATTTGAATTAAAAAAAAATAATTTTAATTTTTTTGAAAAAAAATAAAATAAAAAATAAATTAAAAAAAAATAAAAATAAAAATAAAAACAAAAAAAGAAAAAAAAAAAAAAAAAAGAGGAGGAAGAAGAAGAAGAAGAAAAAAAGAATTTTTTGATCGTGGTGGAGCCGCCAATCGGCCTCCCGCAACGGGAGGGTGATTCCGGGAATCGGCCTCCGCCGCCACCTGCGCGGGAGGCCGATTGGCGGTGCTACGACGATCAAAAAAAATCTTTCCTTTTTTTTTTTCTAAATTTAATTTGTTTTATTTTTATTTTTTAATTTTTCTTCTTCTTCTTTATATATATATATACAATTTTATGTTTAGTTTTTTCATTTAATGGTTTAAAATTTAATAAATTTTGTATTTTTTTTGTTTTGTATTTTATTTTTTAATTAATATATATTTTTTTTCAAATTTTCATTTTTAATTGATTTTTAAAATTTTTTAACTTTTATTTTAACATTTTATTTTATTTTCCCCGGATGCGGGTGACCACCGTTGACATCGGGATGAGCGGAGGCTGGGTTGATGCGTGGCATCGCCACAACGCAGCCGGCCGACTGCAATCACTCCACCATACCCGCAGCATTAAACTCCTGGCTCTTCACAATACTCGGCATTCAAGCCGGTGGGGAGGACGAGGCCATTGCCTTAACTCACCACCGTCCTCCAAGTGCATTTGCTCTCCCGCCTTCTCGATGCTTCCTCCTTACGCTCTGCATTTCATGTGGTTTGTCACCATGTCTCAGCTCATTGTTCCTCTCGGCTCTGCGTGCCCTCCGGAAGCCAAGCTCGCCAACTTCAGAACGACTCTTGGCCGGAGATGCACCCTCCTTTGCTGCGTGGAATTCGACTCTGGTTTTCATCACTGTCAAGGTCATCTGCATCCCTGGCTTCTTGCTGATCCGCCCCAGGTCTTCTCTCCTGGTCTGTCGCCGTCCACTCTGCCTACTTCGCCTCTCCTCTTCCCTCGACGCCTGCACTCTCCCTGCAAAGTCATGCCTCGGCTCCGGCACAGGCTCAGATGCCGCAGAGGCAGCACCCGAGCCAGACCTGCCTCCAGGCGTCGCTCACCTCCTAGCCCCTCGAGCTCTCCGGATTCTGAACGTCTTCGTCGCCCCTCCACGCGAGTCTCGTGCAGAAGAAGAGCTCTGCCGGCCCACCACCCTCCCTCTCCTCCGCGCAGCGTCTCTCCCCATCCTTCAGAGCCTCGCATTCCAGAGTCTGCCCTCTTGGCCAACCCGTCCACTGCGCTTTTCCACTTCCCTTGTGTCATGAACCAGCCCATGGTAGTGGCGACCATCTCTGTGCAATTCAAGGAGCTCCCTCATCTCAATTCGGGACCACCTCCTCCGACGCCTCCAGGGATTCGTTCTCACGAGCTCCAGTCTGCTCCGGTTATGCGCCCTTCTCAGCTGAACAGCCCACGCACCATGGAGAGTAGCGAGCTCGGAGTTGGCAGCACTAATCCCACAGAAGCGCACCCAAAGCAGAGCGACGCAGGCGAGGCAGCAATTCCCATGCAGGATGATGATGAATGCGGCTACGGATGTCGAATTGTCGAAGAATCCCCCTCTGATGATTACGGTCTCTAAATCCTCCAGTTTCACTGCATTTTCCAGGTTAGAGTTTTTGTATGGTTGGTACCTGCTGAACTTTAGGCCTGAGGACTTGTCTAATCTCAGTTATAGTTTTTGTTCATATTGCTACTGCTTTAAGACTTACTGTGTAATGCTGGTTTCCTCTTATGAGGCAGCAACTAATTTCTCCTCGCGCTGGTTTCCCCACGAGGGCAGCGCTTTTTTTGTCATTTGGCTGAACTCGTCCTACTGCTCGAAAAGCACCTCTGTATGTACCATATTTTATCACAGTAATAGAATTTAGTCTTATCTAGAAAAAAAACATTTTATTTTATTTTATTATTATATTTTTTTTAAATTTTTTTTTTTTAATTTCAAAATTTATTTGTTTATTCATTTATTTTTTAAATTTAATTTGTTATTTTAGTATTTACATTTCTTTTTTAAATTTAATAAAATCTAACATATATATTTTTAATTTAAGTTCATATATATATATATATATATATATATATATATATATATATATATATATATAATTTAAATTTAATTTATTTTTTAAAATTTATTTGTTTTTTAAATATATATTTTTTTAAATTTAATATTTTTATTGTATTTTATTTTCATTTTTTTATTTTTAATTAATTTTTCATTTTTTTATTTTTAATTTAAATAATGTTTTTTTTTTTTTTAATTTTATATATTTCTTTAAATTAATTTTTTTTATTTTAAAATTTATATTTTTTTTTTAAATTTTAATTTATTTTTTATTTTTTAGTTTTATTTAATAAACATTTTCTTTTTTTTTTTAAATTTAATTTCTATATTTTATTTTTTATAATTTCTTTCTTTTTTTAACTCTTCTTCTTCTTCTTCTTCTTTTTTTAATAATATTTTTATTTATTTATTTTTCTATATATTTTGAAATTTTAATCTTTAAATTTTTATTTTTATTTTTATTTTTCCTTAAATTTTAGGTTTTTTTAATGTTTGAATTTTAAAAATTAAAAAATGTTATTTCTATTTTTAAAAATGTAAAAAATATGACCCCCTTTTTTTTTTTTTTTTCTTTTTCTTCGTTATTCCAGCATCAATTGGTTTTGTTTTGAGGGTGTTTTTTCAATCTTTTTTTCAAGAAACAATTTTGTTTTTAGCATAATTTTATAAAATGTTGAAATTTGACCTTAAAAAAAAACCAAGTGCGTTCTAGAATACATTTTTTTTGTTTTTGGGGTGTTTTTTCATGTTTTTTGAGTCTTTTTGGGCCAGAGTTCCCGTTTTGAGGTCATGTTACCTATTTCATTGGTAACAGTGTTACATATAGCATCTTCCCGAACCTTGAAAACTTCCTCTTACCTAGGTTCTCCCAATTGAGGATCTTGGTTTGTCCCACCAGCCAACCAAAACACTTCACCTTGGGTGGCATATGCCACTTCCAAATCAACATATACCATTTCAACGGAAGGCTGAATATATGAAGGAGAAATGTGGAAATATATATCATCGGCCGATATGTTTTGGGCAGACCTCCCATTCCAAATTAGAGTGTCATCCTTATCATTGAAAGTGATACTAGCATCATACAAATTTTGTTTGTAAACATCCAAAAGCTGCATAATTTACCCATCAAAACCCAAAGTCACAAAATCAATTCAGATTGGATATAGTCCCATTTGATCTTCGTTAATCTACAATTGATGTAGAAAATATATCCCCAACTCGTGGATATGAAGGGTAATCTCCTAGGATAGAATATGATTTCCCCCAAAACCCTGAATGGGGTCCAGACCCACTGTTTCCATTGTGCTCGACCAATATCCCAACAAATATTTCCAAGAAGCCAATGATTGAACTTCATGAAGCCATTCCATATATAAGAACAGTATTTTGTAGATCACACACTATTTTTAATCCTCACTTGTAATGGTTGTTCTTTCAAATATTTTTCAGAAATGATATATTGCGAGAGCCCTGGTTTGAATAATGCCCTCCAAAAGCTTTTAATGCTAAGAGCCCATCCAAAATTCTCTATAAGTTTTAAGCCCCAACCCTCTTCATCCTTTCTCCTAGTGAGTGCCTCCAAATGAATAAGGTTAAGTTTTATCTAGTCCACAAGCACTAGACCAAATAAAATTTTCAATGATGGAGTTAATGAAATTAATGAATCTTTTGGGGAGAAGGAAAATGTGCATCCAATATACATAGATGCTTTGTAAAACTGATTGTGCAAGAGTAAATCCTCCACCCATTGAGAACCACCTGTGAGACCAAGCCTCTAATTTATCCTCAAACTTTTGAATGAACCACCCTCAATCCAAAATTTGTATCGATTTGGTTTCAATATAAATCCAAGATATTTGAAGCCATATTCAATATCTGTGACTTTAACAAAGAACATGGATGCAATCACCTCAATCTATTCTCAATCACCCAAAGCAAGGACGAACATGGACTTCTTCTCATTCAAATATAATCTTGATGCATCCCCAAAGTTGTTAATAATCATAAACAATTGTGTCCATTGTGCTTAAGAGACCCAGTCGCATATAAGGACGTCATTTCCAAAAATGAAATGGGATACAAAAGACTCTATGGATACCATAATACCATTAAATCTTCCATTGTGTTTATTGTCAAATAATCTCCTACTCAACCCATCAATAACCAAGAGGAATAATAATTGGGAAAGTGAACAACCTTTTCTAAACAATGGGAAGCCCTGACAAATGAAGAAGGCAAACCATTTATAAGGACTGCATAATTTATCAAAGTGACACATGTCATTATCCATTCAACCATCTCTGTCGAGAGATCGGTCTTATGAAGGATTAATCTGAGATATGTCCAATCTACACAGTCATATGCTTGAATGGACCTACTTACATGATAAGAATGGGTGATAAAAGAGATAAAGAGCTGTTGGAAATGAAAAAATAGAAATGCATTACCTAAGTACCAAGTCACAATATAAACCACATATACCAATAAATTCAATAAATAATCATATTTCACTTTCATAAACAATTATAATTATAAGTTCAACAAATAATCATTCCTTAAAAACAAATCACATTATTTATAATTTATATTTAAAAATAATAATTATAATATTTCAAATATATTAAATCCCCAACACCATACACATTAACATTTTCATTAAACCACTATTCCATAGAAATTAAATCTTATTAAAAACTAAATATTTTAAGATGTACTTTAAGGAACACACCTATAAAATACATAAAGTACTTTGATATTTAATTCACACTCTTTACCTTGTTATTAATATATTTTTAAATTCTCAAAAAAAATATATATATATATATATATATATATATATATATATATATATATATATATTTTGAAACATTTTAATTTATTTTGTTATTAATATATTTTTAAATTCTCTTAATTTATATTGAAACTTTTTAATTAAAAGACATATTTTATCTATGGTTTATATTGAATTTTTTTATTTATTAATATTTTAAAATATCAAATATTAATTTTATATTTATAATTGAATAAAAAAGTTATTTTTTTTTTTTAAAGCATCACATTAATATAAAACTCTAGTAAAATCATTTAAATTACCTAGCCGGTAAAATTAATAGACATCAATCTATAATAAGCTTAATAATACTTACTTTATTATATGTTTCAAGTCATTGAAAAAAAACATAAAAATTAACTAAATTATAACTTTAATTTAATTATCAATAATCGTTAGGTGAATGGCAAGGATTTAACCTCCAAGGAATATTCTAGAATAATCATACTAGTATACAAAAATCAAAGGTTGCAAGTAGTTATGCCATTTCCCCCTTCTAATTAAATCGATTAATTAAAAAAATTGACATATGAACAAGTGCCATTTGAAGTGAGTTATGTTTTTTTTGGACTTTTTCTATTGATAAGCTATAGTATTGTAAAAAAACCTATTTACAGATGAAGTGTCTCTATCCTAAGGTGGAAGTTGATCTCCATTATTAAAAATCTTCTTCGTATTTTTTTAAATGTATATATGTTTAACTAGCATATTACTTTTTTTATGATTAATAATAATAAAAAGAATAAAGTCATTAATTAGTTACTTTTATGTTTTTTTATTAATTTAAGCAATGTGATATGTATCAAGAAGTAAGTGTTGATGCTTATTATGGATTGATATCTATAGGTCTTTACCAACTATTTAATGTATATGGTAACACTAGTAAAAATTATTAATGATAAAAAGAAATAATATATAAGTTAACTAGCCTAGTCATATAAGTTAAATGGTCGGTAAATGTTCATAGGCATCAATTCATAATGGAGATTCAACTCCACTTTATCATGAAGATTCTTAGTCTAAATAGTGTTTATTACAATGGGAGTGTCAATACCATGGCTTATCAATACAACATGGCCAAAAAAACCATAACTTATTTCATATGGCACTTGTTCATATGACTTTTTTTTTTTAATTAATGAATTTATTTAAAAGTGCAAAAAGACATAATACTTTGAAAATAAATCTCATTGTTCGATTTGTGTATGCTAGTATGGAGGTTAAATCCCAACCATAATGGTTCTTGATAATTAAATTAAAATTATGGAAGCCCTAATCAAAAATAGACATGCTTATGGACATAAACATATGTACATATATATTTTAAAAAAACATGCAACAACATTCTTAACCATGGAAATTCATCCCCTTTATCATGGAGATTCTTGAGCTATGAATAGGGTTTTTTACAGTACCATGGAGCAATACAATGGTTTATCAATATCATATGTACAAAAAACCATATCTCATTTTATATGGCACTTGTTCATATGATATCTTTTTAATCAATTAATTAAATTAAAAAAGAAAAAAAGATATAACTACTTTGAAAATAAATCTTAGTATTTGATTTGTATATACTACTAAGAATATTTTGAAATATTTTATGGAAGTTAAATCCCTACCATTCATTTAATAATTATTGATAATTAAATTATAATTTTGAAAATATTATTCTAAAATAAACTTAACATGTTTTGAATAATTTCTTAAAAATAAACACATACTTTTAATTTTTAGAACCATTCAAACTATATTCATTAATATGAATATTTAAATATTTTATTAAAATTTTATATTAAAATATTTTTAAACCATAAAACATAAAAGTATAAATTATCTTTTAATATTATTTTTTCACTCTATTAACCAAAATAACATAATACCCCAATTCCAAAATAGAAACGATTAATTACACATGAAAATTTGCAGCTTAAAGTTACTGAGAAGTTTCCCAAGGAAATGATTGAAACTAGAAGATTCAATGTTCTTCAATGGGATAGCCTACTCCAATGGGATAGCCTACTCCAGGACCAAGTTGCCCAAGGAAATGATTGAAAGGAGAAGATTCAATGTTCTTCAATGGGATAAACTACTCCATCATCCAAATGGGAGTGTACTCGGTATCTGTGAGAATTCACTTGAGGTGGGATATTCCACTTCTCACCCTAGCATAAGGATATTTTTTATGTTTATTTATATTATTTTATAATATCGTTTGTGTTGAGAATTTTATTAATAAAAATGTTGTTTTTAGTATTATTTTTTAGATTTTTTGGTGTAAAAATTTGGTGGAAAAAATCGAGGTAAAAATTTGATTTATGTTATTTTTAGTGATTTTTTTTATTATATAAATGGATTCAGCATCCTTAAAATTTTTTGGGATACTTGAAGTGTACAAAGATTACTCACCATTAGACCAAAAATACTTCCAAAAATTCTCATTAAAAACAATTAATAAAAAATTACAACATGTAAAAAAATTATATAAAAAATTTGATATTGTTTATATATTATTTCAATTATATGATATTGAGACTTCTCCTTAAATTTATAATAAATAATTCATACAAATCGATTCAACGTTCATCAAATCGATGGCCGAAATAGTGTGATTGTGACAGTTGCAATTATGATTAACTAGTTGTTAGTTAGTTAAAAGACATTTTAATTATCTGTTGTTAAGAAAATATTGGAACAATATTTCTTTTCTTTTTAATTTTGAATAATAAAATGGTTATGAAAAGTAATAGTACAAAGATTGTTGGTAAATGTTTTCCTGGAACTCAAAAAGGTGGTTGGACAGTTTGAACAGTTACCTGCTCCTCTGGAGACAAGAGACTCATCCCAGTGAAGAGTAAGGGTATGGCAACTTCATTTAAAGTTAACTAGTGTTAACTAGTTAAAGACAATTTGTTTAATTCTCTTTTTATCTGGCAAGAAAAAACTTAAATCATTAAAGTTGATAAAACAAATTATTTAATTTGTTGATTTATTAATGAGGAGAAATTAATTAATGAAAAGAAAGTCTTTTTAAGTTGTTGGTAAAAGAATGTTTCCAAGAATAGGAGGTGGTTGGGAACAATTGGAATACAGTTACCTACTCCTCTGAGGATAAAGCTGAATCCCAGGGGAGGAGTAGGGGTTCGGTACTATTTTCTTTGTTAAAGGAGAGTATTTTCTAGAGCTTGTTATGATCAGTTGAAAATAACTCAAGGAAAGCTTTGTAAAACCAGTCTTTCTGAGTTTGATTGGATTGGCCATCCAGAGGTCATAGCAGAAAGAGAATTATTTCCATTGTTAAACCATGGCACCGTCTAGATTCTGGAGCTAGGGGGCAAGTGGAGGATGTCATAGCCTCCCTTGATGGTTGGGAGGACTACAGTTTGAAAGATTTAAACCAAATAAGTACATAGATTGTTTAATTTCTGAGTTATTGGTATTATCATTATAGAAAAGATGACTGTATTAGAATAATGTATTATTAATACAGTAGAGTTAAAAACTGAAACTCTGTATATAGTAGATGATAATTTCTTTATGTAAATGGCAAGCATAAGATATTGTAGGATGATGTAGGTTAATGTTTAAACTACCAAGATATGTTTCTGTATAAATTACACCCTATGAAGAATGTAGAGGGTTTAGCTTAAAGAAATAAATACTCATGCAAAAGCAGAGAAGGCCGAAACAGGAATGTAAAAGGGACTGTGATATTAACAGCGAAACACATTATACAAGTTAATATACAGTAAGGAAATGTTTAACATAGAACATGATTAATCTTAATAAAAAATGAATTCGAAAACTTGTAGTCTCGGGCTTGGGTGAAACCCTACCCAGACTCACTGTTCAAAACGAAGAAAGAATACTATACGCAGACATTAGAATGATGGTCCGATTATCGTTTAACTTAATTATCAAGAAGAATAGGAAATGAAAAATAAAAACTTTAGCGAAATTTTAAATCATTGCATGTAACTATTTATACAGAATAATGCGAAATCCTTATGAAGAAAATACAGTGAAACCCTTGCATGCTATGTTGAACCATTATACAAGTGTATTAACATTTATTACTATTCTTTCAAAAGAATATTTATGTAGAAGAACGCATGCGACAGATAAGAGAAGTCTGAATTCTAGCCAAGTGCGCGAATCTTGAATTCGTTCATATAAATATCAGAAAAATTTCTACAGAAGTTAACATTGCAAAGATATAACCGTGTCTATTTCCAGTTCTGGATAAATATATAGATGCGAGTAGAAATTTAGAAGTAAAACTAACAATAACACATTTAACCCTGAGTTCTGGGTATAATCGTGTTTATAATTGCATTAAGAACAGAAAATAAACTCCCCGCCCTCTATAGGTTTCGAGCCATAAGACATGGGGATTAATCCCTTAATAATAATGTTCAGATTTAAAATACAAATCTCTTGTGTAGCAAAGCACAGAGTCCGCATACTTAAAGTCTTTAAAACCCGGCAAATATAAAATGAAATCAACCCAGAGCTGAATAAGGAAAAATATGAAACCGGAACCTAGGGTTTCGACTGCCATTGGAGAACGAAGTACCTGTGCATCATAGGAGCAGAAATTAGACACAATTGTGAAGCATGTAAGCCCTTTCAATAGTTAAATTGATTGTGTCAAACCTGTAAGAGTTTTCAATAAACAAATCAAGGGTAAGAACTTACGGAAAATCGTAATATGTAATGTTCCAAAATTTTCTTCAATAAATTGGAACATTACTTTTTTTCTAAATTCATTTGGGAAATGAATAATTGGGTAAGGAGGCCCAATTGATAATAAAAACATAAATAAAATCCCTCTAATATGAAAATGGATCAACCGTGGAACCATATTTCACACCCTCATGTGTGAAAGGAGATATTTGCAAAGAGGTTTGACCAAGTCAACCAGCGCAGGGTATGAGGTGGAAAGCACTGCATGAAAACATAGGAGATGGTGGGGCCTAGGGTTGAGAGAGGCCCATTGTTATAAAAAGGAGGAGAGCCTCTTCATTTCGGATATTATTCGATGTTTATGCATATTGAGCTAGTCACTTCGACTACTTGAGCACGCTGGCTGTTTAGCTTGTCTGCAGCACTGTTTAGTGCATTGAGTGTCTACATTTGAAGATCTCATCCTCAGCCCCGGGGGACTTCGAGTGCCTGCTTGGGTGAGGTTGTCCTATCCGTATTTTTCAGGTGGATTGGTGTTTGGCTTTTGTGGAGGAGCAGTGCATCCATAGACTGCGCGGTCTTGAGAGGGAGGACGCAGTCCATTTTGAGGGAGCTCCGGAGTGGCATTGTTTCGGAGGATTTTGGCCGAGATATTGAGCAAGGGACTAGCCCTTGCCTATTGGAGACTTTTGGTTGAGCGGGAGGTCATATCTTGGAGGATTCCATTCAGTCTCAACGTGGCCCTTGGGAGGATAGTGTAGATCCTCAAGGGAGGTATTTTCGGAGGTTGTCCATTCTAGGAACGCTCTCTGGGATTTTCTGGGTTTTGTGAGCAGAGGCTGATTCCAGAGTTTCAGCTTATTCTGAGTAAGGGAGAAGCCCCAATTACTCATCTTGTTCCAATAGTAGCAGTAATTTTTCCAGCAGCTTGGACACAGATCAGAGAGCAGTCATTCCTTGTCATTCTGAGAGTATTTCTTTACTTGCCTTGTGCAAGTTTAGGTGCCATCACTTTGATCACCTATTGTATTAATTTATATTTCTCAGTATAATAAAATGGCTCAGCATTCTCTCTGCATTTTTTTAGTACCTGTTACATGTTCAATATATATGCTATTGTATGCTTGCACTACTGTTATTTCTCTCCTTGAGCATTCCAGTTTCTATACCACTTGGTGTGCTTTCCCCATACTCTTAGACAGAGTTTGGAAAGGGCCAGATAGCCTCCAGATCTCACCCTATTTTCAGAGGTGAAATATCTAATAAATTCCCTCCCAGTCCATCTCTGGTTGGATTTTGTTTGTGTTTTAGAGATATCCCTGAAAAGGGATATTACAGTGGTATCAAAGCATCATTCTGGCTCAGCCGTGGGGATATTTTTCTATGAACAAAGAGAGTAGGTAGAATCTTACCCACCAAACGAAGTAGAGGTGGAAAATATGGGGGTCTCACAAAAGTGTGACCAACATTTACCAGCCTTCGGTAGGCCAACCAAGATCACGATGCCTACATTCTTACCTCTAGTACCAAGTGAGAAAGGGAGGCGGCATGATCATATACCCTTTGGAGATTATTTCCGCAAATGGAAGTCCATGGGGGAAAACTTCAGAGCAGCTTTGCCCTTCAGAGATTACTATCATCTTAGGCAGGATGAAGAAGGAAGTAAGAGTGGGGATCTAGCACTCAGAGTTCAGAGTTGTAGCGTACCACTGGAAGGTCACCTTTTCCCACGTATGATGGATTCACTGATTTCACGGTTCGAGATCGGGTGGAAAATTTGGATACCTCTTTCCAGCTTGACCGAATAACGGAAGGGGAAACCATCAAAATGGCTAAATCGCACTTGGAGGATGAGGGCACACAGGATCATGGGAAGCATGTGGTTACACCCAGTATGATGCAGGGGTCACATGTGTTGGAGAATTATTTGACCATATTGGAGGACATCTCAGTAGAGAGAGTAGAGCTTACCCCGGTAGTGCCATCCATTAAGGTGATGACCGAGGTAGTGTCCAAGTCTTCAGGTGGTTGCAGCTTTCTTGGCTCAGCCTGTGAGTCTAAGCCCAAGAAGATCAGAATGTTGAAAAAGATGAGTTTATTCTCATCTATTTTCAGATCCAGAGGAGACATCTCCAAGGAGGTCAAGAAGACTGAAGAAGAAGAAGAGGAAGTACCATGCACTTCCTATTCTCATCAATAAGAAGGCATTGAGCATGGAAGATACTTGGATCATCAGATCCTCAGTGATTACCTTGTTGAGTATAGATATTAACCTAGAGCCTTTAGGGAGACTCTAGATTTTCCTCATTTCATCCAGCTGAAGGAAGAGAAGAGACCATGTAGCAGAAAAGAAATAAAAGGCAATAGATTTCTATTGTCTACCTTTGATGGGTCATCTAATGCAAGAACTTGGGTGAGAAAGTTGGAGGCATTTTTCCTACTAAATCCTGTAGCAGGGAAAGAAGATGTTGAAATCTCAGCTCTGCACTTAGAGGGTGAAGCCTATGATCGGTGGTGCAACCACTTGAGCCATGCAAGGGTGAAGACTTTTGTAGAGTTCACTCAAAGGTTGATCCAAACCTTTGATGGAGAAAGAGAAAAGAAAGAAAAGATCACATCACCTCTTGAGTGGGCTTGTGATAACGCTGTCACACTCATGGAGGAGCAGCCACACGCATCAACAGTTGGGGAAGCCAACACTTTTGAGGAAGGGACTCCTGTAGCTCTACAAGAAGTTCCAAATGCACATCAAGGTATGAAAATATTTCCACATTCCATTGTTGTAGCAAATTCTTTTGATAAATGTGGAGATTTACTTTTGCATGACCAAGGGTCAAATCCCATTGCTACTATAGAGCAGCTTGGTTGCACTGCGCTGTGCAACATGAAAATTTTCAAGGGGGAAACAAACCATCATCTTCATGAGCCTTTTTTGGATTGCATATCACATTGGAGGTTGGGGTTTGAAGCCTTGAAGAATGATGGTAGACATCTTGCAGTGAGAAACCCTTTCTCCCTTCAAGATGACACTTTCTCAATGAGCTCCTCTCTGTTCAAAGAGGAACTTCTACTTTCAAATCCAAGACCTCAAAGGTTTTGGAAGACTATGGATGAGAGGAAGGTCTCAAGGAGAGATCTCATTAGAGGTGCACTTCAACACACCATGGAGTGCAATGATTTTCTTCCTTTCTCACAAGAGCAGATAGAAGATGGAGGACATCTTAGGATGGATAACATATCTCATGCTTGTGTTGGACATTCCTTGAGCCATACACATCATGATGGGAGGTTTTTTCATACCACCTATTTGGGTCTTGATAGGGTCTCATTGATCCTTGAGGAGGTTGCATTTCAAAATACCATGAAGTAAAAAGACAGGAATTTGATTTGGGAGGATGGTAGCCCTCATGGGAGGAGTACCAAGATAAGGAGAAGAAGGAAGCATCCACAAGAGGTTGAGTGGATGTGGTTGATGGGCAAGGAGCTAGGAGGCTACTTGCAGATCGGGCAACAGGAGGCTTGGCTGCGCTGGTTACTCTTGAAAGAGTTTGGCCATCACTTGGCAAACACTTTTTCTAAGAGTAGGAGGGAAGATACTTGTATCATTGAGTATCATAGAGTATGGGTGCATGATGTTGATGTGATTCTCATATCATTCATTGTGTCTTCATCACATGAGTTGTATGATGGAGGTATGGGGAGGCAGCAAAATGTTTTGTTGCTTTGCTTGTTTCTGGGAGAGAAAGAGATTGCTCTCACACTTTACATGATGTTGCGGGAGGAGGAGATGGCATTATCTCCTTGGTCTTAGATGATTTGGAAGCTCTTTCATCTTGGGGAGTATTCCATATTTGTTGCAGCATTATTGAAGGAATATTTGACAAGGAGCATGTCAAAGAACAGAGTTTTGTATTGACAGGGGTTATTTGCAAAAGCTCACAACGCTGTCACTTGGGAGCGAAGAATTATGGATGAAGTGTGCCCAGTGGAAATATGGTGGATCCATAACCCATAGGTCCCATGATCACTTCATATTTGTTGCACTTGATTAACAAAGAGGAGGTAATGATGAAAGAGACATCTATGGCATATTCTTCTTGACTTGGGTTTCCAAGCATAAGGAGGATTATATTCTTGCAGCACATGGTTCATTCTTCTTCATAGCATGCCAAAACACTATGGAGGACTCATGTATGGACCCATGTACCATCTTACTTCCAGCATATGGTGAGAAGTTTGTTTATACATTCATTTATTTGCACGCTCTTACCATTCTTATGCAGTGCATTGCTTCACAAGAGGGCAAGCTTGTCAAATTTCTCCATGAGTTGTATTGGGCCAATCTATATGATGGAGGCAGCCATCTATTTTGTGGCCTTGGGAAAATGTTTTATCACCACATGTATGTTCAGTTGCTACACTATAGCATGTATCATATAAAGACATGCATGATTAACCATGTAAAAAGAAACATTTTGCCATGTACTTTTATCAAGTAGCAACTTGTAAAACTGCGCTGTCACTACTGGAAAAGCTGTTGGTACCTTCTTGCATCACTTGTAACCTTCAACATTTTCTTCATTTTTCTACTGATCATGTCTTCATTTGCTGGTATAGATCAGATTTGTATGGGAGGCTTGATTATGAGGGAAACACATGAGCTAGATGTGTCCTTGAGTGGGAATAATTCTCACAACTTTTGCACTACATGTTCTAATGGGAGCATGAGAGGAGATATGGCCACCACAACCAAATGTTTGTTCTCTTTTGAGGTGGGCCATAAGATTGATATTCATCCATTGTACAGCCATGGGCAAGTGCTTGATCATGTATTGTTGTTACATTCAGCCATTTACTATCCTTTAGTATATGTGATGAATCATGTACATCGCTTGCCATGTAATTTTATGAAGTTGCAATGGATGGGACTGCGTTGTATCCTTGTGAGAAATTGTTTGCATCATGTATCATCATGTTAAACCTTCAGAAAAATTCTCATTAGGATGTTCCAAGATGACCATGTCCTATTCTTCATGGATGGATTGTTTTGGGCCAGCTTGTTCTTCATTGTTGGAGGAGCCTTCTTTGGAGGATTGTTCTTCACTTTGCCATTTGAGGGCAATAATTTTGCAGCCCAGGATCAACAAACACTCTAAAATTGTTATAAGTGGAGAGAAGGACCACATGGGGTAGGCTATGATGCTTACCATGATCATATTTTCAGCCCACCTTCATTTCCGGAGCTTGAGGTGGAAGGAGATTTTCAGGAGTTGCCTTGTTGGGAGGTGGGTCATTTTGTTTGGATGATTGCTTGGGGATGGAGGATCCACATGGGGGAGATGTTCCTCATTCTAGACTCCATGCCTTGAGTGGAGATTCTTCAGTTCTATCCTTGCAGTTTCTTGGGGACAAGCAACATTTGGGAGGGGAGGACTGTAATGTTCCAAAATTTTCTTCAATAAATTGGAACATTAATTTTTGTTTAAATTAATTTGGGAAATGAATAATTGGGTAAGGAGGCCCAATTGATAATAGAAACATAAATAAAATCCCTCTAGTATGAAAAGGGATCAACCGTGGAACCAGATTTCACACCCTCATGTGTGAAAGGAGATATTTGTAAAGAGGTTTGACCAAGTCAACCAGTGCAGGGTATGAGGTGGAAAGCACTACATGACAACGTAGGAGATGGTGGGGCCTAGGGTTGAGAGAGGCCCATTGTTATAAAAAGGAGGAGAGCCTCCTCAATTTGGATATTATTCGATGTTTATGCATATTGAGCTGGTCACTTCGACTACTTGAGCACGCTGGTTGTTTAGCTTGTCTGCAGCACTGTTTAGTGCATTGAGTGTCTCCGTTCGGAGATCTCCTCCTCAACCCCGGGGGACTTCGAGTGCCTGATCGAGTGAGGTTTTCCTATACATATTTTTCAGGTGGATTGGTGTTTGGCTTTTGTGGAGGAGCAGTGCATCCATAGACTGTGCGGTCTTGAGAGGGAGGACGCAGTCCATTTTGAGGGAGCTCCGGAGTGGCATTGTTTCGGAGGATTTTGGCCGGGAGATTGAGCAAAGGACCAACCCTTCCCTATTGAAGACTTTTGGTTGAGCGGGAGGTAATATCTTGGAGGATTCCATTCAGTCTCAACGTGGCCCTTGGGAGGATAGCGTAGATCCTCAAGGGAGGTATTTTCGGAGGTTGTCCATTCCAGGAACGCTCTCTGGGCTTTTATGGGTTTTGTGAGCAGAGGATGACTCCAGAGTTTCAACGTATTCCGAGTAAGGGAGCAGCCCAAATTACTCATCTTGTTCCAACAGTAGCAATAGTTTTTCCAGCAGCTTGGACGCAGATCAGAGAGCAGTCATTCCTTGTCATTCTGAGAGTATTTCTTAACTTGCCTTGTGAAAATTTAGGTGCCATCACTCTGATCACCTATTGTATTCATTTATATTTCTCAGTATAATAAAATGGCTCAGCTTTCTCTCTGCATTTCTTGAGTACCTGTTACACGTACAATATATATACTATTGTATGCTTGCACTACTGTTATTTCTCTCCTCGAGCATTCCAGTTTCTATACCACTTGGTGTGCTTTCCCCATACTCTTAGACAGAGTCTGGAAAGGGCTAGATAGCCTCCAGATCTCACCCTCTTTTCAGAGGTGAAATATCTAGTAAATTCCCTCCCAATCCATCTCTGGTTGGAGTTTTCTTGTGTTTTAGAGATATCCCTGAAAAGGGATATTACATAGTACTAAACCCTCTCTTAAAAACAAGTGAACTTGCAGAAATCGTAAAACTGAAACTCTCTTTTAAAAACAAAGAGAAGTAAAGCTAGGGTTTGAACCTAGGATAGAAGGGCTTTGAGCTTCCACACCTTGTATCACCATTTCAAGTATAAATATAAGCAACACAGAATGGAAATGCATTATTACTCCTAAACCTTGCAGCTGAGAGAAATTACCAAATGTAAACATAAGTTTACGAAATTGATTCATGCATAATGCACAGCCTTACGAATGATGAGAGAAACTAAGATTACTGTGATGATACAAAAGATTTAATACCCGAGAGTGTTGACCGAGAGAAGTTTCATGCCGCATATTTTCTCTCCATTCACTGATAAAACTCCAAAAACCCTCGACATCCAGAATGAAATCGAGATACCAACTCAAAGATGAAGCTAACAGACATCCTTTCAGTCTTAAGCCAAATATGATTCGAACCTCAAGCCTGTAAAATTCCTTGAGGAAAGCATAGCAATAGGGTGAGATGGTTTTTAAGTGCCAAGGGCGGAGAGAACGAAGAAGCTCGGGCGAAAAGGGAGGCAAAACCAGAGTTCCTACCCTGCCGAGCACATTCAACACTGCCAGTCTGAGTCGAGAAACTCCGATATGCACAATAACCAAATCCCAAGGAAAATCCGGAGAATAATGGCAGCTGTCCGAGAGAGTTAAATGCCCAGTATAGTGGTACTGCGC
This sequence comes from Pinus albicaulis, assembly GCA_034641835.2. NCBI lineage: Eukaryota > Viridiplantae > Streptophyta > Pinopsida > Pinales > Pinaceae > Pinus > Pinus albicaulis. The sequence goes on from CM076574.1 coordinate 229,499,379, forward strand.
GAGTTTACATCCAGCTCACAGGGTCATTTAACACACGCCAAGTGGAGTTAAATAATGTTATGTATCAACCATAACCTATGGATTTCCATCGCAAAATATATCTTATGTATTCTATTTTGGTTTAAACAATAACGTAACACCATGTGACAGGTTTTATATAAAATTCAACCATGTAAATAATATACAGCCATGCAAGACTTTAGTACTGAGACTTGCAATGATTAGATATGTTAACCAATGTTTTATTATGTGTTATAACCATCTGTTTATTTCACAATGATATATAATTGGTTACGTTATGAAATAGGGAGTTTTCTCATTAACATAAACTATACATAATAATATGTATGTAGAGGATTTTTTTTTTTTTTTACTCTGGTAGCTGTATTAATTATTAAGTTGTGACAAGTGGTATCAGATCCAGTTGCTATGCTGGGACCCTCCGAGTCTACTATCAATGAAGTTGTGTATCTGAATAGTGCACAGAGAGAGAGAGAGAGAGAGAGAGAGAGAGAGAGAGAGTGATAATGAGATGAGTGATAGCATCACAATCGCAACCAGAGGAAACTCAAGCACCAACAGTCATGAACCCGGAGATGTGGGTGCAATTAAACATAGAACAACACCAAAAGACCAGTCGGTTACTTAAAGAACAACAACACCAAACTGGTTTTTTTTTTTAACACGATGCAACAATTACAAGAGGAAATGCTAAGACTCAGGAAAGATAATGAGCGACTGTTACAAGACCAGGAGAAAAATTTAAAGAGTTTATCTGAGAAACAGGATCAGGAGTAGGATCATCCAAGTGCTGAAAGAAGCTTACCAGCAGATGAAGATCAGCAAACCAGAAATAAATTTACAGACAGAGCTAAACAGAGTCCCTCCCAGAGAAGCAAAAATAGAAATTACAATGAGGCAGAGTCGGGCAAGCTATCTGACCAGCAAGATACTAAGAGGCAGGAAGTAGAACTGCAGGGAAAATTCCGTAAAATTGAACCACCAACGTTTGATGGTGAGACAGAAGAGGTGGCCAAAGCTTGGTTAATTAATATAAACAAATAATTTCAGGTATATGAGTATAGTAGCAATCTAAAGGCCAGATTGTCTATATACCAGTTACGAGAAAAGGCCACCCTATGGTGGGAAGAAACGAAAAATGTGCGCAGCATTGATGAACAAGATATTACTTGGGAATTGTTTCAGCAGTACTTTAAAGATAAGTACTTGACAGAAAGGTTTTATGATGAAAAAGCTAAGGAATTCCATGATCTTCGGCTGGGACAAATGACCATGGATGACTATGTTACTAAATTCACTTCCCTGTTACGTTACGTTCCTTATCTTCGAGAAGAAAATTCCAAAGTGTAGAGGTTCTTAAGTAGCCTACCTACTCATATGAGGGAATGAATAGAATTTGTTAATCCTCAGAACATGGATAAGGCCATTCGTAAATCACGAATGTGCTATCAGCAGTCCAAGGCCAAGAGTGAAGGAGGAAAAATCTAGCAGCCAAAGAAAAGTCTAAAAAATAATTCCAATTTTAAAAGTAGTAAAAGTGGCAACTTTAAAGGCTTAGCACGAAATTCTATCAGTAAGAAATTTGGTAGGAATCATCAAAGAACCAAATGGCCAGTGGAAAAGAAACCCACAGAAGCATCTAGTAAGCCAGAGCAGGGACAGATTACTAAACCTCCTCTACAGTGCTGGGGCTGTGGGGAGGCTCATTACTATAAAAACTGTCCACAACGAAACAGAAATGAAACTGTAACAAATCTGCAAGAGGCATCTACAGTGGGGGATGTGGCGCGCAACATACCCCGTAACAATGTAGTCTTGGAAGACCGGTAGGCTGATTTTCAGCCCACAATGATTGAACTAGAAGGTACTTTACTAACTAAACTTGTTTCAATTTTGGTAGATCCTGGAGCAAGTTTGAGTTATGTCAGTCCCAAGTTAGTGGAAATGTGCAAATTAAAGGAACATAAATTTAAGAATTCCTGGTTAGTACAGCTAGCTACCGGGGCAAAACGAAAGGTAACTGCAAAAGTTCCTAATTGTACATTAGAGGTGGCAGGACAATAGTTACAAGTAGATTTAAATATCTTACCATTGGGGTCTTATGATGTGTTATTGGGCATGGATTGGTTGGAAAGACACTGGACCTTAGTGGACTACAAGGAAAATATCATTTATTATAGAATGCATGATGGCACGTGAAAAGAGATTCTAGGAATTAAAAACCCTGTGCAATTACGTCCAATCACGACATCTCAAATGGGTAAGTGTATCAGAAAAGGATGTCAGCTGTATGCAATTCAAGTGGGGTACACAGACTCCAAGGAAGAGGCACCAATGATGGAAGAGATTCCTGTAGTACAGGAATTTCTGGATGTTTTTCCAGAAAACATTCCTGGTTTACCACCTAAAAGGGATATTGATTTCACCATACATTGTTGCTTGGAGCCTCTCCGGTGTCAAGAGCTCCTTATAGAATGAGCGTGCCAGAATTAAAAAAACTAAAAATGCAGCTACAAGAGCTGCTAGACAAGGGCTATATCCGTCCAAGTGTGTCTCCATGGGGAGCACCAGTCCTATTTGTTAAAAATAAAGATGGAACCTTACATATGTGCATAGATTACAGGCAGCTTAATAAGCTAACTGTTAAGAATAAATACCCCTTACCAAGAATTGATGACTTATTTGATCAAGTAAGGGGAGTTAAGGTGTTTTCTAAGATAGACTTATGATCCGGATATCATCAGATTCGAATTAAAGACGAGGACATTTGTAAGACAACATTTCACACTCGTTATGGGCACTATGAATTTGTGGTGTTACCCTTTGGATTGAAAAATGCACCAGCAACCTTTATCAGGTTGATGCATGGCATCTTCCACCCATTCTTGGATAACTTTGTACTTATTTTCATAGATGACATTCTGATATATTCTAAAAGTGTGGAGGAACATAAAGAGCATTTGAGAATAGTTTTGGAGATGCTAAGAAAGCATCAAATTTATGTTAAGTTCAGTAAATGTGATTTATTTAAAAAAAAATCCAATATCTGGGACATGTCATATCAGCTGAAGGAATCGTTGTTGATCCGAAAAAGATCAAAACTATTATGGAATGGCGAGTACCTCAGAATGTGGCCGATATTAGATCGTTCATGGGGTTAGCTGGTTACTACAGAATATTTATAGAAGGATTTTCCAAAATTTCTTTTCCTATCACATCTTTGCAGAAGAAGGGAAAGATTTTCAAATGGACAAATGAGTGTCAGAACAACTTTGAAAAGCTGAAGCAACTTTTGACTACAACATCGGTTTTGAGGGTAGCTGATCCTAATAAAGATTATGAAGTTTGTACTGATGCAAGTAAAGAGGGTGTTGGAGAAGTATTAACCCAGGAAGGAAAAGTGATAGCATACGAGTCTAGAAAATTGAAGGACCATGAACAGAAATACTCTGCTTATGATTTGGAGCTTACAGCAGTGGTACATGCTCTCCGGGTATGGAGGCATTACTTGCTGGGTAAGAGGTTTGTACTTAAAACAGACCATAGTAGCTTGAATAATTATTTTAAGCAAGCATATCTAAATTCCAGGCAAGCAATATGGAATGCCTTTCTAAGTGAATTTGATATGGAAATTCAACATGTAAAGAGAATAGAAAATCGAGTAGCAGATACGTTGAGCAGAAAATTACATGGCATCTATGCATTTTACTATAATCAGCTAGAAAGCCAATTTTTGGAATAGTTAAAAGATTAGGCACAGAAAGACCTGGAATATAAATACCTTTGGCAACAAATGGAAGAAGATAAGAAGGAAGGAAAAACATCTGAGTATGGAAAGAATGAAGATCAGGTGCTGACCTTTCGAGGAAGAATTTATGTGCCCAATCGTATAACCTTAAAGAAGTCAATACTGAATGAATTCCATCGCAGCAATTACGCTGGTCATCCAGGATATCAGAAAATTCTTACTGCAATAAGAAAGGTATATTATTAGCCGGGCATGCGTAAGAATATTGCTGAATATTTAAGCAAATGTTTGGAGTGTTAGCAGGTAAAGGTGGAGCACTAGCATCTTGCAGGACTATTGCAGCCCATATCCATACCAGAATGGAAGTGGGAGGTCATCTCCTTAGATTTCATCATGGGATTACTCCGAACAAAAAGGCAAAATGATTCAATCATGGTAGTAGTAGAAATATTAAGAAAATCTGCACATTTTATACATGTACAGTCTATGTACAAGACAATACAGATTGCTGATATATTTATGAAAGAAACTTTCAGGTTACATGGAATACCAAAAACTGTGATTTCAGACCGGGATGTTAAGTTCACATCCACATTCTGGAAAACTTTGTTTTTGGGTCTGGGAACACAAATATATTTCAACACCGCCTATCATCCTCAGACTGATGGGTAAACGGAGCGGGTAAACCAAGTATTGGAAGACATGCTGCGCATGTATGTGATGCAGCAGCCAACCAAGTGGGAAGATTATTTGCATCTCGTTGAGTTTTCTTATAATAATGGGTATCAGGAATCTCTGAAAATGAGTCCCTTCGAGGCATTGTATGGTAGGAAATTTTGTACACCTATAAGCTGGAGCAGTCCTGAGACTAATTAATGTTGGGACCTGAAATGTTGGCAGAAATGGAAGCTGAAGTTAAAAGAATGAGGCAGAATATGAAGGCTGCGCAAGACCGACAAAAGATTTATGCATATAAGAAAAGGTCTTACCATGAATTCGTGGTGGGTGATCATGTTTGCGTGAGAATTAAGACCAAGAGGAGTACCATGAGATGGACCTCTTGTGCCAAATTATCTCCCAGATACTGTGGACCTTTCCAAATACTGGAAAGGGTAGGACCAGTAGCGTATCGGTTGGCTTTACCTAGCCACGTTCAAGTTCACAATGTGTTCCATGTGTCCTTGTTGAAGCGATATGTACATGATGAAAAACATGTGATTCATTGGAAAAATATTCAGGTAGGATAGAGATAAAAATCCTAACTTGAAGTTCTGAACAAAATTAATGTATATTGACTTGAAAACGTTTTTGTTTTTCAAGTAGAACCGGATGGAGATTTTCTGGTCGAGCCACAACGCATACTTGACTGAAGAGAAATCAAACTCCGTAAACGAGTAGTCATCCAGGTAAAAGTGTAATGGAAGCACTTCGGACTAGATGAAGCTACTTGGGAGGACAAGAAGTTCATGCGGGAAGCTTACCCGGAGCTCTTTGCAGAGCTGGGCTGAAACACCGAGGACAGTGTTACTTCCAGGGGGGGAAGTTGTGACAGCTTCATTTAAAGTTAACTAGTTAAAGAAAATTTGTTTAATTCTCTTTTTATCTGGCAAGAAAAAACTTAAATCATTACAGTTGATAAAACAAATTATTTAATTTTCTGATTTATTAATGAAGAGAAATTAATTAATGAAAAGAAAGTCTTTTTAAGCTGTTGGTAAAAGAATGTTTCCAAGAATAGGAGGTGTTTGGGACAGTTGGAATACAGTTACCTACTCCAATGAGGATAAAGCTGAATCCCAGGGGAGGAGTAGGGGTTCAACACTATTTTCTTTGGTAAAGGAGAGTATTTTCTAGAGCTGGTTATGATCAGTTGAAAATAACTCAAGGAAAGCCTTGTAAAACTAGTCTTTCTGAGTTTGACTGGATTGGCCATCCAGAGGTCATAGCAGAAAGAGAATTATTTCCACTGTTAACTCGTGGCACCGTCCAGATTCTGGAGCTAGGGGGCAAGTGAAGGACGTCATAGCCTCCCTTGATGGTTGGGAGGACCACAATTTGAAAGATTTAAACTAGATAAGTACAGAGATTGTTTAATTTCTGAGTTATTGGTATTATCATTATAGAAAATATGAATGTATTAGAATAATGTATTATTAATACAGTAGAGTTAAAAACTGAAACTCTGTATATAGTAGATGATAATTTCTTTATGTAAATGGCAAGCATAAGATATTGTAGGATGATGTAGGTTAATGTTTAAACTACCAAGATATGTTTCTGTATAAATTACACCCTATGAAAAATGTATAGGGTTTATCTTAAAGAAATGAATACTCATGCAAAAGTAGAGAAGGCCAAAATAGGAATGTAAAAGGGACTGTGATATTAACAGCTAAACACATTATACAAGTTAATATACAGTAAGGAAATGTTTAACATAGAACATGATTAATCTTGATAAAAAACGAATTCGAGAACTTGTAGTCTTGGGCTTGGGTGAAACCCTACCCAGAATCACTGTTCAAAACGAAGAAATAATACTATACACGGACATTAGAATGATGGTCTGGTTATCATTTAACTTAACTATCAAGAAGAATAGGAAATGAAAAATAAAAACTTCAGCGAATTTTTAAATCATTGCCTGTAACTGTTTATACCGAATAATGCAAAATCCTTATGAAGAAAATACAGTGAAACCCTTGCATGCTATGTTGAACCATTATACAAGTCTATTAACATTTATTACTGTTCTTTCAAAAGAATATTTATGTAGAAGAACGCATGCGACAGATAAGAGAAGTCTGAATTCTAGCCAAGTGTGCAAATCTTGAATTCGTTCATATAAATATCAAGAAAATTTCTACAGAAGTTAACATTGCAAAGATATAACCGTGTCTATTTCCAGTTCTGGATAAATATATAGATGCGAGTAGAAATTTAGAAGTAAAACTAACAATAACACATTTAACCCTGAGTTCTGGGTATAATCATGTTTATAATTGCATTAAGAACAGAAAACAAACTCCCCTCCCTCTATAGGTTTCGGGCCATAAGACATGGGGATTAATCCCTTAATAATAATGTTCATATTTAAAATACAAATCTCTTGTATAGAAAAGCACAGAGTTCGCAGACTTAAAGTCTTTAAAACCTGGCAAATATAAAATGAAATTAACCCAGAGCTGAATAGGGGAAAATATGAAACCGGAACCTAGGGTTTCGACTGCCATTGGAGAACGAAGTACCTGTGCATCATACAAGCAGAAATCAGACATAGCCATGAAGCATGTAAGCCCTTTCAATAGTTAAATCGATTGTGTCAAACTTGCAAGATTTTTCAATAAACAAATCAAGGGTAAGAACTTACGGAAAATCGTAATACTAAACCCTCTCTTAAAAACAAGTGAACTTGCAGAAATCATAAAATTGAAACTCTCTTTTAAAAACAAAGAGAAGTAAAGCTAGGGTTTGAACCTGGGATAGAAGGGCTTCGAGCTTCCATGCCCTGTATCACCATTTCAAGTATAAATATAAGCAACGCAGAATGGAAATGCATTATTACTCCTAAACCTTGCAGCTGAGAGAAATTACCAAATGTAAACATAAGTTTACGAAATTGATTCATGCGTAATGCACAGCCTTACGAATGATGAGAGAAACTAAGATTATTGTAATGATACAAAAGATTTAATACCTGAGAGTGTTGACCGAGAGAAGTTTCATGCCGCATATTTTCTCTCCATTCACTGATAAAACTCCAAAAACCCCCAGCATCCGGAATTAAATCGAGATACCAGCTCAAAGATGAAGCTAATAGGCATCCTTTCAGTCTTAAGTCAAAGATGATTCGAACCTCAAGCCTGTAAAATTTCTTGAGGAAAGAAGAGCGGCAGGGTGAGATGGTTTTTAAGTGCCAAGGGCGGAGAGAACGAAGAAGCTCGGTCGAAAAGGGAGGCAGAACCAGAGTTCCTACCCCCCAAGCATGTTCAACACTGCCAGTCTGAGTCAAGAAACTCCGATATGCACAATAACCAAATCCCAAGGAAAATCCGGAGAATAATGGTAGCTATCCAGGAGAGTTAAATGCCCAGTATAGTGGTAATGCGTGAGTTGAAATCCAGCTCACAGGGTCATTTAACACACGCCAAGTGGAGTTAAATAATGTTATGTATCAACCATAACCTATGGATTGCCATCGCAAAATATATCTTATGTATTGTATTTTTGTTTAAACAATAACGTAACACCATGTGACAGGTTTTATATAAAATTCAACCATGTAAATAATATATGGCCATGCGAGACTTTAGTATTGAGACTTGCAATGATTAGATATGTTAACCAATGTTTTATTATGTGTTATAACCATCTGTTTATTTCACAATGATACATAATTTGTTACGTTATGAAATAGGGAGTTCGCTCATTAACATAAACTATACATAATTATATGTATGTAGAGGAATTTTTTTTTTTTTTTTTTTTTACTGTGGTAACTGTATTAATTATTAAGTTGTGACAAGGGGTTCTGTTCAGGAGAAAAGGAAGGGTGAATATTTCTTTCTTGAGCTGGTAGTGACTAGTGGAAAAAATTATATTATTCATCAAAAAAAAATCCTGAAGATTTATGGTAGTAACTGGACTGGGGGGTCCTGAGGTCACAGTAGAGAATATACTGTCAACCCATACCTTTTCAAGGTGGAGCATGGGGGCAAAAGGAGGACGTAATCGCCCCTCTTGAAGGTTGGGTGGACACCAACAGCGAACTACGTTAGCCAGATAAGTGACTGTTTAATTATTAATACAACACAGTGAATGTCAAGTTTACTGTTATTTAAATAAGTGACTCTCTAATTCCTATTACAACACTGTGAATGTCAATATTACTATTATTTAGATAGGTGTCTGTCTAAAATTACAATTATAGCACATTGAAGGTCAAGCTTACTGTTATAAAAATTTTGTCTGTCTAGGTTTAAATTTTAAATATAAACATTAATGTTTATAATTCTTTCCTATTTAAATGTTAAACAAGAGATTATTTCTAAAAGTGGTATGTATATATACAGGAAGAAAACATGTATTCAACCCTATTAAGATTTAAACCCATCTTTGATGTAATCTGTTTCATAATAGAGAAGAAAGTGTGACCTAGTGTTTTGTATAGGATTTAGTAAATAATGGCTATCTGTATATTTATATTCTTTTTTTTTCTAAAATAATCCGTACACGAAACTGATATGTGGAGGGTTTAATTCTGGAAGAAAATAAACACAGTAGAATGGTGTCAAGTTCTAGATGGCACGTTGAAAAACTTAGATTAAAGATAGGAAACCAATATTTTAATTGAAGACATGTATCAATACCACATTGTGTTTTACAAACCTTTTTGGAAAGAAAAGCAAGGAAACCACTAACATGTGTGGAGAGAATTGTGGGTATCAAGTTTAGAGTATACTCCTAACCTGATACACTTCGCTTTTCATTATTAAAAACTCTATACACAGACTAATGATGGTGGTCCGGTCACCAATGATGCCCCTAGGATATTCCTTAATTATCTAGAAAACAAAAGTGCAATTGAGAGAGAAGAAATATAAGTAAGACAGGAGAAATATCTTTTATTTTTTTAAAAAGGAATTACATTTGCTCTAGCAGACTGAGTATATATATTTATGAGGAAATGAATGTGAACCGACTAAGAAAATAAGGTAAAAACTCCAATAAAACAGTTTATCCATTGAATAACGCTGGACCAATGGAAGAAGACTCTGTTAAAACAATTACGCAAACTATAAACATAAAAATAAAATATTCCAAGAAGCATAAATTCATAAGCTTAGGTAAACAGAGCAGTACAACATAAATCTTTTGGAGCCGAATGCATAAGAAAAATCTATTAAAGCTCAAACCCAAAATTTCGGGTCGAGGAAAGAAACCACCGTACTGTCATTTAATTAATACAAAGCTATTTCTCAAGTCATGAATTGAAATATACAACTCTTCAGTATTAAACTGTCAAATAAACCCTAACTATTTGCACAGTAAGGAGTTTTTTTTTCTAAAGAGAGGTAATTGTCCGTTGAGGGACCCGAAGGAACTAACAAACTCATCAGCAGAGGCTGAAGGAGTTCCACTAGAATTTCGTTAGGTAAGAGCTTGAATGCAAAACCTGAGTCAGAATTCACTAACCTGCGGATGGACAATATATATAAGATAAGTAACATTTAAGAGAAACAAGTTTAAAAAAAAAAACAGAATATTATATATTTATATAACCCGAAGGCTAGTAAAGATTATAGAAGCCGACGGAGGTAAAGCTTACCTGATTAAAGGGAACTTCATACTCCAATTCTGTAATACAAACCCAGAAATATAAATTAACCAATAGCAAAAAAACCACACTTACGACAAAAACTAAAGGGAGGTTTGAATCTTCCAGAGTTGGAGAATTGTTGTTACCTCATAGGTTGAGAGAAGTGTTAACATATGGCGCAGATCGAAGGTTAAGGCGGCATGGAGCCAAGGCCTTGGATCTCCTCTGTGAGAACTACCATCCCTGATAAAGAGGGATTAACTAGATGGCATAACAAGTTAAATACCTTGGGAATCCAAACCTTTACTTAGACCTCGTTGCAATGGTGATGCCAGTGCAAGAGCTGAAGGTTGGCCACTCATTATGAGAACTCATCTCTGAGCCGAGGAGAAAATACCTCTAACCAAACAAAGAGAAAGAATTGCTAATTGAGAAATGAAAGTGTTGAAAAGAGAAGTTAGGGTGGGCATGAATGTCCAGGTGCTTCCCGCCAAAAATGTAAGTCATTGATCTATGAGCAGATCGACGGTGCCAAATCCGCCGGGTACCATTGGAAACCGCGAGTCTTTGCCATTGTAGCCAACAACTGTTAAGCGTAATAAATGCACAACACTGCCGAGCTTTAAATTCTCTAGCATGCCAGCCACTTGCCGACGGAAATCCAGGTCAGAATTATGCATCGGTTAAATATCAAATGAATAAGAGTAATGTTGCATCGAGATTCTCAATCATTCCAAACTTACCATAAAACTATATTGCAAAGATATGCGAATATAAAAATAAGAGTTGAGCAATTTGTAAGTTAAGAATTGAAACTTTATAAGTGGATTAGAGTTATAATGTTATTTGAAGTTAAAGGTTTGATACAAAATGTGAATAAAGACTTAGGAGAAGGTGCTAATAAATAAGTTAGTGATACAACCTCTCTTTTATAACTTAAATCTAATTTGTTTAATTCAACTATGTGAGAGAAGGTAAAAAAATAATAATTATGTTCATATGTTACAAGTGGTATCAGAGTTGCATTCATATGCTGGGACCCTAAGGGTCAAATAACGGTAAATATGTATGTATATTCATGCACAGTGTTTAGCAGGAAACATCATGAGAAGGGGAAACACGCAGCAAACCCCCCAAGTCACCGGGGAAACCCAAGCTCAACTAGTGATGAACCCAGAAATGTGGGTTCAGTTCAGTTTCGAACAACACCGACAAAATAGTAGGTTGTTGGAAGAACAACATCACCAAACCAGTTTCCTGCTAAATACGGTACAAAAACTATAGGAGTAAATGGTGCGTGTTCGAAAAGATAATGAACGACTACTGCAAGACCAGGAAAAGATATTAAAATGCTTGTCAGATAAACAAAACTAGGAAGTGGAACATCCAAGTACTAATAGAGGCATGCAAGAAGAAGAAGAGTAGAAAACGAGAAATAACACCACTGACAGAGTGTTAAGAAGCCCGTCCCAATGAAGCAAGAACAAAAATTACAATGAAGTAGAATCTGGCAATGTGACAGATCAACAAGAAGTTAAAAATCAGAAAGTAGAACTTCAGGGGGAGTTTCGAAAGATAAAACCACCAACGTTCGATGGTGAAGCTGAAGAAGTGGCTGAAGCATGGTTAATAAAAATGAATAAGTACTTTCAAGTGTATGAGTACAGTAGCAATCTGAAGGCTAGATTAGCCATATATTAGTTAAGAGAGAAAGCCACTTTGTGGTGAGAAGAAGTGAAGAATGTTTGCAGCATAGAGGAACAAGATGTTACCTGGGAATCATTCCAGCAATAATTTAAGGACAAGTACCTAATAGAACGATTTTATGATGAAAAAGCTAAGGAATTTCATGACTTAAGGCTGAGACAGATGACTATGGATGAATATATCACTAAGTTTACCTCTCTGTTACGATATGTTCCATATCTTCGATAGGAAAAGGCTAAAGTGAAAATATTTCTGAGCAGTCTGCCAACACACATGAAGGAGCGAATAGAATTTGTAAACCCCCGAACCGTGGATGAAGCCATTCGTAAAGCATGAATGTGCTACTAGCAGTCCAAGGCTAAAGGGGAGGTTGGAAAAAATTGGCAGCCAAAGGAAGGACAAAAAAGTAGCTCAAATTTCAAGGGCGCCAAAAGTAGTAACTTTAAGAATTTTACACGTAACTCTGTCAACAAACAGTTTGGCATAAATCACCAAAGGACCAAATGGCCAGCAGAAGAAAAACCTATGGAAGCATCCAGCAAGCCTGAGTAAGGGCAGGTGACTAAGCCACCTTTACAGTGTTGGGGGTGTGGTGAAGCACACTTCTACAAAAATTGTCCCCAGCGAGCAAGAAACGACACAGTGGCAAACTTGCAGGAAGCTTCTACGATAGGCGATGTGGCACGAAACATTCCTCGTATCAATGCAACATTGGAGGACCGACAGGAAAATTATCAACCAACAATGATTGAGCTAGAAGGTAAAATACTAACTCAATTTGTTTATGTTTTGGTAGACCCAGGTGCAAGTCTGAGCTATGTTAGTCCCAAAATAGTGGAACTGTGTAAATTGAAAGAACAGAAATTTAAAAAGTCATGGCTGGTATATTTAGCCACTGGAGAAAAATGAAAGGTAACTACCAAAATTCCAAACTATACTTTGGAAATTTCAGAACAACAGTTACAATTAGATTTGAACATTCTGCCATTAGGGTCCTATGATGTGTTGCTAGGCATGGATTGGCTAGAAAAGCATTGAACCTTAGTGGACTGTAAGGAAAAGATTATTTATTACAGAATGCACGATGGAACGCGTAGAGAGATTCAAGGAATCAAAAATCCATTACAGTTATTCCCAATTACAGCATCCCAAATGAATAGGAGTATAAGGAAGGGATGCCAGATATATGATATACAGGTGGGGTATGCAGATTCCAAGGAAAAATCGCCTATAATGGAAAATATACATGTGGTACAAGAATTCCTGGATGTATTTCCAAAAAATATTCTTGGATTACCACCAAGAAGAGACATTGACTTCACCATAGAGTTAATGCCGGGAGCTTCTCCTGAGTCAAGGGCTCCTTATAGAATGAGTGTGCCAGAATTAACTGAGTTGAAAATGCAGTTATAGGAACTGTTGGATAAGGGCTACATTAATCCAAGTGTGTCTCCTTGGGGAGCACCAGTGCTGTTCGTAAAGAATAAGGACGGGATCATGCGAATGTGCATGGATTACAGACAACTAAACACATTAACAGTAAAAAACAAATACCCTCTACCAAGGGTTGATGATTTGTTTGATCAAGTGAAGGGTGCCACAGTGTTCTCCAAGATAGAATTAAAGTCTGTATATCACCATATTCGAATCAAGGATGAAGACATTTTCAAAATAGCATTCCGTACCTGGTATATACACTATGAATTTGTGGTGTTACCCTTTGGGTTAACAAACACACCAGCAACATTTATGAGGTTAATGCATGGAATATTCCATCATTTCCTGGATAATTTTGTACTTATATTTATAGATGATATTTTGATCTATTCTAAAAACCAGGAAGAGCATAAGGAACCTTTGAGGATTGTGTTGGAAATGCTAAGAAAACACCAGCTGTACTCTAAGTTCAGAAAATGTGATTTCTTCAAAATAGAAATTCAGTATTTAGGCCATGTTATTTCGGCAAAAGGAATTGTTGTTGATTCAAATAAGATAAAAACAATCATGGAATGGCGAGTACCCCAGAACGTGGTAGATATTAGATATTTTATGGGATTAGCGGGGTACTATCAAAGATTTATTGAAGGATTTCCAGAATTTATTTTCCTATTACTTCTTTGCAGAGGAAAGGAAAAGTTTTCAAGTGGAATTCTGAATGTCAGAACAGTTTTGCAAAGCTGAAACAAATTTTTACCACTGCACTTGTGTTAAGGGTAGCTGACCCCAACAAAGAATTTGAAGTATGTACAGATGCAAGTAAAGAAGGTGTTGGGGCTGTTTTATCTCAGGAAGGAAAAGTGGTGGCATATGAATCAAGGAAGTTGAAGGATCATGAACAAAGGTATTCAGCGTATGATCTTGAATTAACAGTTGTAGTACATGCACTCCGGGTATGGAGACACTACTTGCTGGGTAAGAAGTTTGTGTTAAAAATAGATCATAGCAGCTTGACTAGTTACTTTAAGCAAGCAGACTTAAACTCAAGACAGGCAAGATGGAATGCCTTCTTAAGTGAGCTTGATATGGATATTTAGCACGCGAAGGGAAAAGAAAATGTTGTGTAACCAGCTCCAAAAATAGAAGAAAAGAGATATCAACGCCTTAGAAATAAGCCACTTCGAGGGGGCAACCTCCAATACATTACTTAAATGAACAATTATTGGATGATATAATTTACAAAACCTCCTTTCTATATATAGGAGTCTATGTGGCCATAATGTAATCCTAGTGGGCCACAATGTAATCCTAGCCGACCTAACAATAATAATTTAAGGGCAAAATAATAACAAAATGGGGGTTACAAGGGTACAATAATAACAATAAGGGGGTTACACTAACAACAATAAGGGACTATACTAGTAATATAGGGACCTAACATGCCCCTCTCCTTCAAAAAAGTATTGTCCTCAACGCTTGAGTAGCTCTGGGTGCTTCTGTATAAAATTCTCATCCTCCCATGTAGAATCTTCAGTGGGTAAGTTCTTCCACTTGATGAGATACTCCGAAATTGATCGATTCCGTAGCTGTCGAGTTCTTGTTTCCGTGACTGCTTCAGGTTCCAATATGATTTTTCCTTCCTCATCAAGTTCTAGCAATATTGTTTGAACTGAAATATTTTCACCTATAACCTTCTTTAAGCATGAAACATGGAAAACTGGATGCACTCGCGAAGAAGCAGGAAGCTCCAATTTGTATGCCATAGTGCCAATCTTTTGCAACACCTTGTAAGGACCATAGTACTTTGGCGATAATTTATTATCCTTCTTAGCTTGCTTGAGGGACATTTGTTTGTATGGTTGTAGCCGTAAAATTACCCAGTCTCCTACATCAAAACTTCTCTCGCTGCGATGTTGATCTGCCTGTTGTTTCATTCGATTTTGTGCCAAATTCAGGTTATCCTTTAAGAGTTGGAGAACTTCTTGCTGATGCTCGATGTGATCTTCCACTGCTTGAACCTTCGAATTTTACCTTAAATATGATGTGATGGATGGTGGATGATATCCATAAAGTGCCATAAATGGGGTCATTTTTGCTGCAGTATGGAAGGAAGTGTTATACCACCATTCAGCAAGAGGTAACCACTTGACCCATTGTATTTGTTTATCAGATACAAAACAACGAAGATATCCTTCCAAACATTTATTTACGATCTCAGTTTGACCATCAGATTGAGGATGATAAGATGAGCTATGAGCTAATTGAGTACCCAAACAAGAAATAACTCCGTCCAAAAATTTCCAGTAAAAATGGGATCTCTGTCGCTCACAATAACCCTTGGGCTTCCATGTAGCTTTTGAATTCTGTCCATAAATGTAGTAGCAGCTGTACTTGCTTTAAATGGATGAGATAATGCACAAAAGTGTGCATACTTGGTAAGTCTATCAACTACCACCATGATGACACTCTTTCCTTCGGACTTAGGTAAACCTATGATAAAATACATTGAAATCTCCTCCCAACATTGACTTGGAATGGATAAAGGTTGTAGAAGTCCGGGGGTCTTAATTGTCTCAACTTTATTCTGCTGGCAAACCAAACATTCCACCACAAACTTTTGAATATCAGATTTAAGGCCATCCCAAAAAAATTCTTTCTTCACACTGTGGTAAGTTTTTAAAAATCCCGAGTGTCCTCCTAAAGGAGAAGTGTGCAATTCCAGAAGAATCTTTTGTTTTAGATGGGAATTCTTACAAAGATATAAACGATCTTTGTACCATAAGGAATCATTTTTCCAACTAAATGTATCAGATGTACTAGGATCTTGCTGCAACTTTTGAATGAGTGTCCATACATCTTTGTCCTTCTTCCATTCATCTCTTGCTTCGGTTATCCAATCTGGTTGGATAATAGAAATAGCACAAAGAAATGCTTCCACCTCTTCATTCTTTCTTGAGAGTGCATCTGCAACAACATTAAGCTTTCCTTTTTTGTATATTATTTCAAAGTCATAACCCAACATCTTTGTGACCCATTTTTGCTGCTCTTCTGAAGATAGTCTTTGTTCCAAAAGTGTTTAAGACTATCATGATCAGTTTTTTCCTTAAAGTGTCTTCCCATTAGGTAAGTTCGCCATTTCTTTAGTGCATGCAGTATTGCTAACATTTCCTTCTCATAAATAGGTTTTTTTAAATACTTTCCTTTGATTGGACGACTTTCAAAAGCAATGGGTCTTCCTTCCTGCATTAAAACTGCACCAATTCCATTTCCTGAGGCATCACATTCCACAATAAAGGTTTTTGTGAAGTCTGGCGTAGCTAAGACCGGTGTTAGGCATATTGCCTCTTTAAGATGTTCAAAGGCCTTAGTTGCTTCAGGAGTCCATGAAAGTGCATCTTTCTTCAATAATGTTGTTAGAGGTGCTGCTATTCTCCCATAATTCTTAACAAACTTGCGATAATACCCTGTTAACCCGAGAAATCCTCACAACTGCTTTATGGTTGTGGGGACTTTCCATTCCTTAATGGCTTTAATTTTGTTGGGGTCTACTTTAACACCCTCGTGAGATACAATATGACCCAGATATTCCACCTCTTGTACTCCAAAGAAACATTTGGATGTTTTTGCATATAATTGTTTCTCCTGCAATAGTTTGAGCACACTGTCAACATGTTCAACATGATCCTTCCAAGACCTGCTGTAGATTAGTATATCATCAAAAAATACTAGCACAAATTTTCTAAGGAAGGGTTTGAAAATGGAATTCATCAACCCTTGAAATGTAGAAGGTGCATTGGTAAGGCCAAAGGCATGACCAAAAATTCATAATGACCCTCATGAGTTCGAAATGTTGTTTTCAGAATATCTTCAGTCTTCATTCTAATTTGATGATATCCTGAGCGAAGATCCAACTTGGTAAAATAAATTGCTCCATGTAATTCATCCAATAATTCATCAATCACAGGAATGGGAAATTTATCTTTAATGGTGAGCTTATTGAGCTCCCTATAATCCAGACACATTCGCCATGATCCATCCTTCTTGTGTACCAATACTACGAGAGCAGAGAAAGAACTTTGACTAGGTTGAATTATACCCGCCTCTAACATTTCTGCAATCATACGTTCAATTTCGCTCTTTTGGAAGTAAGGATATCTATAAGGCCTGATGTTTGGAGGAACACTTCTTGGAATCAAATGAATAGCATGATCATGATCACGAATAGGTGGGAGTCCTTTGGGAGTTCAAACACCTTGGAATGATTGTCCAAGACTTGTTGGAGATCTGCAGAAATAGATGATTTTGATGTCGGAACTTCTAGTGAGCATAATTGTGCAATTACGCCTCGTTTTTCTTTCTTTAGAAGATTTGTCATGACATTAGAGCTTATTATCCTTCCTGGCTTCCCTTCAATACCCCGTAATTCGACTTCCTTTCCTTCTGAAAAAAATTTCAAGAAAAGTTCTTGAAAATTAAAAGCTACCGTCCCCAAAAATTGTAACCATTGTACTCCTAGTACAACATCAGCACCTCCCATAGGAATGGAAAGCATTGGACTTGTCAACACATATTCCCCCATGGTTAGCTTGATATTATGGCATTTTCGAGAGCAATTTATAGTTCCTCCATTTGCAACCATCACTTGACATTCTGGTGCTGGGTATAGGAAACAATTTAATTCCTTGGCTACCTTACAATGAATAAAATTATGGGTGCTACCTGAATCAATCAACACTATTACCTTTTTCTTCTTAATATGTCCTTCTATCTTGATATTTTGAGGAGTGTTAATTCCTGCCAGTGCATTACACAATATGGTCGGATTCATTTCTTCCTCTTCTAGGGCTGGTTCCTGGTGTATATCCTCTTCTTGTTCATTTTCTTCTTCCTCTTCACAATCTATGTAAAATAATTTCTTCTCAGCACACTTATGACCTTTAGTGTATTTGCTATCACAACTGTAGCAAAGCCCTTTGCTCTTTTTTCTTCCAATTGTTGTGGTGTCAACCTTGTAGGTTGTGGAAATCTAGATGTAGCCACACTTCCTTCTTTATAGAATTGAGTAGTAGACTTCCTTGTTGCCATAATTTTACATTCAACTTTCCTTGCCAACCTGAATGCCTTCTCTAATGAATCCGGTTCCAGAACACGAACTTCATGTTGAATGTTATCCTTTAAACTGCCTAAGAAGAGATCAATCCTGTGGTCCTCTGAAATATCAGTTACCCTTATACTCAATTTATGGAAGTCCTCAATGTGCTGCCCCACTAAACCCTTTTGTTTGAGATTTATCAATTGGGTAAAGAAGGTGTTGCTCTTTGTATCCTCATAATGTGCTATCATTTCCTCCGTAAAAAATGACCAAGTGACAATTTTTTTACGGGAGCAAAGCCATCGATACCATACAAATGTATTTTGTTCTAAATGTAAAGTTGCAATGCGTACCTTTTTTGTGTTTTGCACGTTATGGAGATCAAAATATTTCTCCATCTGTAGTATCCATGTTACAGGATCCTTTCCATCAAACTTCCTCATATCCATTTTTGGAATATGGTGGTTCTTCCCGCCAACATTAGAGTTTATGAAATGATGATTAACATTTATTTTGTTCTCATCATGAGGTTCTTCTACTATCTTTTCACCATTAGGAAACATTTCTTGTATCAACTTTGTCAAACCTTTGATGTCTACTTTTAGATCATTCTTCATGTTTTCCATGTTGTATTTCATGTCATCCATCTTAGCTTCCATGCCATCCATCTTAGCTTCCACGCCTTTCTTCAAACCGTCCATCTTGGCTTCCATGCCTTTCTTCAAAACTTCCATTTCATTTTTTGTTGCTCTTTGCGAGAGTGAAATTTGTTGCACTTTCTCTTGTAATTTTGATAGATCATGTTGCAATTCATCATCTTCATGAGTCATAGTAGAGCCTTCTGAAGGCTTAATGGGTGTTGAATTATTTTTGTGAGACATCTTTTAGAACCCAATACTGATATATATTCTACAATATGCCCTTGGAATGAATTCAAATTGATTCTTCAAACAAGACTTATGCAATTCGGAAAAAAATACACACCTTTTTCTTGCTTTTGAGGATCTCAATATTGAAATTGGATTATCTTTGTGATTGTATCACTTCAATATTTGAATTTCGGTACCAACGTATCCCTATGAATTATCTTTCGAATGCTACAGGTCTGACCTGATTTGGATTCTCCAAGACAAAGTTGTGTCCAATCTCCCACAATGACCTAATTATGGACTAGTTCAGTAGAGCGAACTTGTACAACTTGCCACATGTCACTGTTTCGTCCATCAGCTATTAAATTGATAGCCAAAAAACTGCAGTCCGTGTCCTTACAACCAATTTTTACGGCACTCCAATCCGATGCTCAGAGAGAGAGCTATGAAGATTTTCCCACGATCACCTCTTTGAGATGAAATTCAGGAGCCTGAAACAACACTACCTTCCACAGATCATATCTCCAAAAATATTGTGAACCAAGCTCTGAAATTTTTCTACAAATTTCCTCAAGATTTTGGCTTCGCACCCTAAAAATTTCAGCTTCTGAGACTTCGTAGAAAAAAATTTATAGCGCAAATGCCACGATGACTTGTTTAGGAGCCTGAAAAAATACCTAACTTCCACAGATCATATCTCCAAAAATATTTCGAACAAAGCTCTGAAATTATTTGACGATATTCCTCAGGATTTCGGCTTCACGCCCTAAAAATTTCAGCTTCTAAAACTTCATAGAAAAAAGTTATAGCGAAAATTCCATGATGACATGTTTGGAGCAGCGAAACCCTAGAATCCAAAGCTCTGATACCAAATGTTGTGTAACCAGCTCCAAAAATAGAAGAAAAGAGATATCAATGCCTTAGAAATAAGCCACTTCGAGGGGGAAACCTCCATTACATTACATAAATGAAAAAATCTTGGATGATACAATTTACAAAACCTCCTTTCTATATATAGGAGTCCATGTGGCCATAATGTAATCCTAGTGGGCCACAATGTAATCCTAGCCGACCTAACAATAATAATTTAATGGCACAATAATAACAAAATGGGGTTTACAAGGGTACAATAATAAAAATAATGGTGTTACACTAATAAAAATAAGGGAATATACTAGTAATATAGGGACCTAACAAAAAACCGGGTAGCTGATGCTTTAAGTAGAAAACTACATTGAATATATGAGCTATATCGTAATCAGCTGGAAAATAAATTTTTGGAGCAAGTAAGGGAAGAGGCAAAAAAATATCCAAAATACCAATTTTTATGGTGACAGATGGAAGAAATCAGAAAACAAGGGAGTGTATCTGAGTATGGGATAAATGAAGATTAGATGCTAACTTTCTGAGGTAAAGTGTATGTACCTAACTGTATGGATTTGAAAGAACTGATAATGAATGAGTACCACCGCAACAATTATGCGGGTCACCCAGGATACCAGAAAATGTTGACTGCAATTAGAAAGGTATTTTTCTGGCCTGGTATGCGTAAAAACATTACTGAATATCTAAGTAAATGTTTAGAGTGTCAGCAGGTGAAGGTGGAGCATCAACATCCCGTAGGATTGTTGCAGCCCATACCGATACCTGAGTGGTAGTGGGAGGTCATATCCTTGGATTTCATTATAGGATTACGTTGAAAAAAAAGGAAAAATGACTCCATCATGGTGGTAGTGGATTGATTAAGTAAATCTGCGCATTTTATACCTGTGTAGTCTACTTACAAGACTGTACAGATAGCCGACATATTCGTGAAGGAAATTTCCAGGTTGCATGGAATTCCAAAGATAGTTATCTTAGACCGAGATGTTAATTTTACTTCCGCATTCTGGAAGACTCTGTTTACAGGTCTGGGGACCCAAATAAACTTTAGTACAACTTATCACCCCTAGACCGATGATCAGGCAGAGCGAGTAAACTAGGTATTGGAAGACATGCTGTGTATGTATGTAATGCAGTAGCCAACCAAATGGGAAGAATATTTGCATGTTGTTGAATTTGCCTATAATAACGGTTATCAAGAGTCCCCGAAGATGAGTCCTTTTGAGGCCTTGTATGGGAGACAGTGTCGCACACCCATAAATTGGAGTAGCCCCGAAACAAAATTGATGCTTGGACCCAAAATTCTTGCTGAAATGGAATCAAAGGTAAAGAAGATAAGGCAAAACCTGAAGGCCGCGCAAGATCGACAAAAGATTTATGCAGACAAAAAAAGGTCTTATAGGGAGTTCAACGTAGGAGACCATGTGTATGTAAAGATTAAACCCAAGAGGAGTACCTTGCGGTGGACCTCTTGTGCCAAGTTAGCTCCCAGTTTCTGTTGACCCTTCCAAATTTTGGAAAGGGTAGGACCTATGGCCTATCGGCTAGCTTTACCTAGTCACATACGAGTACACAATGTGTTCCATGTGTCCCTATTGAAGCATTATGTGCATGATCTGAGGCACGTAATTCATTGGAAAAATATAGAGGTAGAGCCGGATGGCGAGTTTTGGGTTGAGCCGCCACCCATACTTGACCGGAGGGAAATTATACTCCAGAAACGAGCCATCACCCAAGTGAAAGTGCAGTGGAAGCACTTCGGCCCAAAGGAGGCTACTTGGGAGGACGAAAGGTTTTTGTGTGAGGCTTACCTTGAGCTCTTTTCAGAGCTAGAGTGAAACACTGAGGATGGTGTTACCTCCATGGGGGGAAGTTGTGACAACTGCAATTATGATTAACTAGTTGTTAGCTAGTTAAAAGACATTTTAATTATCTGTTGTTAAGAAAATATTGGAACAATCAATGTTTTTTTTTTACAAGAAAATTATTTCTTTTCTTTTTAATTTTGAATAGTAAATTGGTTATGAAAAGTAAAAGTAAAAAGGTTGTTGGTAAATGTTTTCCTGGAACTGAAAAAGGTGGTTGGACAGTTTGAATAGTTACTTTCTCCTCTAGGGATAAGAGACTCGTCCTAGTGAGGAGTAGGGGTTCTGTTCAGGAGAAAAGGAAGGGTGAATATTTATTTCTTGAGCTGGTACTAAACAGTGGAAAAAAATATACCATTCATTAAAAAAAACTCCTGAAGATTTCTGGTACTGACTGGACTGGGGGGTCCTGAGGTCACAACAGAGAATCTATTGTCAACCCGTACCTTTTTAGGGTGGAGCAAAGGGGCAAGAGGAGGACATAATCGCCCCTCTTGAAGGTTGGGTGGACACCAACAACTAACTATGTTATCTAGATAAGTGACTGTTTAATTATTAATACAACACAGTGAATGTCAAGTTTACTGTTATTTAAATAAGTGACTATCTAATTCCTATTACAACACAGTGAATGTCAACATTACTGTTATTTAGATAGGTGACTATCTAAAATTAATATTATAGCACAGTGAAGGTCAAGCTTATTGTTATACAAATATTCATTGTCTAGGTTTAAATTTTAAATATAAACAATAATGTTTATAATTCTTTCCTATTTAAATGTTAAATAGGAGATTACTTCTAAAAGCAGTATGTATAGATACAGGAAGAAAACCTGTATTCAACCCTATTAAGATTTAAACCCATATTTGATGTAATCTGTTTCATAATAGAGAAGAAAGTGTGACCTAGTGTTTCATATAGGATTTAGTAAATAATGGCTATGTGTATATTTATATTCTTTTTTTTTCTAAAAGAATCTGTACATGAAACTGAGATGTGGAGGGTTTAATTCTGGAAGAAAATAAACACAATAGAATGGTTTCAAGTTCCAGATGGCACGTTGAAAAAATTAGATTAAAGATAGGAAACCAATATTTTGATTGAAGACATGTATCAATACCACGTTATGTTTTACAAACCTTTTTAGAAAGAAAAGCAAGGAAACCACTAACATGTGCAGAGAGAACTGCGGGTATCAAGTTTAGAGTATACTCCTAACCTGATACACTTCGCTCTTCATTATTAAAAACTCTATACACGGACTACTGATGGTGGTCCGGTCACCAATGATGCACCTAGGATATTCCTTAATTATCTAGAAAACAAAAGTGCAATTGCGAGAGAAGAAATATAAGTAAGACAGGAGAAATATCTTTTCTTTTTTTAAAAAGGAATTACATTTTCTCTAGCAGAATGAGTATATATATTTATGATGAAATGAATGTGAACCGACTAATAAAATAAGGTAAAAACTCCAATAAAATAGTTTAACCATTGAATAACGTCAGACCAATGGAAGAAGACTCTGTTAAAACAATTAAGCAAACTGTAAATATAAAAAGAAAATCTTCCAAGAAGCATAAATTCATAAGCTTAGGTAAACAGAGCAGTACAACATAAATCTTTTGGATCTGAATGCATAAGAGAAATATATTAAAGCTCAAACCCAAAATTTTGGGTCGAGGAAAGAAACCACCATACTGTCATTTAATTAAGACATAAACTGTTTCTCAAGTCATGAATTGAAATATACAACTCTTCAGTATTAAACTGTCAAATAAACCCTAACTATTTGCACAGTAAGGAGTTTTTTTTTCTAAAGAGAGGTAACTGTCCATTGAGGTACTTGAAGGAACGAACAAACTTATCAGCAGAGGCTGAAGGAGTTCCACCAGAATTTTGTTAGGTAAGAGCTTGAAAGCAAAACCTGAGTCAGAATTCACTAACTTGCAGATGGAAAATATATATAAGATAAGTAACATTTAAGAGGAACAAAGTTCGAAAAAACAACAGAAGATCATATATATATATATATATATATATATATATATATATATATATATATATATATATATATATATATAACCCTAAAGTGTGTTTGGTTATAGAAAGCGTGGAGGGTGTGTTTCTATTAAAGGGAACTTCATACTCTAGTTCTGCAATAGAAACCCAAAAATATAAATTAACCAATAGCGAACAAACCACACTTACGACAAAAAATAAAGGGAGGTTTGAATCTTCCAGAGTTGGAGAATTGTTGTTACCTGATAGGTTGAGAGAAGTGCTAACCGATGGCACAGATCGAAGGTTAAGGTGGCATGGAGCCAAAGGCCTTGGATCTCCTCTACTGAGAACTTCCATCCCTGAGAAAGAGGGATTAACTAGATGACATAGCCAATTAAATACTTTGGGAATCCAAACCTTTACTTAGACCTTGTTGCAATGGTGATGCCAGCGCAAAAGCCGAAGGCTAGCCACTCACTGTGAGAACTCATCTCCGAGCCGAGGAGAAAATACCTCTAACCAGACAAAGAGAAAATAATTGCTAATTGAGAAATGAAAGTGCTGATGTGACAAGAAAATTGTGTTCCTATGTTACAGTGATAACACATATGGGAGATGTGACAAAAGATGCAATGTGCATATCAATGTTGTCGAGTCATTTTGATTTTATTTTTATTTTTTTCTAATGTGATTTTTTAAAGTTTTGATGGATTTTATCATAGGAATTTTGCTGAAAATTTGAGGTAAATTTTTGAATTGTGTTATTTAATTTGGTTTTTTGATTGTATATATGGATTCAACATCCTAATGTGATTTTTTAAAAGTTTTTGTGGATTTTATAGTAGGAATTTTGCTAAAAATTTGAGGTAAAAATTTGAATTGTGTTATTTAATTTGGTTTTTTTATTTTTATATATGGATTCAACATCCTGAAAAATCTGTAGCGCACTTGGATTATTCAGAGTTTATCCATCAAACTTGTGATTTCAATGAATCACTGCTCATTAAAGACAACTCAATTTTAGATTGATTGCTATATTTTTGAAATGAATTTTTTCAATTTATAAATTAATTTAACATTATTTTAATTATTAAAAATTACCAAGGAGATGGTAGGGATGATCGATCTGGTTATCAGACCAAGACTTCAAGTAACTATAGCCTCTCCCTCTGGTTTCATTATAGTCGAGGGTCATGCTCAGCTAGGAAATTATATAAAAATCATGAAGGTCGCTTGATTTTTAATTAAGCTTTGGCTATAGAGTTTGAATGTTATGAATAACAGAGTTTTCCTCCGAAAAGTAAATTGGATCCGGAGATGTATGGTCCTCAGATCATTTCTATTACTGCTTCACATATAGAAAATAATCTCGATGGGCTAACAGTGAAGCAGGTATGATCCAACTCCGGGCTTGTTGCTTAATTTAAATTTAATAATGTCTAACTCTTTTCATTTGCCGAGAAATTCATGTCCTTATAGATTGATATGATGCTTTCAGGCTCTAGAGGACAACAAAATTTTCATTCTATACCATCATGATGTTTTCATGCCTTATGTGAACCGAATAAAAACACAATCTACTAAAATATATTCTTCTCGCACAATTCTCTTTCTTAAGAAAGATGTCACATTAAAACCAGTTTCTATCGAGTTAAGCCTACCCCCTTTAGATCAAAGTCAAGAAAGTGTTCGGAAGGTGTTCACTCCAACAGGAGAAGACATAGAAGGAGCTCTATGGTAGCTAGCTAAAGCCTACGTGGTCATCAATGATTCTGGTTATCATCAGCTTATCAGTCACTGGTGAAATCTAATTAGCCACCATTAGTAGCATACATTCATAATCTCTTTATTGTTTACAACATCATTATATATAGAGTAATTGAGGGATTTTTCTAGGCTTAAGACCCATGCAGCCACATAACCATTTATCATTTCTATCAATAGATAGTTGAGTGTGATGCATCCCATTCACAAGCTGCTGAGTCCCCATTTCTGGGACACCATGAACATCAATGCTCTGGCTCGCCAAATTCTTATAAATGCCGAAGGCATTCTTGAAAGCACCCTTTCCTGGAAAGTATACCTTAGAGATATCTTTGGTAGTGTACAAGGACTGGAGGCTTGATGAACAAGGGTTGCTTGCAGATCTCCTCAAAAGGTAATCAGAATCAATAGTAACAGAAATCTGAACTTGATCAGTGTTTCATGATCATCCATTTGAATGTTGATTAATATATCATATATGTGGCTACAACTTGACAGGGGTATGGCAGTGTTGGATTTATAAATTCCCTACGGACTGAAGT
Source organism: Pinus albicaulis (assembly GCA_034641835.2). Lineage (NCBI taxonomy): Eukaryota > Viridiplantae > Streptophyta > Pinopsida > Pinales > Pinaceae > Pinus > Pinus albicaulis. Next base: position 229,525,632 of record CM076574.1, read on the forward strand.
TGATGATTGAAGACTACCCTTATGCTGTTGATGGATTGGAGATATGGTTCGTAATAGATTCATGGGTTAAGGATTACTTGTCCTTACACTACTAGAATGATGATGTAGTGAAATCTGATACAAAGGTTCAAGCTTGGTGGAGCAAAGTAAAAAAATGTGGGTCACGGAGACAAGAAGGATGAGACATGGTGATACATCATGGAGACAGTGGAAGAAGTTGGAAAAGCATTAACGACAATCATATGGGTGGCCTCGGCTCTTCATGTTGTATTTAATTTTGGGAAATACCCTTACGGTGGGTACATGCCTAATCGGCCCGCCCTAAGCAGAAGGTTCATCCTAGAAGAAGGGACCCAAGAATTCTCGGAAATGGAGGCTGTTTTTGCTCAGAATAATTAGTAACCCATTTCAAGCGACCTTGGGAATAGCCCTGATAGAAATCCTATTGAGGCACTCAACAGACGAGGTATATCTGGAGCAGAGAGCGACTAGTGAATGGATTGATGATGAACGTGTGACAGAGGCATTTGAATGCTTTGTCAAGAACTTGAAAAACATAGAAAGGAATATCACACAGAGAAACCAAGATCCCAATTTGAAGAATAGATCTGGTCCTGTGCAAGTTCCATATACTTTTCTTTATCCAAACACTTCTGATTTGAGTCATAAAGGAGGGCTCACTGGCAAAGGAATTCCCAACAGTGTATCTATTTACTTTGATTTAGTCCATTCCATTCCCTTTCCTTTGACATGAATGTTAATTTGAACTTGAATAGGGCATGTTACTAATCCATAAGAAGATTGTGGCTGTAACTGTAAGTGATGCTTGTTGCGGGCATCATAGTAAATATAAACAACTAAATAGAAGGATTCCTAGCAGTCTGATTTTGTGGTACTTCAAAAGTGAAATTATTCTCAATTTGCAAAGATTTTATTCACACAACACGCTAAATTTAAAGTTTAATGTCTTATAAGTTAGAAGGGACTCCTAGTTAGAAGGTTATCATTATATCTACCTGTCATCCCCCCTCCCTATTTCATTTTCAAAATATGCACACTTCCGCCTTGTTTTGTTTTCAAATTCAAAAGCTCAATGTAATCCATGATTCAGTTGCCTAGTTCATCTTTTCAAAAAAATATTGAAATGCTTTGCATCTAAAGGAAAAGCATGAGCCAAGTTGTACACTTGGATGAATCAGCTCGGTGTAGGATCACATTTCAGCGCTTGGATTTGGAGTCAAGTGAATATGCCGAGTGCTTTGTTTGCCATTTAACATTTCCGGTTCGGTTGATTTTTGAGTTTGAAATGTCATTTAATATTGTATATGGGAATGACGATAATATTTGAACGGCTTGTTGGAAAATGCTGTTTCTTTCAAATTTAATTGTTAATTACTCTGTTTTACTGAGAAAATTTCACGTTTGATAGTTAATTACTCTTTTTTATTGAAAAATTTTCACATTTATGTAATCTTAAATGTTTATTTTTCTTTTAAAAAATGATAAGCAAGTTATATCTCTATAAATTGCACGGAGCTGGCAATTATCCTAATACAAAATTGTCCTCATATTTACAAAATGGAGCTTTAATTACGGAATAGAGCTTTATAATCTTTGCAAGGACTATACATTGTCCTCGTACTCTCAGAATGGAGCTTAATCCTTGCAGGGCAACTTTAATTATGGAATAGAGCTTTATAATCTTTGCAAGGACTATACATTGTCCTCATATTCTCAGAGTGGAGATTAATCCTTGCAAGGCTATACATTTATTTACAACAAGAAAGTTATTTCAAGGGTTAGAACTTGCTCGTATCTCTGTCACAAGTTTCTTTTTTTCCTGATATTTCAAAAATTTTACAATCTCAAGGAACGCAGCCGATAGCTTTTATATTGAATTTAGGTAGTTATTAGCCAAATTTTGGACGGAAGAAATGGAAGCAATGGCAAAATTTATTGACCCTTCTGGTGCATTTTCTCAATGCTACCCTAAACTTTGGATAATTACACTTAGATTAACCACATTTTTTAAATATATTCATAGATAAAGTTTTTTAAAAATAATGTGTGGTTTCAAAAGATTTTCCATAGAAGTCTAATTATAATAAAAATGTGAAAATCATTAAATTACACAAAAAAAAATTAAAAAAAAAATCTTCAAATAAAAAAAAATCTATTTGAATATTGAATCAATATATTTGAATATTTTAAAAAATTCAATTAATAATTTTGAGAATTACATATAAAGTTTAAAGTTCTCAACAAAGTAATATAATTGAATTAGAGGTTCTGAATGATTTTTGGTGTCCAGAGAACATATCACTAATTTCATTATGGGAATTTGAAATATGCTAATGGGTCTTCTTATGCTTCGGTGCTTCAAGAGCATCAGTTACAAGATATCTTTATGTGTATGTAGAGAAATGTCATTTGTATGATTAACTTCTGAACACATTTAGTACCCAGACAACTATCCTGGATAATTGTCATATATGAGCTATGTCATTCAATAGATGAGAGTCTATCCATAGGATGGTTCAATTACTTGACCATTTTTTTTGACAACTACACTAAGCCATGCCAACTTGTCAGAATAAATTATGTCGATATTTTTAATCATTATAAGTACGTCAATGATGGTCAAAGACAATTTCGAAAACAGTTGTACCTTAAATGAGTCAAGTGGGAAGTTCAAAGATTGTGGTGAAGAAAGAGCACGGTCTGTGATATTTCAGAGTGGGTAGAAGTGTCACTGAAGACCATATGAGGCAGATGTGACTTATATGCGAACTGTATTTGTCATTTTTAATATTGACCTTTGTGATTGTGGTGAAGAAAGAGCATGGTCCTCATATTCTCAGAATGGAGCTTAATCCTTGTAGGGCTATACATTTATTTACAACAGAAAATTTATTTCAGGGGTTAGAACTTGCTCGTATCTTTGTCACAAGTTTCTTTTTTCATGATATTTCAAAAATTTTACAATCTCAAGGAACAATTTCGATAGCTTTTATATTGAATTTAGGTAGTTATTAGCCAAATTTTGGATGGAAGAAATGGAAGCAATGGCAAACTTTATTGACCCTTCTTGTGCATTTTCTCAATGCTACCCTAAAATTTGGATAATTACACTCAGATTAACCACATTTTTTAAATATGTTCATAGATAAAGTTTTTTTAAAAATAATGTGTGGTTTCAAAAGATTTTCCATAGAAGTCTAATTATAATAAAAATGTGAAAATCATTAAATTACACAAAAACAAAACTTCAAATAAAATAAAAGCTATTTGAATATTGAATCAATATATTTGAATATTTTTAAAAATTCAACTAATAATTTTGAGAATTACATATAAAGTTTAAAGTTCTCAACAGAGTAATATAATTAAATTAGAGGTTCTGAACGATTTTTGGTGTCCAGAGAACATATCACTAATTTCATTATGTGAGATTGTTATATGCTAATGGGTCTTTTTATGCTTCGCTGCTTCAAGAGCATCAATTACAGGTTATATTTATGTGTATGTAGAGAAATGTCATTTGTATGATTAACTTCTGAACACATTTAGTACCTAGACAACTATCCTGGATAATTGTTGTATATGAGCTATGCCATTCAACAGATGAGAGTCTATCCATAGGATGGTTCAATTACTTGACCATTTTTTTTGACAAGTACACTAAGCCATGCCAACTTGTCAGAATAAATTATGTTGATATTGTTAATCATTATAAGTACGTCAATGATGGTCGAAGACAATTTCGAAAACAGTTGTACCTTAAATGAGTCAAGTGGGAAGTTCAAAGATTGTGGTGAAGAAAGAGCATGGTCTGTGATATTTCAGAGTGGGTAGAAGTGTCACTGAAGACCATATCAGGTAGATGTGACTTATATGCGAACTGTATTTGTCATTTTTAATATTGATCTTTGTGATTGTGGTGAAGAAAGAGCATGGTCCTCATATTATCAGAATGGAGCTTAATCCTTGTAGGGCTATACATGTATTTACAATAGAAAATTTATTTCAGGGGTTAGAACTTGCTTGTATCTCTGTCACAAGTTTCTTTTTTTCAGGATATTTCAAAAATTTTACAATCTCAAGGAAAGCAACCGATAGCTTTTATATTAAATTTATGCAGTTATGAGCCAAATTTTGGACGGAAGAAATGGAAGCAATGGCAAACTTTATTGACCCTTCTTGTGCATTTTCTCAATGCTACCCTAAACTTTGGATAATTACACTTAGATTAACCACATTTTTAAAATATATTCATAGATAAAGTTTTTTTAAAAATAATGTGTGGTTTCAAAAGATTTTCCATAGAAGTCTAATTATAATAAAAATGTGAAAATCATTAAATTACACGAAAAAAATAAAAAAATAAAAAAAAATAAAATAAAAAATAAAAAATAAAAAAATAAAAAAAATAATAAAAAAAATAATTAAAAATAAAAGCTATTTGAATATTGAATCAATATATTTGAATATTTTTAAAAATTCAACTAATAATTTTGAGAATTACATATAAAGTTTAAAGTTCTCAACAGAGTAATATAATTAAATTAGAGGTTCTGAATGATTTTTGGTGTCCAGAGAACATATCACTAATTTCATTATCTGAATTTGTTATATGCTAATGGGTCTTTTTATGCTTCGCTACTTCAAGAGCATCAATTACAAGTTATATTTATGTGTATGTAGAGAAATTTCATTTGTATGGTTAACTTCTGAACACATTTAGTACCCAGACAACTATCCTAGATAATTGTCGTATACGAGCTATGTCATTCGACAGATGAGAGTCTATCCATAGGATGGTTCAATTACTTGACCATTTTTTTTGACAAGTACACTAAGCCATGCCAACTTGTCAGAATAAATTATGTTGATATTGTTAATCATTATAAGTACGTCAATGATGGTCGAAGACAATTTCGAAAACAGTTGTACCTTAAATGAGTCAAGTGGGAAGTTCAAAGATTGTGGTGAAGAAAGAACATGGTCTGTGATATTTCAGAATGGGTATAAGTGTCACTGAAGACCATATCAGGCAGATGTGATTTATATGCGAACTGTATTTGTCATTTTTAATATTGATCTTTGTGATGTTAATTTTGACATGTAAGCATTAAGGGAAAGATTTGGAGTTAATGCTTCCATGCTAAGTTTAGAATTGGTTTAGTATTTTGTTGAGAGAATATCTCAAACCTCATATTCATCTTTAGAATTAGCTAGATCTACTTCCAACTATATATATATTATATTTTTGATTGAATGAATGAAATATATTTTCTCATATGCAAACAGATTTCTTTGTTTTTCTTCATTACAATATTTTTTTTTAATTGAATTATTTAACATTTAAATTTATAAAAAATTAAAATATTTATACAATTATTCAACATTAAATTAATACAACCATTTTAATGCCATGTAACATTGGTATTTACAAATAGCCAATACACAAAAATAATTCAATCAATAAAGAGTATAGTCTAATTATGTTTCGTGCTAGTTTATGTCAAAAAAATTATATCCAGATCAAGTTGTAATAAATTTGAAGTGTATGAAAAAGAGTATTTGTGAACCCAAAACATCATAATTATTGGAAAGAAGTCTATTCAGAATATAAAACTTAATCAAAGAAAAAGGATCTCGATTTCATTGAACAAAATAATATACAATATTTTGGTTAGAAAGTATTTTCTATTAGATAGTTGTTCAAAACATAAAAATTACTCAAAGCAAAAGGATCTCGATTTCATTGAACAAAATAATATACAATATTTTGGTTAGAAAGTATTTTCTATTAGATAGTTGTTCAAAACATATTTTAGAATAGATTGGGAATTTTAATTTAAAAAGCTTAATGATTGATTCTTGAAACCAATTAGTTTATTATTAAAATTAAAAAAAAAAAATTGAATTCATATACAATTGCATAACGGTATCCCTTTAATGTAAATAAGAAGAAGAAGCATTTAATAATGTGTTTATGTTCAAATATATATAAAATATTAGGGACGATTGTAACGATGGTTTTGGCACTTTTGAGGAGATATATGGTTTTGCAGTTGCAATCGTAGGGTGTAAGTTTCTCCTTCTCCCTCAATGTAATATCCCAATCCATAAAAATTATCGCAAATATCGCACATCGAAGTGTTATAACCAAAGTAATTGCAATAAAAACAATGAACACAACGGGATCTGGAACTGCAACACTTTATTTCAATTAGTATTCAGAAAACGAGACATGCCCACAATACAAAAAAATAATGGAGCCCATGCCTAAGCATACACGACTGCTCAATGAACAAGAAAGTGAAAATACTGAAGACAAATGTGAACCCTGAATGGATCCACCAACAAATGTCACCACGGGTTTTTCGTCTTGGGATCAAGCTAGAACTGGCCACACCAAGTCCCCAACAAAACACAAATAGATATACAAGTTCAAGATGATCCTTTGTCATGCCCTTATCCATTTTTATAGATTAGATGGACCTTATTTTATGGTTTTCCTTCAAAAAACGAAGGTAAATACCATGGGTTGATACCATGGGCAAATACCATGGGTTGATACCATGGGCGAATACCATGGTAAATACCATGGGATAATCTCGTCTACTTTTACCTTATAAAAAGAAGGGAATATTACACTCAAACCTCAATCTTTATTCTCTTGTGCACTTAATTCTCATTAGAAGTACATGGGTTTTCTTTTCTTCCATGTCAGTTTAGAATGGATTTCAATTAGTAGATTTTTAAAGGAACCCCTTGAAGGGGTCCAAATCTGGGCCTCCTCGTTTCACGCCACCTCACAATATACCATTGTAGAGCAATCATCATACAAGATGGAGGATCCACGAATCTCCATTCCCATGGAAATCGATCCATCACTTTAGGTCCTATATAAGGTCATGCAAATTTAAAATGGATGTGAATAATTACCCTAGTCCTCTTTCAAGGAGGGGCTCGATCCCCAAGCCTCCTTGGAAGTTTCTCCCCCACTTGAAAATTTGCTACCCTCATCTGAATTCATCTTCTCCTCGCGGTCTCCTCTAGAATAGGAAACTATTCTTAGTAAATTCATTGCATATCCTACCTCCTCATATCACACTTCCCCTCACCCTCTCTTCCCCACTCTTAGTCCAGTTTCCTAAGCTATATATTAAATTTTAATTGTTAATATATTGAGTGGTGGCCATACTTTGATCCAATGGTCCTCCTTTTCTTCTGAAAGACAAAAAAATTGTTTTAGAGGAAGGTTAACGAGCCATGTCTTGTGCCTTGGGCACAAAAGTTAAGTTGCACAACATTTAGAAAAGATGGAAAATTGAATTAGGTAGGAGGGTTCAGAAGAAAACGACTACCAATGGGTTCATAAGAAATAGGGAATATTGGGATTTTTCTATGACGCGGGCCTTTCCTTCTAGATATATGGATATGGCTAAAATTCTTATGGGTTTGAACTTAACCTTGGGCCTTCGGGGTGCCATAACTATCAAGATTGGTTATGTATGCTTGAATGTAGTCATTTATGTAATTCCTATGTAAATTTATTTTATTATTATAATGTGTATATTGTGTTGTTTAGCTTTGATCATGTTTTAATTCTACATGGTAGTGTATTTTTTTATGCCTACACTATGGTCCATATATAAACTAATATATATGAACATAATATGTTGGTATATATAATAGTCTTTTAACTGACATATTATGTCAGTATATGTTTTATTTGACAATGATTTTTCTATTTTTATTTATTTATTATAAGTAATTTGTAAGGGGAACATTTATGAGACAACGTGATTATTGTTCTCTAATATGGAGTCTTAGTACATGTGCTTTTGTTGAAGTGAGAAATTTATATGTATGATAGTATATATTGACATTAGTATATTACCAATATTTGTATTAGTGTATTATAATAATATAATATAGTATTTTATATATAGACATACATATAAGTTGGTATATACACTATACTAGTAAAGTAAACTAGATATATATACTACAATACTATATTAGTAGTATATATAATAGTCTTTATCCTGCATGGATTCATAACCCATCCCTTTGAATTCACCAATGTCAAATTAGTTGACATGGTGACCTAAAATCGACTCTATTCATAATTTTGCAAGGAAATACAAAGGCACCTCTCTATATTGCAAGGAGGTTTTTCGAATGCTATAAACCATCTATCCATTAAATTTCTAATTAACAAAAGAACTATGACATCAAGAACTTCGATGGATATGTACTATTCCCTAGAATTATGACCGAAAATGAAGGTCACATTTCCTTTGTTGGTCAACATTCTTTCACTAAGTTCTTGTGACCTTAGTTCTTATTAGTCAAAGTTCTTGATTGACCACCCAACACAAAAGTTAGTTTAATAAATACTCTAAAAAATTGAGCTATAAGGGTTTCAGTAAGGAATAACTGGAACATGAAATTAAGCATATCAATAAGGTTTTATTAAATAATGGATACATATATATATATATATATGAAATCAATTCAAGAAGAGTTATGAAAAAAAAAAAGTTAATCAAATAGGAACTGCAACCTATAGTAATTGTAACCAATGGGAGCTATTACCACAATGACTCTAACTAGAAATAACTTCGATCAATGAATGAACAAGACAAGTATAGGTCATTGGCCATAATAGTTCCTTATCAAAGTTCTTGATCAAGAAATTCCCTATAACTATGACTAATAAACATTGGTCATAGTTCTTATGAGTCAAGGTTCCTAATTGAAAAAGGAATTATTCCCTAGAACTATGATTTACAAACAAAGGGCATAGTTCATTTGACAGTTGAAGTTCCCACATCACAATACATGTGTTCATGGTTCTTGTCAAATAAATTTCTAACGAGTCAAAGTTCCTAATTGATAAGGGAACTATGACCTCGGGAACTATGAACAACAAAGGAACTTAGAATGCCATAGCTTCTGAATTCATAGTTCATGAGAATCAAAGTTCTTAGAGTCATAATTATTATGCTTCATAGTTCCTAAGGGTCAAAATTCCCACATTCATAGTTCTTTTGTGTCATAGTTACTACAGTCATAGTTCTTGTGGGTCATATTTTCTACTGGTTAGAGCTCTGAAGCATCATAATTCCTTTTAAAAGGGCTCATAAAAAGTAACATGTTCAATTTTTCACATCCTCATAAAGTGTGAATGCAAACAACATAGAAAATTCAAGTCACAGTTTGTGGTTTGAAAATTAACTGCTCCAATTACTAGGAAATGTTTTAGCATTGTTTATTTCTTGATTGGATTAGTGTTGTTCTATTCTCCAAGTCATCATTCTTGTTAATGACTTCTTGCCTCTAAAATAAAATAGATTGTCCCATTTGGAATGTTGTGGATGGGATTTTGGTATCAACTATATTGATCTATTTTGATGTTCCTTTACGTTTTAGATATTTTATTATGTAGAAATTTGAAGGCCTTTGAGATGATAAAATTTTGGAAAAAAAAATAAGAAGATACTTCTAGATCTACTATATTTAGAATTTCGTTTATCAAACTATGTTGAAACCTAATATTGCTACAAGTTGATGTCTCACATTGTTATAAGTCCCCTTTGTGTGAGTGCTTTCAATAATATACCCAACCCCTTCAAATGGTAGGGAGCTAAATTTTTTTGATTAGGTTTGAATCTTCCACTCTTATATTTTGATGCTTGAAATGTGCTTATAAATATAAATCTAATTAATCGCATAAACATTTGTTTCCAAGGAACACATAATAATTTTCCAATATTATTGATTCACCATAGATTTAGAATTACAACAACCATGTACACTAAAGATTACAAGAGATTATAACAATTCTTTACTCAAATTTTTAAATTTTTTTTCTTCTGAATTATGCTAATTTCTATTATAATGTAATGTATAAATTTTAATACAATTATGTACTGTCGGATTCTCTTGATTTAATAATTATATGCCACGGTTAAATACAGAATCCTTATACTTAAATATTTGCAGAAATTCAATCACCAATTGCAAACACATGAAGAAAAATCAATCACACATAACACAGATGTTTTTACCGGGAAAGCATAAAGCTAAAAACTCGACTATCATATATTATGTATATATCACGGATCATGAAACAATCTCATACAAAACTCTACTCCAAGAGCTCTCAGTATAATTTACAATCGTCTCACACTGTCATACAAAAATTGGCATAAGCATGCACCAATTTACTGCCTCCTGAAAACCTACCTCCACTACGCAATCCCTGCTGATGAAGATCCTTGATGAATTCGATCTTGCCTTGCCTTGACTGTGCAATTCTCATTGGAATCTCCAATGTCTGTTTGGTTGCACTTGTGCACCCACTATAGTCACAACTGATAGTCAAAAATACCCTTTCACTTATCTCTCAACTGGGTCTCCACTGGATCTAACACGCATGTAGTTAACAGTAGTATTTCTTCAGTTGAATGTGAGACCACTGCTTGTGAATTAATTAAATAATTAATTCACTGATCTCTCACTAGTGTATCCTTAGTTACAACTAGTTACAACTAGCACAACTGAGTTTAACTCACTTAACTAAGTTAAAATAAATAACAACTTTGTATCACTCAGTTACAACGAATTCCACTAGCATGTCCCACCAACCAACCCTAGAACTGATAATTCCTTCAGTCAACTGGTTTTCCACATCAGTTAATTGAAATCAAGTGCTTCAAGAGAATAGATTATTATTTATTATCTAATTATTATTAAGGGCTAATAATAATTGACATGCGATCTATAAATAGACTTCACCCATGCATCTAAAAATAGAATCTCATCTATAAATAGAATTTTCTCAACCATCTATAAATAGACTCCTGCTATAAATAGAATATGCTCAACATTCTAAAAATAGACATACACCTAAAAATAGCCTGCGGGCCCACCTAGTGTAGGTGCTTAATTTTCACTAGGATCATCGTCTTGTTTAATCTCAACACTCCCTCTCAACAAGAAAGGGATTATCCTTCACCCCGATCCTGTCTCGATGGTATTCGAATTTTCTCCTGGTGAGTGCCTTCATCAGAATATCTGCATCTTGATCTTTCGTAGGAATGTACTGAAGCAACATGATCTTCCGCTGCACACAATCTCTAATATGATGATGCCAGATATCTATATGCTTAGATCTATCATGAAACACAGGATTAATCAAGAGTTTAATGCAACTCTGAATATCACAATGAATCACTGTAGGATCTAAATGAGAACCAAACAAATCAACCAGGATCTTTCTCATCCAGATAGCCTCACATGCATCTTGACTTGCTGCCGTGTATTTTTATTCCGCTGAATTGAGTGCCACGGATCTCTATTTCCTGTTGTACCAAGAAAAAACTGTAGATTCGATATTGAATACCCCTCCTGATGTGCTCTTTCTATCTGTTGGGCTGCCTACCCAATTTGCTTCCGTGAAGCCATGCAACTTCACCTAATTCGTCTATCTGTACCATAAGCCATACTTAGATGTGCCCCTAAGATATCTCAAGACATGCTTGCCCACCTTCTAAAAGAGCTTGGTAGGCTTAACCATCGCTTAACTAAGCTGGTTCACTGCATAGAATATGTCTGGTCTTGTATTAACTAAATACATTAGCGAACCCACCAACTGTTGATAGACAGTAGAATCCAATACCTCTCCAGATGTAGCGTCCTGTTGTACTGTACAAAAACCCTCCCCATTTTTAAATTTTAGAATAAATCCCATTTAGAAATAGGTCCCCTTTTTTATATCTTTCTTCCTAAATAGAAATAAAAGATGCATTGATAAAAGGATACATATCACATTTTTATTCACAAAGTGTACAACCTTTAAAAATAAATTTCCAATCCGATGAGTCATAAAGCCTTTTAATCATATCATAAACATTATAAAGTATTTATATTTAAATGAACAATAATCGCAATAGGAAACCCGAAAAATTCTTTAAAGTTTGTTTTTTCTTTGTAAAATTTCGATGCGATCGTGCTCGATCGCAATCGCATTTCGATAAATTTAAAGTGTTGTGTTTCTTGTATATATTTCCGATGCGATCGCGCTCAATCACAATCACATTTCAGAAGAGTTAAAACATTGCATTCTTTTGTTTTAAAACTCCGATGCGACGGATCCTATCTCATTGCAATCGAATTTTCGGAGAAAATGTTAAGCGGTTCATTTCATTTTAAAATCTCCGATGCGATCTTCGCAATCGGGATTTGGTATAAGTCTTGTTTCATTCTTCTTTTTAAACGAATTACGATGCGATTATAACTTAAATATCCATTTATTATTATTCATCGCATTTCAAAGTTTTAAAAGGAAATATATTTATACTTATTTCGAAACATGCCAAATCTCCAATTGTACGATAACATTAACTCGCGAATCAAAAAAATAACAATGATTTGTTTTGTTATTGAATGCATGAGTGTGACTCCCTAGAAGGCATTAAAGTTTTAAACCATGGATATAATAAATACAAATCCGTGAATAAACCTTTTGTATAGTTGTTTTTCATTATTACATCTTCACCTTGGCTGAAAGCTTCTCTTTGTCACAGAGCAATAGAACATCCAATTTTTCTGTTCGCAGAGCAAGAGAAATACTCCTTGACACTGAACTGTTGAAGAGATTTAGGAAATCGAAAGCTACCGTTGCTGCAAAAGCCCCTGTGATTACTATGTCGCCTAAAGAGAGACCAGCAAAACTTAAGCTGGTTACAGACACCTCCTGCCAAGGACTTGGAAAAATGACATGGGAAAATGTTTACAATCTATTAGAAAAGGAAAACCCTAGAGTTGTTGAAGCAAAGGCCACAGTTCCTAACGAAACCGATTCAGACTCTGATTCTGAAAGTCCTCTTGGTTCATTGGCAAACTCATTTTTGCACCGAGTTGCTGCTCGGACAAACATTTTCCCGTATTATGATGTTATTAGATGGGTGATTGATAATGTGTCTATCAAAGATAGAACTTTTGTTTCTGCATCTGGAGCAATCTTCGGGTCGTTCAAACCAGAGGATATCAAAGCAATGTACCACCTTCTTGACCCACAGAAGATTTATAACAAAGAGTTTATCAAAGAATTTGCCGCAAAGAACGAAAATCAGTTAGAACCAATTAGAGAATGGAGAAGGGCTCCTGAAAAACACAGGCATGAGGCATTAGGTATGTACTTCGTGGAGTCTCTTTTGCCTCCATATTGTTATGCCGCAACTATGATGTGTAGATTGTTTGGTAATGATAACTCGGCTAGGTTTTCCATTCAAATGGTTCCATTGATACATGCTGCTATTAATTCTGAGATAATGGATTGGCTGTCATTTTGTCTGATAAGATAGCCAATAGAGTTATGGAGTACAGGAAAGACAAAAATTCAGGAAATTTCACTCCTTTTTAATTTTGTGCTTACATCCTAGATGCCCTCTGTTTCAATTCGAAATTTCCCTTATTAGGATGGAATTGGACTCCTAAAGAACCTGTCCCAATTCATATATATCACAAGTTCTTATGGAAGGGGCATTTCAGAATTCATGTTTATAGAGTCTTTCATGGTTTTCTTATTCCGATTTACCAAATAATTTTTGGCCGATTCCCTCCTAGACTTTCTGACAAAGCTAGAGTTGATTTGTCCTCTATTGGAGATTGGTTCGGGGAGGAAAAGTTCACATATGTCAGAATTTTTGGAAGTATTGTAGAGCCACACATCCTTCCTTTGTATGTTCCAGACAAACTGTTAGCACAGGAAATTTCTTATCAGCTGACAGTAGAAGGTATGTCTAGAGCTTTAAAGAACAACACAAAGCTTATGTGGCCTACTTTTCCTTTCAAATGTGGTGACTACACTCTCATAAATTTTTTCCATGATGAAAAAGAAGTTGTTAAGTTAACCGATCTTAAACTTTCAACAATTCCTGGAAGGCAATATGATCCCAAGAAGGTGGCATATGATTTTACTACCTCTGTTTCAATTTCTCAGTTCGAACATGAACCAGATGTCTTTGATGATTTATTTGTTTCTGTAGATGAAATGTCCCAAGTTTTTTATTTGGCCAAGTCCAAACTTCAGGCCGAAGAAATGAATAAATTTTTATTATTTAGAAGTCATAGGTTACTTAGAGTTCCTCTGGATCAATTGAGGATTTCTGCACAGGGATGTGAACCACAACAGAAAGATACAGGAAGTACATCTGGCAAAGAAGTAACAGGAACTAATCCTGTTTTGGAGAAGAAATATGATAGCAGCAAAGCTGACACTGGAAAGACAGAAATTGCTGCTAAAATTGATGTACATCAGTCTTCAGCCCAAACAAGAAAAGAAAGCACAGGTACTGATGCCCATGTGCATATTGAAAAAGGAGGCACAAACAGTAAAAATACTGATCAGGCACCTAAAAGTGATATAAACAATAGCACAAATTCTCAACTTGTAGGACAAGAAGCCACTAAACTTATTTTTTCTCCTCATTTGCTGAGCCAATCTGAACAATTTTCCCAGCAAATAGGACAACAAAACACTCCCCAAGTTGATGATCCAAAGAACAAGGATGTAGAAATCATCCCTAAAAACTCCACAAGTGAGATTATGTTAAAGATAGAAGAAATCCCTGCTTTGGATATATTCTACAGTCCCAAACATAGGGTTGTGGTAAGAAAATAGATGAAAAGGAGGAGAACTGATCAAGATGCACTTTTGGCATCACAGGGGGAATTCATGAATATTGTTTATAAGAATGCTGAGGTGAATCCATCTGAGGATCTCACCAAATTGTCTCAGTATGCAGGTGCATATAGTGCTACTACTATAGATAAAGCCTCTGAAGTTACACAGTTGATGAAGAAAAAGGATGTGCAAATAGCCTTGTTTGAGGAACAGATTGCAAAAAACCAACAAAATATCATTTAGTTAGAACGGAGATTACAGTATGAAGAGCTCAAATCTAAACAATTAGAAGAGAAGCTGGTTGTTGAAAAAGAGAAGATTGATCAGCAGACCCTAGAAAAGCAACAACAGCTAAATCAATAAATAGAAAAATTACAAGCTCTTCTACAAAATGAGAAAACTTCGAAGATTGAACAAGAAAAGATGTTTCAATCTAAATTAGACAAGTTCAAGAGTTATCCCAATCCGGATCAATTAAAAAATGAAGCTTTGGAGACAAAAAAATTATTGTCTCAACAACTAAATGAATTTTGTCTAAATATTTCAGAAGCAGAATCTCTATGTGAGCTAGCATCTTCCTTGATAGATGAAGGAGTCACTCTTAAAATTGAATTTGATGAAGCTGAAGAAAAAATCTCTGAAATTATTTTATGGCAAGACTCGGAATCAGGGAGAAAAGTAGATCTTCCCAAGATTATGGAGAGACATAAAGAAATTATTTTTGCAGAATGGGAACATCGCTTGATCAAAGCAGAAAGGGCCACATCCAAAGCTAAAGGAATAATGAACAATGTAACACAACTAGTGAATGATAACCTATATGCAATCAATTTAATTGCAGATTGTAGCCTCGGCCAATTACCTAGAGTAAAAGAAACTGATCATAGATGGAAACAAGAGATAATTAATAAAAATTAGCAAATTGGCCAATTACAAGGAATATCATGGGATACAATGTGGACTTATCTCATCAAGCCACATAGTCAACAAACAACAATAAAATTTCTCTCAAATGCCATTGATTGCATCATTCCTAAATTTTCCGATGCTACATATACAAGGCGATTGCACTCAAATCTTAGTCATCCTGAAGAAGTGAAGGAGATTCTCAAAATATTCCATCTTCGCACATCAACCACAACAGATGATCAATGAGTCGGTTTTCATCAAGATCGCATTTTTGTTTTAGATATTTTTTAATTTAGATAGATTGTAGGAATAGTTTCAATTATTTTTTGTTAAGTACCTATTTAAACCCCTTTCATGCATTTAGAAAGGGGTCCTGAATTTGTAATATTTTGACTTGGATATTACATTTTTGTACTGCATTGACTTCTATATTTTTTTAAAGGATCACATCTGGTGCTTCTCTGCGAAATTATCTTTAAGAATTGCATTTCTGTATCTTGGAGTTGATTTTACATTGAAGTTGTTGGATTTGAATATCGGATTGCATTGGAAAGTATCGAGATGGATATGGTATTTCTATCTATTCACTGTTAGTTTCTTTTGTTATATGATATTCTCTTTTAAATTGTTATCATTTATGTGTACTTGTTTCACAATATTTCTTTATACATATCATTTCTGAGTGTGTTAGAAATATTTATCTTTTATAGTATATGCAAGCGATATATTATGATGAATGCAATATGTTATTATAACTCTGTTTAATTTCTTAAACATAGTTATCTTTATTTGTTACTGCATATTTCAATTAAGTTGTAATACATTTTCATGGTTATTGGTTAATTGAAACAATTTAAAGTTGTATTCACATTTGATGCCCAGGTTAGTTTTAGAGTTATTTCATTAGTATTTAAATTAGATTAGATAAGTTTTATTTCAGTCATATAGTCCCATTTTCCCCCCATCCAATCATTCCATTACCAACCCATTTAAATTATTAGGAAACTGATCCTATAAATCCAGTCGGAGCCACCACACCAAATGGAAAAGGAGCTGTCCTAAGGTCTTGACCTGGTGGTTATCCCTCGATGTATGAAGCAACAATTTTTGAGGCTTCAACACGTCCTCTTTCCTCTAAATTCCAGGAAGAGGAGTATCCATGGGTTTGCAGCCCTCCATGTGAAACTTACCGAGTATCTCCCTTACATACTTTCCTTGAGACACAAATAGTTCACCTTCTCACTGCCATATTTCCAATCGAAGGAAATAGTGAAGGAGGCCTATATCCTTCATCTCAAACTCCTTTGCAAGGTCCTCCTTGCATGAGTGTATCAACTACTCATCACCAGTTAGTATTAAATCATCAACATAAATAAAAATGATTAAAAGCTTACCCTCCACCACAATCTGGTATAGGTTTTCATCAACCTCACTCTTGGTGAAGCCAAGTCCAGTGAAATAGTTGTTGATCTGAGTGTACCAAGCACAGGGTGCTTGCTTCAAGCCATACAATGCTCTTTTGAGTCTGCACACATGCGACTCGCTGCTGAAGATCTCAAATCCTTCAGGTTGCTCAATGTACACTTCTTCCTCAATGATCCCATTAAGTAACGCAGTCTTCACATCCATCTGATGAATGTGCCAACCAATATGCGCTGAGAGAGCAAGGATGGTCCTTATGGAAGAATACCGTGCGACAGGTGCAAAGGTTTATTCATAATAAATCCCCTCGATCTGTGAGAAGCCCTAGGCCACAAATCTTTCCTTATACTTCTCAACACTCCCATCAGTAGCTTGCTTTACCTTGTATATCCATCTTGAACCTACCACTTATTTATCAACTGGCCTTGGAACAATTTCCCAAGCATTGTTTCTGAAAATGGAGTCATACTCCTCCACCGTTGCATCTACCCATGTGGGCTCCTGCACTGCTTCCTGAAAGGAAGATGGCTCAGTCACAATACATTTGCTCATGAGATCCATGTATCCAGTGAATCAATCAGGAGACTGTCTCTGTCTGCGCTATGAAGTAGGGACTCCTACATTCTGTGCCGCATCAAGCTTCAACCTCTTAGCTTCTGTGGTATGGCTTCTTCCAATTCTGATGTTTGGCTTTGCATGAGTGGACTCCTCCACTCCATGAACCTCCTCTTGTGGCTGATCCACATCTAGAGACTCATCTTTGGGAACAAGCAGTTCCTCCTCTGCATGCAAGTCTAACTACCGCTCAAGTGACAACTTCATGGCTTTCTCCTTATTTAATTTTATATCCTGTCGCACCATATTCATTCTACTGTTTGGAAAATACACACGATAATTATGGGGTGTTTCTATGTACCCCACAAATATCCCAACTTCAGCAGTCGGCTCCAGCTTCTTCCTCGCGTTCTTGGTCACATGCACATAAACAGATGAGCCAAAAATCTTAAAGTGAGAAACATCCGTATCTTACCAGTAAAAGCTTCTTCAAGTGTACTCATGCCAATTATTCTATGAGGACAATGGTTTTGCACATAAACCGCAGTGTTACATGCTTCCACCCACAAATGCAATGGTAGGCCCTAATCATGTAGCATAGCTCGTGCAGCACCCACGACTGTTCTGTTCTTCCTCTCTACAACCCCATTTTTCTCTGGGTTATGAGGCGCTATGAGTTCTCTTTGAATTCCTTCTTTGCTACAAAATTCTTTGAATTCGTTCGAGATATATTCACCTCCATTATCGCTCTGCAGATCCATCACTTGCTTCCCTGAATCTTTCTCCACCAATGATTTAAACTCACAAAACTTTGAGAATGTTTGATCCTTATTCTGCATGAAGAAGATCCAGCATCTACGAGAATAGTCATAAAAAAAATAACATAATACCTGTGTTTTGTTGTTGAAGCAACCAAGAATGGCCCACACACGTCTATGTGAACTCTCTCCAGGATCACCGAAGCACGATTATCCTTTTCATGAAAGGTGGTCTTCACAAACTTACCCATAGTACATCCCTTGCACTGATCTATCTGGGCAAGTGTAGCCTTGGTAAGTCCACTAAAAATCTATTGCAAAATCTTTAGGGCGCCATGGTGAAGATGGCCCAATCACCTTTGCCATAATTCACCCTCATCCCGGCTCACCACTTCTTCTTCTTTGCCCACCATTGCAGTGCAGCCATCTACCTCTAGCTTGTAGAGATTCTTGACTCAAATCCTTATCCTCTTGGTTTGACCCATTTTTTTATGTCGCAAGAAAGCTTTTCCATTGGTGAAAACAACGTCATAACCTCTGTCCTCCAACATCGCAACTAAGACCAAGTTCTTCTTTAGACCTGGAACATGCATAACATATTTCAACAGAAATGGTTTACCTGACTCCCTCTCAAAGGTAATGGTACCAATGTTGGTCACATTGTATCATCCATCGTCGCCCATCTCTATATGCATCTAGAGATCTTTCTCCTCCAAGTCACTAAAAAGCTCCTTATCTCCCGTCATGTGGAAGGAAGCACCACTATCAAGATACCACACCGATCCCATTGCGCTTGAAACCAAGCATGCGATCAAAGAGAAATCATTTTAAAATTGCGAGGCAAGGGCTTCAAGAGCTGCAGCTCCAGTAAAATTCTTGTTCTTATTTTTCTATGGGCAGTTAGTGGCGAGATGCCCATGTTCGTGACAGTGAAAACAATTCACCTTGGAAAAATCCAGCTTCTTGCCTTTAACCTCGAATTTTGAGTGGAATTTCTTCCCCTTCCCTTTCCTTGCTTTGGCAGCCAAAGCACAATCCTATTCATCATCATGCTTTGATGAAGAGCCATCTCTGGTGTTCTGGCTGAGCTCCTCCTATACTAGATCCAACCACAGTCGTTCCCAATCCAGTAGTTTTTCTCGTTTGTTGACATAGTCTTGATAACTGTGCCAACTCTTAGGAAGTCCCAAGAGAGCCAAACTCACCAAATAATCATCAGCAACCATGATTCCCACACTCCCCAGTTCATCTCGACATTGGACAAACTTTGTGAGATACTTAGGAATATTGTCGCCCTTCTCCATTTTGATCTTTCTGAGTTTATCCTTCAGTGCCAATTTCCTATGGTCGTTGTTGCTTTGGAAAATATCCGTCAAATCCTTCCACATTTCAAATGGAGTGGCTTTCCCATGAAGGCTTGAGACAATATGGTCTCTCACACCTTCCAACAAAATCCTTCTCATCCTCACTACTTTCTTTTTCCAGGCATCAAGTAATGCAACATCCGTTAAAGTGGGCTTAGGAACATCACTATCGATGAATTCCTTCAGGCCATTATCTTCAAGCACTAGCTCCATCCTATCCTTCCATGCAATGTAGTTCGAGTTGCCCTCGAGTGCATACTATAACCACAAACCATTGAAAGACATTTCGATGTTTACTCAACTGTCGCACCAAGAAATTCTTGCAGCAAATTCAAATTGTTTCCACCATCAAACTCAACTACTGCTTCAATATTGAAATCTTCTTTGCTCTGATACCATGTAGAAATTTTAATACAATTATGCATTGTTGGATTCTCCTGATCTAAAAATTATATGCCACTGTTAAATACATAATCCTTCTACTTAAATCTTTGCAGAAATTCAATCGCCAATTGCAAACACATGAGGAAAAATCAATCACACATAACATAGATGTTTTTATCGGGAAAGAATAAAGCTAAAAACCCCACTATCATATATTATATATATATCATGGATCATGAAACAATATCATACAAAAATATACTCCCAGGGCTCTCCGTACAGTTTACAATCGTCTCACACTGTCATACTCATGCACCAATTTACTGCCTCCTGATAGCCTGCCTCCACTGCGCAATCCTTGCTGATGAATATCCCTGAATGAATTTGATGTTGTCTTGCCTTGATTTCGCAATCCTCATTGGCATCTCCAATGTGTGTTTGGTTGCACTTGTGCACCCACTATGGTCACAACTGATAGTCAAATAGACCCTTTCACCTATCTCTCAACTGGGTCTCCACTGGATCTGACATGCATGTAGTTAACAATAGTATTTATTTAGTTGCATGTGAGACCACTGCTTGTGAATTAATTAAATAATTAATTCGCTGATCTCTCACAAGTGTATCTTTAGTTACAACTAGCACAACTGAGTTTAACTCACTTAACTGAGTTAAACTAAATAACAACTCACATAACTCCACATCCAATTCTGTTACAACTTTGTATCACTCAGTTACAACGAAGTCCACTAGCATGTCCCACCAACCAACCTTAGAACTTGTAATTCCTTCAATCAACTGGTTTGCCACATCAGTTAATTGAAATCAAGTGCTTCAAGAGAATAAATTATTATTTATTGTCTAATTATTACTAAGGGCTAATAATAATTGACATGCGATCTATAAATAGACTTCACCCATGCATCTATAAATATAATTTTCTCAACCATCTATAAATAGACTGCTACTATAAATAGGATATGCTCAACATTCTAAAAATAGACATACACCTAAAAATAGCTTGCGGGGCCCACCTAGTGTAGGTGCTTAACTTTCACTAGGATCATCATCTTGTTGAATTTTCAACATGTACAAAGATACAAATCACACTTCAGAACAAGGGTTGTTGGACTAGCCAGCCCCTGTTTAATGAGGATTGTTCAAAAAATAAAAAAATTAGGCTGCCCTTCAGGGGGAAACCAGCCTTTAATGAATTCAAAAATTCAAATAATGGGTTTCCCTTGAAGGGGAAACCAGCCATTAACATATTCAACAATAGCCTAGTTTTCAGAAAGAGACAAAGATAGTCATAAAAACCATAAAAGAGCATATGTGAACTGAAAGCAAGGAGGGCCAAGGAGTTGTAGCTTGTCCTCCTATTGAGGATTTTCCTCAATTATGAAACAACCATAATCAGACATGGTCTCAATATCCTTCTTTGAGAGTTGGGGGGGCGGCTCTAGAATCGTAGTGGAGACCGTATCGGTCTGCTTAGCTATAGCTGAGCGAGTCGCGTTGTCCATCGCTACTTCTCTTTTCCAAGTGTCCTTCGATGGGCTGATCCAACCATAGTATTAATCATCCACCAAGTGTTTGACAGGGAGTCCGGCAGATTTTTGAGGCAGAGGGGAAGAGGAGTGAAATATTTTTGACTTGCGCGGCATTTTCCTGCTTCTTGAGCCAGATTCATGATGCTACTCCTCTGGGAGGTGAACCAAAATCTAGTTAGAGAGCCTTTGGGGGTCAGAGAAGGGGTCGAGAACCTCCGGGTCTTCCAGAGAAACAGAGAGGGACAAAGAGCACGCAAACAATCCAAGAGCTGAAGCGCGAGAGGGAGTGCCTTTGCCACCTCCTCGACGACAATGCATTCAGTGGCATCTCGACATGGAATCTGCTGGATGGAGGGTCTGCAGGGCTGAGGTAAAATGCACAGAGGGAGACAAACAAGGAGCATAGCAACGAGTATAGGCGTGATAGAGGAGGTCTACGGAGAATGAAATATGAAGGCGTAAATGAAACTAATGGGAGCCATCAACCATAAATGGCCAGCTTGCAGGAGCGGAGGTCGAAAGGGGGGGAGAGTGAATGTCGCGAAGTGTCGGTGTCCTGCCCTCTACTGCATATTTATGGTCTTCACACGAGAGGCATGTGCTGCCATGTGGTACATCTAGGTGCCCCTGCGATGAATGGCCAGGTAGCAGCCTACGTTAAACATATCAGTCACCCGCATCTAGGGCAATTTTTTTAATATTTATACTAAAGCTTAATGATAATTATAAATCTCAAACTAATATTATCTTTCAAGATTTTTTATCTTTTATCTTTTTAATAAAAATATTTGTTCTAATACAACCTATAAATTACCACAAAATAGATAGTATAAATTCAATTTTAAATATAAATTTGTTTTCTTAAATAATTATATTAAAACTCATTTAAAATAAAATGGAGCCTAATTTAAATCACAATTCTCAGAAAAACTTAAATTATTATGTGTGAAGATCTTATTTAATATTTTCTATATATTTTAACATAAATGCATTTAAATCAATATTTCTCTATTTTTTTATTTACATTAAAGAAATAAAATTATGAAATGGATATTAATTCAATTTTTGAAGCTTTTGTAATAAGTTAACTATTTTCTAGAATCAATCAATATAAATTGTTCTATAAATTAATTTTACAATATTTGTTTCTTAAATATGTTTCCTTTCTCTAATTTTTTGGTAATAAGTGAATAACTATTTAACAAAAAAATATTTTATAAATGAAAATTTAGTATATTGCTCAATTTCTCAATGCAATAAAAATATTTTTGTTTTAATTAAATCTTACATTTTGAATAGTTTTCAATACTTATGAAATTTTAACTTTACTAAACATTCTTCTTGATACACTTTAGAGTTATTGTCACATCTAAACATAAAACTTGTCACATGTTACGATAATAAACCACGACAATAAATGTTTGTGCGACAATAAACTCTGCGACAGTTCATTCAAACATTGTCACATGGCAAACCTTGCTCCGACGGTTGCGGCTTCTTCGTGCGGTCAGGCTTAAACGCCGACCCAAACTTCGGTTCCACTAATATTAACCTCAGTTCCAGCATGGGTCGCGCTCCAATTAAATGTGACCGTGGGGTTCGAGGGTTGT
Source organism: Pinus albicaulis (assembly GCA_034641835.2). Classification (NCBI taxonomy): domain Eukaryota; kingdom Viridiplantae; phylum Streptophyta; class Pinopsida; order Pinales; family Pinaceae; genus Pinus; species Pinus albicaulis. Next base: position 229,548,894 of record CM076574.1, read on the forward strand.
CATGTGGCCACCCCCTCCCCTTAATTGTAACCTTTAATGGTTAGGACTGGCTGTTACCGTAGCGTGCCACCAAATTTCGAAAAAAGTGACAATTTTAATTGCAGATAAGTGCAGTTCTCCAAGTTTAGTGGAGGATTTCTAGGGGATATTGGGAAAAAGGCTAGGAGGGTCAATTTGCTACTGAGCATTTTGGAGCCATTGATGCAGAGAAAACAGCCATTGGAAGCTTGTAAACACATTTATTTGCAAAATTTTGAGCATATTGAAAGATGGACATGCCATTGGGAGTTGGACCAGCAGATGTAGCCCAAGAGGGGTGAACTGCTTCATCATGCCTTCTGTGTAAATATTATGTGTGGTTTTATTTCTTTGTTATACATTGTTGTTTAGTGTTATTTAGGCTTATTTTCATGCTTATAATTCACAAATTCATCTATGTTTCATGGTTAAAATTCTCAATTCTTAAGCAAACAAATGGAGACAAGTATGCACAAGTTTATTAACTGAAAAGACACTTAGCACATCAAACTAATACAGTCCTTTCAGATAATTGTTAATGACTTCTTTCCTCTAAAATAAAACAGATTGTCCCATTTGGAATGTTGTGGATGGGATTTTGGTATCAACCATATGGACCTATTTTGATGTTCCTTTACATTTTAGATATTTTATTATGTAGAAATTTGAAGGCCTTTGAGATGATAAAATTTTGGAAAAAAAATAGGAAGATACCTCTAGATCTACTATATTTAGAATTCCGTTTATCAAATTATGTTGAAACCTAATATTGCTACGAGTTGATGTCTTACATTTTTATAAGTCCCCTTTGCATGAGTGCTTTCAATAATATACCCAACCCCTTCAAATGGCAGGGAGCTAAATTTTTTTGATTAGTTTTGAATCTTCCACTCTTAGATTTTGATGCTTGAAATGTGCTTATAAGTATAAATCTAATTAATTGCATAAGAATTTGTTGCCAAGGAACATAATAATTTACCAATATTATTGATTCACCATAGATTTATAATTACAACAACCATGTACACTAAAAAGTAGAAGAGATTGTATAACAATTCTTTAAAAAAAAAAATCTAAATTATGTTAATTTCTATTATAATGTACAAAGATACAAATCATACTTCAGGACAGGGGTTTTTGGACTAGCCAACCCCTGTTCGATGAAGACTACTCAAAAAATAAAAAAATTGGGCTGCCCTTCAGGGGGAAACCAACCCTTAACGAGTTCAAAAATTCAAAAAATGGGTTGCCCTTGAAGGGGAAACCATCCATTAACATATTCAACAGTAGCCTAGTTTGCAGAAAGAGACAAAGATAGTCATAAAAACCATAAAAGAGCATATGTAAACTGAAAGGAAGGAGGGCCAAGGAGTTGCAGCTACCGATTTCGGGCCTCATTGTCCTCTTGTTGAGTATTTTCCTCAATTATGAAACCACCATTATCAGACATGGTCTCAATATCCTTCTTTGAGAGCTGGGGGACCGGCTCCGGAACTGTAGTGGAGACTGTATTAGTCTGCTTAGCCATAGTTGAGCGATTCTCGCTGTCCGCCGCTACTTCTCTTTTCCAAGTGTCCTTCGATGGGCTGCTACAACCACTGTATTAATCGTCCGCCAAGTGTTTGATAGGGAGTTCGACGGATTTTTGAGGCAGACAAGAAGAGGAGCGCAAGATTGTTGACTTGCATGGCATTTTCTTACTTCTTGAGCCAGAGTCCTGATGCTACTCCTCTGGGAGGTGAACCAAAAGCTAGGCAGAGAGCCTTTTGGGGTCAGAGAATGGGTCAAGAACCTTCGGGTCTTCCAGAGCAACAAAGAGGGACAAAGAGCACACAACCAATCCAAGAGCCGGAGCGCAGGAGGAAGTGCCTCTTCCGCCTCCTCGATGGCAACACATTGAGTGGTGTATCGACATGGAATCAGTTGGATGAAGGGTCTACAGGGCTAAGGTAGAATGCAGAGAGGGAGATAGACAAGGAGCAGAGCAACGGGCAAAGGCGTGATAGAGGAGGTCTGCAGAGAATGAAATATGAAGGCGTAAATGGAACTGATGGGAGCCATCAGCCATAAAAGGCCAGCTTGTAGGAGCAGAGGTCGGGGGGGGGAGTGAATGCCGCGGAGTGTCGATGTCCTCCCCTCTACTGCATATTTCTGGTCTTCACGTGGGAGGCAGGTGCTGCCATGTGGTACATCCAGGTGCCCCTGCAATGAATGGCTAGGTGGAAGCTTGCGTTAAACATATTAGTCACATGCATCCGGGGCAATTTTTTTAATATTTATACTAAAGCTTAATGATAATTATAAATCTCAAACTAATATTATCTTTCAAGATTTTTTATCTTTTATCTTTTTAATAAAATTTTTTGTTCTAATACAACCTATAAATTACCACAAAATAGACAGTATAAATTTGATTTTAAATATAAATTTGTTTTCTTAAATAATTATATTAAAATTAATTTAAAATAAAATGGAGCCTAATTTAAATTATAATTCTCAAAAAACTTAAATTATTATGTATGAAAATCTTATTTAATATTTTCTATATATTTTAACATAAATGCATTTAAGATCAATATTTCTATATTTTTTTATTTACATTAAAGAAATAAAATTATGAAATGGATATTAATTCAAATTTTGAAGCTTTTGTAATAAGTTAACTATTTTCTAGAATCAATCAATATAAATTGTTCTATAAATTAATTTTACAATATTTGTTTCTTAAATATGTTTCTTTTCTCTAATTTTTTGATAATAAGTAAATACATATTTAACAAAAAATATATATATATAAATGAAAAGTTATTATATTCCTCAATTGTTCAATGCAATAAAAATATTTTTGTTTTAATTAAATCTTACATTTTGAATAGTTTTCAATACTTATGAAATTTTAACTTTACTAAACATTCTTCTTGATACACTTTAGATTTATTGTCACATCTAAACATAAAACTTGTGACATAAATCAATGCTAAACATAAACCCTACCTTTTTATATAGACTAATATTTTTTTATTGATTATTGTAAATACCAACTTTGTATGGCGTTAATATGGTCCTGTTAACGTATTTTTATAAATTTGCATGTTAAAGAATTAAATTAAAAAAAATATTTTAATTAAAAATGTATATTATTTATTTATACTAAATTGGTTGATAGTATATTTGATTGAAGTTAAATTAGAGAAATATATATTCAAAATATTTTTTAATTATAAAAAAATAACTTAATAGCTATATAAACTCAAATAATGATAAATTATAAACTTGATAAATTTTCAAATAAATAGATACATAAAATTATATAGACTATTATATGAAATTACATAATATAATTAGTGTAAATAGTAATCACATTAAAAATACTCATATATCAAAATTAAAATTGTTAATATTTATTTAAGTTAAATAAACATTAAAATTTTACTTTCATAAAATAAAAAACATTATAATAAGTGTAATTTTAAAAATAGAAAAGCTCTAAAGAATAAATCAATTTAAATTAAATAATACTTTTAAATCATTAGTATAAAGGTTGGAGAAAACATTATTGATTAGTTTACAAAATATTTTAATGGAGATTAATAATATGTTAAAAGAAAATTAACATTTTTTAAAGGAAAATAAGATAAAATTACACATTTTTTTAGAAAGATGTACTTCAGTCAATTAATATAACTCAAATTGGAGTTGACTTTAAGTGTTATTTTTTGGATTTTTGGCTTAAATTTTGGGTAAAAATTTGTGGTGAAATCTTGATTTATGTTGTTTAAACTGGTTTTTTGACTGCATATATGGATTCAACACTTGAGAACTCCTAGAAAACTTAATAATGTAGAGCACTTGTCAAAACTGTGATTTCAATGAATCTCTCCATGATTCTAGACAAATTAAATCAAAAAATAAACTAGAAATCTTTTCAAAAAATCTCACTTAAAGATAACTCTATTTAAATTTATTAAAAAAATATTACAAAGTAGTATAATATATATGAAAATATTTGTAATTATATTTTCCAATATGTAAATAATTAATTTAATAAATTGTAATAAAAAAATAGAATAGATATTAAATATTACATTACATGCATAAACTCGGATAGCCATGATAAGATAATGATTAATGATCTCTGATAGCCACGATAAGATCATGATCATTAAACTCTAGCCATAAATCATACACAAGGTTTAAATATATATATCAAAATAATGGATTATTTACCCAAAAAAATAAAATAAAGGTATCTAAGAATATTGGTTCAATTTTCAAACGCTATTCAAATTTTAAGTTATTCTCTTTCAATACCAAGCTATTCTCTTTCTCATTTATTTGAAGACAGATCTTTTCCTATTGTTTTTAGTGGTCTCATGTTTTCTGTTATAATTAAACTTGTCTTTTAGAGAGATATTTTAATACCCATTAGCTATTCAAAAGACTTTGTTTATAAATACATTGAAGACGTGTGGAGAGACGAAATGTAACAGTTCAAAGCCTAAAAGAAGAACCTACCTTATCAAAACTTTAAGACAACACAGCATAACAACGCTAACATAAGGATTTTAGTGAAATGTTATCCATGAAAAGTTTGATTCTATATGATAGAAACGTTGATGTTTAGGGATTCAACACATAAAAAGGTGAAACCCAGAACATTACTAACTTTAAACATGTTAAACTTTACTCTATATGCAGAATGAACGAATTCTTATTAGAAAACTCTTGAAATAGCTTAACTTCTCTATTGTAAACAAATGTACAACCCCTTAGAGAATTAAGCTCCATTATAAGCATATGGTATTCCCCAAAATTTACCATCATGAAAATTGCATGGGAATTGTTTTTCTGAAAAACATAAATATTTGAGATGACAGTAATTTCCTGTCAAAATTTCAAGAAGATATTTTGCTACACGTTGTTGTTAATTTCCTAAGAAGGACGCATTTTGCTATAAGCTGCTCATATACATCAATCATTCATTCCAATATAATATTAAAAGGCATTTCAAAACCAAAAAAATCAATGGATAAAATTAGATTAAGATAAATGAAGCTTCAAACGCACTTCCACTTAACTCCAGATCCAGAGATTTAAATGTAATTCTACGCTAATTAGTGGCGGTGCACAGCTTGGCTAATGTTTTCCATTTTTTTATTGAAAAGGACACACAGCAGGAATGACAGATATAATAATGAACTTCCAATTACGCGTTCCCTCGAAATTATACAACCTACAAAGGCAACAAACGGATAACTAAAATGGCGTTGATAGAATATCCGGTTGAAGGAGCTGCCGGACCTGAAGAGAGAATGCTGGAAAACCGCCAAATCGTTACCTTTTAGCTTTGTCTATCTTATGCTTCTCGATGACCATATTTCATGGATGTCCATGATTTCCTTAACCATCCAACTGACACAGTCTTAACGCCTCTCAAGGAAGTTTCTGGCCTAGTTTTCGGCTGCAAAAGTTTTCTGATCACAAACAGTTCTAGTAATCCACGTCAACGTTCGTCTATTTAAGTTTTTAAAATATTTTCTTATAGGTAATTTATACCTTTTAATATTAGGATCTAAATAATGGTTTTAAAATTATCAGTGTGTATTCCAAAAAAAACATTTGTTAAATTTAATTTATTAATCACTACTGTTTGTTTATATTTTTTACTTTTTCACTAATCAAATTTAATTTAATATTTCTCATTTTGAAGTGATTTTGAATTTCTCAGAATTAAAACTAACTAAATAAGTCTTCACAACCCACCTCCATACTATACAACCCTCAAAATTATATAATCAGTGTATACATGAATTGGACATACTTCCCTTATCACCTACTTCTAATGAGGTCTTAGAATGGTATGTCCATTTACATAGAACTTTAAAACATATCATTAACTTTTTTTATGTTGTTATTACTATCACCATCAATGTTATCTTAGGCCCGCAAAAACCCTTGATTGTAGATAGTTGTAGCTCTACCCATATTCATTTCTCATATGATAATCTTCATGAATTATGTTGCTTTGCCATGGTTTGATCACAAAGTTTCCCAAAGAAAACTTGTTTGAACCATCAATGTGTTCTTTGAAACATTAGCAATAATAACCTCTCTTAATGTGTTTGATTATTGCAAGGGGATGAGATGCCACTCTACTTGAACACTTGTTTGAAACATCAATGTGTTTTTTGAAACATTGGCAATAATAAACTCTCCTAATGTGTTTGATTATTGTAAGGGGATGAGATGCCACTCTACTTCAACATCCACAATGTGCTCTAATTCCATGTTAAAAATTAAGAGAAAATAGTTAATAAGCAAACAAATAGCAACAAGGCACCACAATATCAAACCCAAAACAGGAAAAATTGAGCCCTATGTCTATTATTTTTGGAACCAAACCCACCCAAGCTAGTCAAGTGATCTTCCGTCATTCAACTTTAGTCACATGACAATGGAGTATCCCTAAGCCTTTTAAAGGTTTCATTACATGTAATCCAATCACTCTAATACCACTGCCTATCAAAGCTATGGACCTTAAAACCACCACTATTGACCTAACTCTTTGACTATTTCAATGAATCAAGTTTAACCTATCAATTTTGCGAAATATTCATTTTTTTTTATCACACTATAACAATGGTGAAGTCAAGGGCCCATTTATGACAAATAACAATTTGTATTTGGCAGCTACATGTGTTGCAATTTACAATTATACTAAGAGGGGGGGTGAATCAGTATAATGGATTTTTTTACTTAGTTAAATCCAATCGAACATCACAAAATATAAAAATCATAAATTGAACAAATAACACAAGATATACGTGGAAACCCTTATGGGAGAAAGCCACAAAACTTCTTCATATCAAATATATTGTAGGCACAAACCTACTATTACATCAATTTCTCAAAACCAACCTACATAAGGCACTAATGCCTCTATTATTTTCTAGGAACCAACCTACAAGAGACACCGATCCCTTTTGTTGCCTTGTAGGAACCAACAGAAAGGAGATACCAATCCCCTATACTTATTTGTAGGAGCCAACCTATAGGGACACCAATCCTCTCTGTTGTTTTTGTAAGTAGAAACCTACAACAAACATCAAACCCCTCTGTTAGTTTGTAGGCACCAACATATAAGAGAGACCATTCCACCTTGTTGCAAATATTAGTAGGTACCAATCTACTTCACTAAGTTTGTTTGCTTCTTCACAATGTTTATTGGTTGCTTCTTTCACCAAATATGTATTTTCTTTTTGCCTTCACCAGGTATATTATTTTATTATGCATTCACTCGGCCTACTTGTTGTTTCTTCCTTTAACAAATCTACTTCTCCCAAAACTTGTTTCTTTTGACTCCTTCCCAAGAATGAACTTGCGCAACATGTCATGTATTCAATTATGTAGATCTAGTGTTGAAACTTCTACCGTAGGTACCTAAAGATCTCTTCTCTCCCTCCTTTATATTTCACTATTTAAAACATCCAAGAAATAATGTTATAGCAAAATTGTCAAGCTGACATATTTGAAGCATGTTTCAAGAGCATTCAAGAACATTAAATCCCTCGGATCCTATCTCTGAAATTATAGTGTAACAAGGTCTAAAAATTCTACCATATGTACACTGAGATTTTCTTCTCAATCTCTTCCATATTTCATGAACTAAAACATCACAAAAAGAAAATTATAATGAAAATACCAAGCTGACATATTTGAATTAGAATTTATAAAAAATCAGGAAACCTAACTTCCTCAGACCATGTTCCTTAAATTATAGAAAGCTAAGGTTTGAAATTTTAACACTAGTACATGAAGATCTTCTATCTATATCCTCCAAGTTTCACATTCAAAAATATCCTAGAACAAAAGCTATAGCAAAAAATTTGACCTATTTGATGAGCATTCAATAAGCCTAATTTTGTTATACCATATCTTCGAAATTATAGGGAACTAAGATTTGAAATTTTAACCATGGGTATGTGAATATATTCTATACGTAGCCTTCAAATTTTATGTTCCAAAACATCCTAGAAGAAAATTTATATTGAAAATTCCAAGATGGCCCGTTCACCCCATAAATCACACTTTTCTTCCACCTTTAAACTCCAAGAACCACCCCAAAGGTTATTCCTTTGTTCCTCTTGTGACCTAAAATCTCTTATTGCTTGGATAGTTTTAAAATGCACTCATGTGCTTTTTATTTATAGTATTTGTACATTCACTTATGAGGATGAATTGTAAAATTGGTTGGGTTAACTTGCTTGTACTTCGGTTGGGTCATTCCAACAAAATATTTCATATCTCCTCATTCGTATGGAATTTGAGGGAGTTACATATACCATTGGAATGGTCTCGGAATAAGCTTTCCAAACATATATCTTATGCTCCAATTTGAGCTATGAAATTACATTAGAAATTCCTTCAAACATATGGTATTTAAATTGGGAATTAAAATTTCACGAACAATATTTCCAACAATATTCATTTTCAAATATTTATCTTAGATATTTGTAGTCTCTCCCTATCTTTGACATCAATAACAACAATATTTCCAACAATATCCCACTCTTTCGTTGATGGAACCCCTTAGTCAATTCTATAATAATACTGAAGAACTCCTCTTGTCTGCAATTTTCCTCATGCCTACAACTTATCCCCCTTTAACATCATTGGCAAAGGAATGCTCTCCCTAAACTTATTCTTCTCTTTATATGTAACTTTTATTTTGTATGCAACATTTCTTAATGTCTAAAAATCTTTCTATATTTACAACTTCTTTCAGTGACTATAATTGTTCCCCCTACCTTTGATCTCTCCTTATGTCTAAATATTTTCCCTCTTTGAATTTAATGGGAAAGAGTTGTTTTGTACTTCTCATTGCAATTTATCCCTCTAAGATGTTAACACAAAACAATTACTTCCGTTGGTTGCTTACTTCTCGTTTGTCAACAACTCGGTTCACTTGTCAAGGTTGTGTCTATTTATACCTACATGCAACATTTCTTCCTCTGTAGCTCCACTCTTAAGATTGTTCCCCCTGTGCTTGAACTTACTTTTACTTCCTCTCTTTGCTCCCCCAATTCTTATGCTTCATTTTTTATGACTTAATGATTTTAACATCATAGTTCCACTCTCCATTTTTCTTTTCTTTCCATTTGAATTTCACCATTCACTTCATTTCCAGCTGCTAATTCATATCCTACAAACATTCCATTTCATCATCCTTTTTTCTATAGCCCACTCTCAATTTTTTTTATCTTTCTAATGCAACCAAACATATTGCAACCTCTCACTTATATTATGTTTTTATTTTATTGACAAGTTTTTAGGGGTATTACGCCCATAGAACATCTTCTTCTTTTTTTCATTGAGGACATATACATTGTTTGGAGACACATTTGCATTTGCCACCAATCTTCTTGAACTTGTTTGTCTTATTTCACATCCTTTATAATGGAATGCGAGATCATATCATTGATCAACCATTTCAATTACACTAAGTAGATTGTGCTTTAGACCTTCAAACAATAGAACATTATGATTTTTTTTCCTTCCATCATCAAGATTGATTGTGCATTTTCCTAATATAGTTCTTGAATCATTATTTCCAAAGGTGATGATGCCTCCTTTGACTTCTTTTACAAAGATAAATTTACTTTTTTCTCTCGTCCTATGCTTTGAACATTCACTATATATATATATATATATATATATATATATATATATATATATATACCATTTGTTATATGTGTTTTGAACACATAGAGTTAGAGCACATTCTTACTGCTTCTCTTGCTTCCTTATCCATACCTTTATTCTTTGATTTCCATTTTTTACAACATATTCTCTTTGCTTTGATTTAGAGGCCTCAGTATATGTATTTTACAATCTTAAGCTGTGTGCCCAAAAGTATTTCACTTGAAACATTCAACATGAACTAATAAGGGGGGAAATTAATTGTAATTTATGACATCAGTCTCATTAAAACTTATCGAATTGATACTCACACAACCATTCCTTGAGATCTTATATGATTCTCTGATATTATTCCTCATATATTAATTTCTTACATATTATTTGTAATCTATTTCCTTATAACCAAAATTATTACATGTAAAACAATAACCATAAAAGAGGTTTTAATACCTAGATATAAAAGGCCCTCTTGGGGGAATTATTCTTCTGAAACCATTCTTGGGTCTCAACTCCTCTTTAGTTCCTTTCTTGGTGCCACTTTCTTTCATTTGGAAATCAAATTTGTTGATCCTCTCCTTTCTTGTTGTTGTTTTCATTGATAGATATTTTTAGCAAATTAACATAACTTTCAGGTTCCTTTTTTCATTTCTCTTCTAATGGCATTCAACTTGATTCCCCCTTGGAAATTTCATGATAACCAAGACCTATATTAACAACAAGAGATCTTTAAAAAAATAGAATATCATCTTCATAGCTCTTTCAAAAATTTAAAATTTGTTTTAGTTGGTCATTTACTTTTTCTAAAACTTTTCTCATGGAAATAATGTCATCTTCTAATTCCTCACAATGTCATTCCTTTTGTAGGTTTTAACCCTATACAAAAAGTACCTGCAAAAAAATTCTTAAAATGGAAAAATAAACAATGTCCTGAACATAAAAATATACATATATATTTTATCCTGGAATCCAAACCAGGAAAACCAACTTGATTTTTCCTTATATTCCTTTCAATGTTACAATACATTATATACATGTTAGAACATTCACAAACCTCAATCCATTATCCCTCGATTAGAACATAATCATAGTTCCCTTGCCCGAATCTACAAAATACCATCGAAAAAACCGTCATGCCCAAAACCATGTGCAAAAACCATGCACAAAACCATGGGTAGCTTCACCCACCATCTTTCGATATGCCCCCCATCCTTAAGTTTTCCCAACTATTTTTGAGTCGGCTAGTCATGGAATGAATATAACGCGTGCCCAAAATTCTCTCACTTGTTGTTTTCTTTCCACATAGGCAGTCACAGGAGTGCATAGTCATTGGTCCAGGCTTGCAATTACCATTGTTTCTCTACACCAAGGAAACTTCGTAGTTCTCACAGACTTCATCAATGCATCTACAACTTTCTTTGAAGTGTCCACCTTTACTAGACACACTTTTTTGTTTTCAACCATATCCCTCACAAAGTGATATTGAATATCAATGTGCTTTGTCTTCGAATGATAAGAAAGATTCTTTGCCAAGAAAATTGCAATTTTGTTGTCACACTCTATCCTTTAAAGATTTTGTTGTACAAACCCCATACTTGAACACAATCTCTGGAACCAAACTGCTTCCTTGCTTGCATGAGTGGTTTCCATGTATTTAGCCTCTATAGTTGAAATACCACCATAGAATATCTTTTACTCATCCAACTAACTACTCCTCCAAATATGTTAAACACACACCCACTTGTACTTATTTTATCTAGATGTTAGCCTAGTTTGCATCAAAAAAGAAATGTACGTACAAAAATATGTACAATCTTGGTCTTCTTTGGTAGCACAACCACAATCACTAGTGCCACGCAAATACATGAAAACCCACTTCATTTTTGTCCAATTATCCTTCCCTGGTTTTGACATAAACCTAATCAATACTACCATTGCATGTGCAATGTATGGCCTTGTGAAAACCATTGTATACGTTAGGATACCATCTGCACTCGCATATGGAACAAGGGACATGTCCTCTTCCTCTTCTTGTGTCTGGGTGCCTTTTTCATCAGATAAATTTATGCCTAGATGGATAGGAACCTTCACCAATTTACTATCCTAGATATTAAACCTCTGCAATATTGTCTCAACATACTTAGGCTATGGTTTAACTAGAGCTCCCTCTTTGCCCGATCTCATTTAATTTCAATGTCCATGTTATCACCATAAAAAAAATTTCTAAACTTAGACAGTTTACATTGTTCCTTGTCATGGTCTTAGATAGGTGTTGGGTCATTTCATGCTTTAAAGGGTAGGTGATAGGGTAAGAGTCTCAAAAGTCTCATTTTCATATCCAAATAAAGTTTGACAACCTTATTCCATGGTTTAAAACTCCCATATCCTGTTTAGAAGTCATATCTTAAACCTTTTGAAAAAAAATTGGAATTAGCCACGAAACCACACTTTCGTAGCGCAGACAATGTAAAAAACCTATTTTGCACTACGAAAGCGCTTCTACTTTCGTAGTGCTTTTCCCTGAAAATACATTAAGTGTGTACGAAAGTGCGGATTTGTAGCCGATCATGTCATATCAACAAAACTTTCAAATTCCGTTAATTTTACATCATTAGGTGTCAGCTAGGGGTCATTTCTAAAGCATGCAACCATTCAAATCCATCATTTCAAATGTAGAGATCATCATGATAAGTGGGTTCAAATTCGAAAGGGCTGGTCTTTTGTTTCATTTCTCATGCAAAAACACTACTGCATGCCTTTTTTGAATACTAAGCTGGTGCTAATCTCATACCAAATCTCGCTTCATATATTTTCAAGCGAGGTTGAATACCATTAACAAGCGAGGCTGACTACCATAAGCAAGTGAGGCGGACTATTTTGAAATCAAGCGAGGTTGATAAACAGAAATTCAAGCGAGGCTGATTTGTTATAGAAAATCAAAGGCAAAGATGATAGAAGAAAAGAAAAACCACAGGTTTGGACATTGTTTAAGAATAGAGCCTGAAAGCACAAAGGCCCTAGTCAAAGATAAATCAGTATTGGAGGCTTTCAAGAAAACAGGGTGTTGGAAATTTTGTGAAAAATTGCAGGGAGGACACAGTCAGGTGACAAAGGAGTTTTCCCTACATTTCACTGGCTCAAACACAAAAATTGGAATCCTAAACTTGTCAATTACTCTTGAAATCATAGCTTTGGTGACAGAGATTCCTAGGGGGCAAGAGAGATGGTTCAAAGGCTTCAGATTTGACATGCAGGAATGTAAAGTATTTCTAAAGCCCGAATTTGCAGAAATAGACTTAACCAAGGCAATTCCAAGGAGCTACATCAAAGACACCTATGCAAATTTTCTCTTCAACATACAGAGGTATTTTAGCTATGAGGGAAGGTATAATTAAGTATATTCATATCATTTTAAACTTCTATTGCACTTTACTGGCAGGATTTCTCTAGATTTTCCATTCTTTCTGTATAGAAGTATAGCTAAGATGGCAGATAAGGTGCAAATGAAATCTCAAGGATGTGAAACTTCTCTTTTTCATCATGGTCTAATTAAACTGATAGTTTTACATGAACTCCAAAGGATCAAAAGGGAATGGTCATCATTTTTTTTTTATGTGGTTTTGGAGTGGAAACACAAGCTACATGCATTAACCCTAAGGCTAAAGAAATCACACCAACAGAAACTAGTAAGCCTGTAATGACAAGGTCAAAAATATTTGTTAAGCTAAAACCTAGAAAGCAGGTGAAAGAGCAAGTGAGTAAAGCATCAATGGTTATTCTTGAGACTCCTCAACCTACAAAACAAAAGATAGTTGAAGTTAAAGAAATGACACAAGAACAGTAAGCTAATAAACCAGTTCAAAGGAGATTGACTAGAAGTCAAATTGCAAAGGAAAAGGGTGAAGCAGTGATTTCAGGAGAGAGTCCAGGCTTAAAAGGTAACTTAAATGATATTTTACAACCCATTGATACTGAAGAATCCCCTTTGGTATAGGCATATTTCATAAAATTTGATGAAGGAAAACCGAAGAAGATGAAATCTTCTAAGAAACTGGAATTCGAGGATGAGCTTGCAGCATTTGTTTTCAAGCCCAGAAAGCCTTTAACCAGACAATCCAAAAATATGAAAGAGCTTAATATTGAGTTAGAGAAAACAGAGGAAGCCTCCACTGTTCATGAAAATTTTATAGACCTTTCATTACCAATACCTGAAGGTGACAAAAACAAGGTATTTTCCACTCAAACAGAAAAAACCAGTTATGAAGAAATAGAAGAAAGGTTGAAATCAACTAATTATGAAATTGCTAGATTAAGGAAGAGAGCAAGAAGGTATGCTGCTGAAAAGAAAAATTTCAAGAGGATAAAGGCTCTCTGGGAAGTTGAAAGGGTTTCCAAACTAGAAACAATCAGCAGTGAAGCTCAATATTTTACTTGGACTGTACCTGCAATTAAAGAAGCCAGATTTGTAAGAATGATGAATGTTTAGTTGAGGGCTACCAACAGGAAATTGAGGAGACAAATTGAAGACCTAGAAATACAGCTGATGAAATATGAAGAGAAGCTACAACAACAATGAAACAGGGAAGTAAGTGATAAATCCTTTAAATAGTTTTGTCAGAAAGAAGAAGATCATTTTTTAGGAAGAACATCTTTTAAAGCCAAGTTGTTTTGATTTTTGATGTTGATATAAATCTTTGAAGAGTTTTAAATACCGTCAAACTGTAAATTTTTGAAAACTGTGTTAAAGGGAGCATACACAGCAGTTTCATAGCGTGCTACGAAACTGCTGAAGATGAGTTTTTGACATTTTGCATATGTATTTTGGAGGTAAGGATTGTTGGGTTTCAAGTTTTGATGCTGCTGGTGGAAAGAGGATGATCACAGATGAAGAATCAGATTGCAAAGTAGAAGAAAGAAGGGTTAAAAGAGGTGTTTTACAGTGATATAAAAATTGCGCTATGAAAACAGGCTATTTTCATAGCGCAGTTATATCTAATCTCCTTTTCCATTTTTTCGAGGATATATTTTTGCACAGGTGGAAGATTGAAGTTTTAATGGAATATTATCACATGTGACCTATATGAAACAGTCATCAATGCCAGCAAAGTTGCTCAAAGATAAGCATGGAGGTTAAGGGCTAAAAAGCAGGAACTCCGTCTCCTGGTTTTTAGGACAGTTATGGCATGAATCAGCAGGGTTTACAACAAGACTGGAGGCATCATAAAGGTCAAAGACATGGATTAGTAGCTGTTAAATAAATTATTTAAGTTTTATGTAAGGTTTTTTGAAACATGTTTACGAGTTTCACTCCTATTTGAATTAGGACTCATAAAAGACAGTTAGTTGTCAGTATGTAATTAATAGTTTGTTTCATGAATAGAATAGGTGTCAAGGATAGAATTCAAATTCTCCTAATGATAGATCATGGAATCCAAGATTTTAAAGGCTCTATATGAAGCATTAGGTCGAATTCATCAAGGTTGGCATTTTTATTAGCAAAAGAAGTTGTGTTATTGTAGCAGACTGTGTGTTGTTTCAACTTAATACAGAGATTGGTTTTACTACTCAAGATTCACAAAGGGTTTATGTGTTTGATATTTCTATGACCTTTTTCAATTACCTATTTGTAGTGGTATGAGCATGTGTTACTTAGAATTCATTGGATAATGCTCTAACTTCCTTCACACGCTTGTAGACTGTGTTTATTCACTGTGTTATTGTTTCACTTATAAACCTAAACTCCAAGTGCCTTGACTTCCATGTTTAGATGATTATGATGTTTTGTTGAATACTACTTTGACTCCATGGCCCAATAGATGTTTGCTAATATGTTATTCAACCAGTTATACATTTTTTTCCATTTTTATTTCTAGAGTTAGCCATCTAATCATTAATTAAAAATCTTAAACCTATTGAGAGAGCCCTCTCAGGTTGAGGAGGCTAAGCCTCAGCCAAAAGTTTGGTTTGAATGAGTTACTCAGAGTCTACTTGATCAGCAGCCTATCAGGGTCAGATTTTGTGATAACAATCCAAAATATACTTTGCAGCATTGATATCCTTCATGTCAAATTTGGAGGAAAAATGGGTCCAATTAAAAACGTCTCATCCACATAAAAGACCAAATAAATAAAACGGTCTCCAATTAATTTAAAATACACACAATGATCCAATTTTCTCCTTTTGAATCCAAATCCCAGTAAATATGTATCAAATTTTTGATACCACATCTTTGGTGATTGCTTTAACGCATATAAAGACTTTTTTAAACTGCATACCAGTTCTTTCTTGCCCTTTATCACAAAGGCTTTTGGTTGTTTCATGTAGATCTCTTCTTCTATATCCCTCTGAAGAAAATGTGTCTTAACATCCATCTGTTGTACCTCAAAATAAAAAGCCACGTCAACAGATAAAATTAATCTAATAGAAGATAACTTGGAAATAGGACAAAAATATCACCAAAATCAATTCCCGCCACCTGTGAAAAACCTTTTTATTCCAATTGAGCTTTGTATTTCTCCACCTTTCCTTATACATCTTCTTCTTAAACACCCATTTTCTTCCAATGGGTTTACTTCCAACTGGAAATCCACCAAATTCCAAGCCTCATTTTTTTCTAAGGCTTCCATTTTTTTGACCATGGTCTTTTTCCAAAGTTTTCCATCCTCTGAACCCACTACCTTCGTTAAAGTTATGTGATCACCATCAGTAGTAGATAAATAAAAAATTGAACAGAAATCAGATAGACCATACCTCTCTAGTTTCCTTCTCTCTTGAGCTGATCTCCTCAAAACTAGAGCTTGTGGCTCTTCGTCTTCAGATTCTTGTTCTGTTGTAGAGTTTGATTCTTCCTCCTTCAGTTCAAACTATATCTTCTCTAGCTCCTTTTCCCTTTGGTCGTACTTCATGCTTAACAACATCTTTCAGCTCTCTTAACACCGCATCTCAGTTATAGACAACCTTCCTTCTTTCTGGGTTCCAAATCTTACAACCTTTTAAACCATCTGTATACCCAATAAAGATGCACCTTTCAGATTTATTATCCAACTTGGTTCTTTTCTCCTTTGGAACATGTACATATGCATCATAGCCAAATACCCTGATATGTGAGAGATAGGGTTTCTGACCAGTCCATACCTCATGTGGATTCATATCCTCCAACATTGATGAAGGTGATCTATTAAATAGGTAACATGGTGTATCCACTGCCTTTGCCCATAATTCTTGTCCTAACTAGGCACCATTGAGCATGCTTCTTTCCTTCTCCATCAACTTCCTATTCATTCATTCTGCAACTCCATTTTGTTGAGGTGTGTATGGAGTATTTCTATGTTATACCACTCCTCTTACAAAAATCTTCAAATTTCTTCTTGTAGAACTCTCCACCATTATATGTCCTCAACACCTTGATCTTCTTTTGTGTCTAATTTTCTACCAGAGGCTTAAATTATTTAAACCTGTCAAACAATTTAGATTTCTTCGTGAGGAAATATATCCATGTATTCATCGCGAATTAATTTACATTAAATGAGACATATTACACAAACTTACCCAGTAATGGAAACAACATAGGTCTAAACACATCATTATGCACAAGCTCTAATATCCCTTTCACACTTTTAGCACCATAGGGGAAACTCACTTGATTTTTCCATATACACAATGTTCACATAAATAGAAATTAGACATACCTTCTACCATACCATTATGATGAAGTATTTGAAGGCTCTTCTCTCCAATATTTCTAAGTCTTTTATGCCACAACATAGTCTTTTCTCCAGAGACCACTAGATTTTTGCTCCACTTTCAAGAACCATAGAATTTTTGCACCCATCAATAATAGTGCTACCTAGAAGCTTGTAAAAATTTTCAATCTAAACTCCCCACATCAATAAAAGTGTTCCCAAAACCATATTGCAATTATCTTTCTCGAACATTGTTTTTACACCTGCATCATCCATCTTTCTTACATAAATTACATTTCTTGCCAATGCAGAAATGTGCGGAACACTAGGAAGTGTTCTAATCCTTCCACCTTGCAACTACATCTTGAATTTTTTGTGTCCTACGATTCTAGCCTTCTTTCCATCCCCTAAGAACACATCACCACCATCATATTTCTCTTATTCACGAAACCACTCCCTATGGGGAGGAGTGAAGTGAAAGGATGCACCTAAGTCAATGAACCATGTCTCATTATCTACATGTGTACTTGAAGAAGAATCCAAGTACACACCTCCACCTTCATAGTAGGTATTTTTCGCTTTTGCAGAAGGAGCGTCATCAAATCCCTTTCCTTTCTCAGGATTTTTAGATTTACAATCCTTTTTGTAGTACCCTTATTTTCCGCATTTCAAGTATACCCTTATAGATTTTCTTGGAGATTTAGATCTCCCACTTGAGGACTTATTTATGTTTTTGTTCTAGGACCATCCTCTTACAGACAAGGCATCTCCATTTCATCTCTCCACATTTTTTGTCTCATCTCCTTTGATAGTAAGGATGAGATTATTTCATCAAACATCAAGCTAGTTGTATTGTTACTTATAACAACAACCATACTATCCCACAAATCTGGTAGAGAACACAACAGACTCATGCAATTATCTTCATCTAAAATTTTAATATCAATAAATAACAACTAACTTACCATAGTATTGAAGGCATTCAGATGCTCTATCACTGAGTCCCAATCCTTCATCTTCAGGTTAAACATTTTTTCCCGCATGAAATTTTTTTAGTAGAGACTTAGATTGATACAAAATCCCTAACTTATCCCACAAATCCTTTGTCGTAGCTTCTCCTAATACATTCAATAATATTGAATCTGAGTGACACATATTGTGATCTTCACGTTTCGATCTAAATTTGCGTAGTCTTCTGTCAACATTTTTGTTGGTATCGTACTTGGATCTACAATGATCCACTGATCTCTATCCACCAAAAAATCCTCCATCTTGAGTTTCCACAACTCAAAACTTTGTCCAATGAATTTCTTGATCTCTATCTTTTCACTATTCTCCATCTCCTTTTACCACAATAATCGATCCAACAGATCTCCCATTGTAATAGGGTCTACCATAGTCTCGATAAAAACCCCTCAATGACAAATGCGTCCCCTTGAATCTGAAACAAATTTGTTTCCAAATGTAGGTTTTAAACCTGTACAGAAATGACCTCCAAACAAATTCTTAATAGATAAAAAAAAACTATGGCAAGATCATAAAAATATACACTAAGATTTTCTAATGGAACCCAAATTGGAAAACCAAATTGATTTTTCATTAAATTCCTTTCAATGTTACAATACATTATATACATGTCGAAGCATTCATAAACCCCAATCCCTTAACCCTGTATTAGAACATAATCGTAGTTCTCTTGACCGGATCTACAAAATACTATGGGCAAAAACCATCATGCCCAAAACGATATGCAAAAACCATGCACAAAACCATGGGTATGTCTGCCCACCATCTTTAGGTTTTCCCCCCATCCTTGGGTCTGCCTAACTATTATTGGGTCGTTGAAAGAATATAATACACCCAACACCTTTTCTCAACTTTGGATTAGTAATATTTCTTCTCTTTTCTTTGCCTCTTTTATGAGAGAGATTGTTGATTCATTGAGATCATGATTTTTTTCTTTCTCATATTTCTGTAACATCATCTTTTTCTTTTGATTCTTTCTTATGAGTCTCTTTATTAATTATGCTTCACAATCTACCTCACTATAAACTTCTCCTTCTTCTTCTTCTGAATCTAATTTATGTTGGTCATAGTATTGGGACTCCAATATAGTGATGAGTAGGAATTATTTTTTTCCATTATTTGATGCATATCCATTACTTTCTTCTAATGAGCCATGTATTTCCTATTCATACTCATAATAGTTTCTCCTATCTTCATGTTCTACTTTATCACTACTATTTTCCAAAATTACAAGTAGGAATATAGAAGCAAGATGACCTATTCTTCTACAATTACAATAGAAACGTAGCTTGCATGTGAATTTCACTTTTTCTAAATTTTCTTCACCTTCAACTTCTTCCTCTGAATATGAATATTCATTTTGATGATAAGCAACTTGAGCATTCATGGCTAGGAGATTTTCTTTATCATTATCTTCCTATTTTGCATATGGAAATTCAGAAGAATAATGCAAACCTATTTTACCACTCTTAAAACATTTGGATAATAGGTTACATTTGAATTCACCAAATCCTCTTGAGATAGATTTCACTTCTCATGCATCTAATACATTGTTGGAATAATTGGAAGCTTTGATATTTTTTCTTTCTTCGAATCTTTGAGAAATTCTTCATTATGAGGTAACTTCTCTGCTCTTATTTCATATGTAGTATCCATCTTTAGATTCTTCTTATCTTTCATTTCTACAATGTCACCTCCTACATAGGTGTTTTCAAACTCATCCCACATTTATTTTGTTGTTTCACAATGAATTGCCTTATCAAACTCTGATTTGATAGGCCACCTAACTTGATACTCATGACTTCTGGATTGTTCTTATCGTCTTTCCTTCCAAGATACATTATACATGCCCTCATCCTTTTCTTTCAAAAGGCATAGTTTGATCCATAAAACATAAGATATTTAATTAAACCTTCATGAATATACATGACCCCTTTGAAATATTCCTTCCAATGGCTACACTGATTCTGAAGGAACCTGCTCTAATATCAATTGTTAGAATTCACAGTTATATTGATATTGCGTCTAGAGGGGCTCTAAGCCAAGTATGGGGTAGATGTCAAATGTATAACGTTTAACATTTAAAAAATTTAATATAATGTCAATGTTGGCCCTAATTAAAATATATAATTATTATGTATTAAAAAGATATAAATTCAACATTGGTTTTACTAAGTAGAATTTATATGTCAGTTCAATTAAATAATAATAATAATAATATGTTAAAAGTGATATCTATATGGTGGAGATGTTGTAGTGTAAAATTACATAAATAATTATACATTACATTTGTTAATGCTAAATCAATAATGGTTTTGATAGACAAATCATCCTATAGACTTTCTTTAGAAGTAAACAATAAATTGTGATATGAGGTGGATAAGTAAATTGTTTGCTCAAGCATAAATTTTGTTGGATAGTAACCACTAGTAATTCTACACATTTACAATTTTACTCCTACATAAGTGTTGAAGAAAAAATAAATAATAGTGGGAAGTACCTCATGTAACTGTATTTTTTACAACTTATTTCTATCCATTTTTTATGCAAAGACTTGCTTAAATTACGGTGGGAAGTAATTTATGGTAGATGTATTATTTACTTGAGTATAAGTTATTTTCAAGTATTTTATTTTTAGATAGTTTTCCTACAAATCTTAGGAATAAAAAATCACTACAAAAATATCTAAAAATCATGCATGAATATTGCAACCATATCTATTAATTATGGCATAAACTAGCACAACCACAATAATAAATGTAGCTGATAAATGGGATAGACATATATCAACTACATTTATTAATAATTAATTATTATTATTATTATTAATAAATACTAAGTATTAATAATTGTTAATAATTAAATTTATAATTGTAATTGTAATTATACTTATTAATTATTAAAACTTTACAATTATTAATAACTAGTAATTTTGGTTCATAAAAGGATCATTATTATAAAAAAATGGATTGATACTATAAGTGAATTAATTAATTAATTGTTAATATTAATGATTGATCATATTAATTGTTAGTGCATAATTAATAAATTTTTTAAATATAAATCTTCCGGGAAATCACATAATATATTTTGGAACCGACGCCTTTAGAACTACCAACTGTAGTTCATCATCAGGATAATTATTAATACTTTACAATTATTAATAATTAGTAATTTTTGTTCATAAAAGGATCATTATAAAAAAATGGTTTGATACTATAAGTGAATTAACTGTTAATATTAATTATTGATATTAATTGTTAAGTATTAATAATCATTAATAATGTGTAATTATTAATTATTATCAATTAGTCAATTTTTAATTATAGTTATTAATTACAATTATAATTATTTAAAATTATAATTAATTAATTGATTATTGTTAATAAAATGATTATACTTATCATTACAATTACAATTATTAACAATTTTTAATAATAATAATAATTATTATTATTAAATGTGGTTAATATTTGCCTATTGACATTTATCAACCACATTTATGTGGTTGTGCTAGTATAATTAAATTAGTAATGGTTAGTAATAATATTAATTAATTAATAATTTTAAAATAATAATAATAATTAATTATAAATTTATTTATTTATATTAAAAATAATAATAATAATAATTTAATTCAATTTTTTATATTAATTAATTAATTAACTTTGTGAGTAATATTATAAACCTTATGAATAATATATACACTAAGAATATAAACCTTGGATTAATAAATTAAAGGGATTCATATCATAAACTCAAGGGATTAATACGTGAAACCCAAGTGATTATAAACCTAATGGAATAATATTAAAACCAAAGAATTAATATTATAAACCTAAGTTATATAAATCCTAAGTTAAATTTTATAAACCCTTAAATAAACATGCTTGAGCATGGTTTAGCATGGTTCATCTTCATATTGAAATAATCTTTGTCACAACCATGTTTAATAATGGTTGATGTTCATAATTGAGACAATATTTGTCATAATGCGACGTTGGACCATGGTTGACTAAAGTTGATTTTGCATTGAGACAATCTTTGTCACAATGTGACATTGGGTTGGACCATGGTTGACCATGATTACACTAGTAGAACATGATAAAATTAGTGACTAGGTGACTAAAAATGTTAGTCATCGCAATTATTTCAAGTGAATTACTAATAAACTTGAGCAATTTTAAGTGACTGAACTAAAAATGACTAATTTAGTCTAGGGATAAAATATATGACTAGATAATAAGTGACTAAACTAGAAACGATTAACTTAAATGACTAATTTAGTCTAGGAGTAAAATATATGACTAGATAATAAGTGACTAAACTAAAAGTGACAAACTTAAATGACTAATTTAGTCTAGGACTAAAATATATGACTAGATATAAGTGACCAAAATAATAATGACTAACGTAAATGACTATTATAGTCCAAGAATAAAAATATGACCAAATAACAAGTACAACAAGTATATGAATTAGTCATTTATGTTAGTAATTTTTAATTGTGTCACTCCGGAAATGGAAAATTACAATTTTGATACCGAAGCATCACATTTAACTACAATGGTCTCTGAATCCATCTGCAGTGTTAAAATTTAGAGACAAAGGGGTCTCTGAATCCATCTACAGTGTTAAAATTTTGAATACCCTTTTGTCTCTAAAGTTTAACACTGGAGGGTTGTTTCTACTGTCAATACCTTAACAAAAAATACTCTCACTTTGGATTATTTATTGAATCTTAGGGATATCCCAAAGCGCAAATTTATGGGGTATTTTGTGTGACTAAATCACTAGCACTGAAAACCACTTTCCCTCTCATATACATTATGATATGTATAAAATGTACTCTCAAACCTGGTTAAATGTGTTCTTTATACACTTGTAAGCATCATGTGTGATTTCAAAGCCTCATAATTTCATTAAAGTTCAATGACAAGGCTCTAAGAACCAATTGTGGTGTGCAAAACCCTTGAATGGTAGACACATTCCTCCTAGAGGCCATAGAATATCCCTTTGAGAATATAATTAATGCGGTGCTTTGAAATGTGGTCACTGATTATTTAGGACTTAAGTCCTTTTTTTTCCTTCCTTGGCCATGAGACCCATTCTTATCATGCAAAAAATATTAAATGACCATATTCCTAGCTAGAGGTATTGTTCATGGAAATTGAGCATGAGAAAGATTAATTTAGGGACTAAGGTCCTTGTTTTCCTCTCCTAACCATAACATAGATACTAACTCCCACATGTGATGATAAATACCTCCTATGGTGCCCATATCTCGACTTAAGACTAAATATCCATTAAAGAAGACCTATGTGGTTTTTAAGGTCCACTTCTCATGTTACACTATGACTTGTGATCTTTTCCTCCTCTTGTAATTGTCTAAAAATTTATTCCCATGCCTTTATATCAATATTTTGTTTTTTAATCATTTCAGTTTAGACAGACTTATTTTAAATATCTACTCACATTTTTCTAATAACATAGAAAAATAATATATATATAATTCAATAAAAGCATAAAAATAAGAAAAAAGACAAAAAGAAATTGAAAAAAAAATAAAAAGACTATTTAAAAGAAATCCGCTCTATAATCTCTTCCTTCTAACAACCTATTCCACCCTCTTCAAGACAAAAGAATAGAAAAATGAATAAATTAAAGAAATAATATTTAAAAGTATCTTCCATATTATAACCTATAACATTCTCTCTTCATTGTCCATTTTCCACCAAATTAAGATCCCTCCTTGTTTCCCTCTTCAATTTTTTTCAAACTGATCACGACTTTGCTTTTTGCTTTTATACTTCCCTCTGCCCATTTATTAATTTGGTGGAGTTTAAAATTTCATGGTTTCAAATTCTAAGTATTTATTTATTTGGTGGGAATTTAAAATTTCAGGGTTTGAAAGTCTTTTTCGACTGTGAGGTAATCATCCTATCAGACTATTTTCTGCTTGACTGTAAGGTAATCATCCCAAATGTTGAATGCATTTGCTATATTTCAATTAGGGTCTTTCTTTTGAATGTGTTTTGTTCTAATAAAGTTGTGTGAGGTGTTCCTAGAGGATTTAATCCATCGTTGGTAATGGTTTTCAGTGGGGTTACTATATGATTGAATTTTTGAAATAAGTTTGTAACTATGCGCATGCTTTTTCATTTTTGTAAAGCAGGTTTGTGAAGTGGAGCAGTATGGAAAACTGGGGGCGTTTAAGAGTGGAATGGGTCCATCTATGACAGGGATAGAACCTCAATTCACTCATTCTCGGACAGTGAATGTTGGAAGAGAGTGGGGACATCGTAGGCAATAATGAGAACTCACAGAGGCCATTACCTTCTAATTCAGAAGAAGCATTGAGTTAGTCTCCTCAGTCTTAGATAGTGAATGCTGGAAGAGAGTGGGGATGTTTCAGGAAACAATGCACTCACAAAGGCCATTACCTTTGAATTTCGATAGGGCAGTGAGTCATTATTCAGTGAGCCATCATTCAATGACCATAATTGTATGCACTGGATGCCCAAGGGCGATCGGGCAGTCTAGCTCTGGGCTATAACCCATGAGTTATCATACTCATCAACTGTTGGAGTAGGGAGGGTGTACTTGTAGCTGACATCTTCTCTGAGAAACTTGGGGAAGTATTAAGGATTTTCAATGTATATGGACCCTGTCAACATCATCAGGACTTTTGGCTCTCCCTACTACAAACAACCTTCATGCAAGCACATAACATCATCTTGGACGGGGACCTCAATTCTCTATGGGCCCTGCCGAAATTTGGGGTCCCATTGCACACATGGACCCACTCATAGACTTCTTCATATATCTATCTACTCTCCATCACCTGGTTTATCCCACCATGGAATCACCCTACCCTACTTAGCACAACCGGTATATTGGTGAAGCTATGATTGCCCGCAGACTTGATAGATTCCTTATCAAGGAGGAATTGCTACATCACTTGGTATATTACAGACAATGGGTTGGATCAGGGGGCATTTCAAATCACTCACGCATTTACCTTGAGATCTTTAGATAATCCCACAAGCCTGCCTCTCCCTTCAAGTTCTGATCAGTTTGGCTACAGGATGAATATTATGTTAGGATGATTAATTAGGCTTGGACGTGTGCTCTGAATCATCTTGAAAACACCTGCTCTGCCTCCTTTGCCAATAAATTACACCTTATTAAGAGAATGTCTATCGAATGGGAAAAAGACAAGAGAAGATACATTGACCATGAGCTTCCAAAGATTGAGAGGGAGATTACACAACTTGAGGATCCCAATAATGGTGGGTTTTCATCTAATGTTGCCAAATATTACCTCATCAAATTGGAATTTGACCGCCTAAAATCCTCAAAGATAGGGAAGAATCTTGGAGACTTAAAAGCCGGGCCATATGGTTAAAAGCAAGGGATGAAAATACTAAATTATTTCATCAATTTTCCAAAGGTAGATGGGCCATCTGTAGGTTTTAACCTTGAACAGAAATTATCTACACATGAATCTTATAATAGAAAATAAACAATTGCGAGAGCATAAAACATAAAACAGATAAACACAGATTTTTTTTTTCTGGATCCCAAATCGGGACGGCAAGCTTGATTTTTCATTATGTTCCTTTTAGTGTTACAACACATATATATATACATGCCGAAGCATACATAAGCCCCAATCCATTAACCACAGTTAGAACATAGCAGGTAGTTCCCTTGGCTTAGGATCTACAAAATACAGGGCAGAAAATACATCGAACCCCAAAACCATGTGCAAAACCATGCACAGAAACCATGGATCTCTGATTACTACCCGGCGGAAATTAAGGAACCAAAGGACCAAGAATTTTCGTCGGGGGGCGCTGCCAGGACCTCAAAAGGGGGACTCTGGGCCCCCCTCTGACCGTGCACCCGAAGCGCGAGGGGGCTATCGCCCCTCTTACCCCCCGTGCGTGCTTAGTCATGGAAATAATATAACACATACCCAACACCATCAATACCATTTGGGAACTTGAAAATGTGGATCACACTCCTGCTAAATCCTTTGAACAGCTGGCCAACCTGGGCACTTCACACTTCTGGAACCTCTAGAAAGCCCCTCAAGATGTCACGCTGGCAGAAACCATCAAGGTAGCTGGATTTTTCCCATGGTATCTGGACTAAGACTCTACAAAGGAACTTTTCAATCCAGTCACTATGGGAGACTTGGAGGCTATTCTCAAATGGTTCAAGAAGGACAAGAGTCCTGGCCCAGATGGATGGTTAGTTGAGTTCTACCTTACTTTCTTTGATCTACCGGGACAAGAGCTTCTGGAGGTGGTGGAAGAAACTTGGAGTACAGGTTTCCTATATGATGCATTTGACTCTACCTTCATTTCCCTCATCCCCAAGTCTGGCCACCCCTCCTCTTTTAAGGACTTTCGTCCTATTTCCCTTTGTAACTTCATTTACAAAATCATTGCCAAAATTATTTCCAACAGACTCAAGCCCATTCTATCTGAACATATCTCCCCTAAACAATTTGCTTTCCTGGAAAATAGACAGATTCATGAAGCTATTGGGATTGCATAGGAGGGACTCCACTCTATACAAACTAATAATATTAAAGATATGATCCTTAAGATTGACCTTGCAAAATATTTCGATCATACTAGCTGGCTCTATATAATAATTCTCCTCACTCACCTTGGCTTCCCAATAGCAGTTATCAACTGGATCATGTGTTGCATCACCTCTGCCTCCTATAGTGTTCTCATCAATGGTGCAACAACAAACTTCTTCCATGTAGAGAGGGGCCTTAGACAAGGATGCCCACTTTCCCCTCTACTTTTCTTACTTTTCACGGAAGGTCCGAGAAAGTTCTTGGTTGATGAAAGGGAAAGGGGCGGGCTGAAAGGTATCAAAATCTCTGAAAACTGCATATAATTGACACATTTTTTATTTGTGGGCGATGTCATTATATTTCTTAATGGCTCCCTAGGTGACATAATTGTTGTCAACTCTATAATTCAATTTTTCTACAAAGCAATAGGTATGTCTTGTAATAACTCCAAATCTACTATTACCATTCATGGATGCTCTCCACATGAGACTCACTTTTCTCTACAGCGGTTTTGCTTCAGTTCGGTTAGATTTGAGGATGGTTTAAAATACCTAGGGTTTCATCTCAAACCAGTCAATTACACAGTTGCTGATTGGACCTGGTTGATTGCAAAGATAGATAAGAGGCTAAATGCTTGACAACACAGATGGCTCTCTCGGGTAGGTCAAATTGTACTTATTAAATCTGTCCTCGAGAACTTGTAGAACCCATCTAACATGGAAATTTTGTTTGGACCAGTTACCTTTTGAAGAATATGTTCCATCTTTGGCAAAGGATAGTTAGCTTTCTCAGAGCATTTTTTAAGATTTATGAAATCTACACATAGACAGACTTCACCACTTTTCTTTCTTATTGGAACTAGATTAGCAACCCAATCTGAGTATCTAAATGTAATGGTGATTTTAGCATCAAAAAAAAATTTCACTTCCTTCTCCATCATTGGTAACAATAGTGGATTGATTTGCCTTAATTTATGCTTGAATGGTTTAGTACCATCCTTCAATGGTATCCTATGCTCAATGTAGTTGTATCATATGTCTTAAGATCTTCATATTTCTAGGAAAAAAAATCAACAAATTCACAAACTAGCTTATGGTATTCAACCTTTATTTCTTCTGATAAAGCTTTTGAGAAATTCACATACCTCGGTTCTTTTTCTGTGCCCAAATTGAAATCTTCCAATTCTGCTTCTGTTTCAGCCAATTGTGGTTTGAATGAGACATCATTTTGATCAAAGAGCTTCTCGAGTGGGATTAACCCCTTGGGAATGTGATTGGAAGGAAAATGAATGATAGGCTCATCAGCAATATGTTTTTGCATATTTTTGGTATCTTACAAATCAGCATCATCCTTCATGAGATCTTCATCTTGATCAACGTTAAGGACATCAAACTCTTCAACAGCTTCAACGAATCTTCCGATATCTTGATCATATTCAAAAACTTTCCAATGCTTGACATTATCAAGAATGCCAGGTCTGAACCTCACTTCCACTTCATATTTTAGCTTTATAGGTATTGGAATCTTAAATGAGCTTGCTGAAATAAAAAGTGAGTCAACCAAAATATTACTTTCTCTTGGAACAAAAGAAATGTTAAAAACTAGTAATGAGTCTTCTACAATGCTCCATACTGCATTCCGGTAATATTTGAGTCTGGGATGCTTAGTTTGATAAACATTTATGATTTGTTGAATAATAAGTTCAGCATCTCCAAAAGCAGAAATTTCTGAAATATTCATCCCACAACTCTGCCTCTCTACATATGTTTTGAAGAGCATATAATGCTTTCCACCATCCTAAGATTCTCTTCTTTCTCCAGTCCTCCCAATTAAGTTTATTGTTGAAATCAATCCCGAGGTATCTGTACTCATTTACTTCTTCAAGAATGTTTCCTTCAAAGAAGAACGTATGTTGACTCTACTTCCTTTTATTAGAGAAAATCATTATCTTGGTCTTGCTAATATTGACTTGCATCCCTAATTCTCTACAAAATTTCTCAAGGGAATATAGGTGCATTTGCATTCCATGAGCCGATTTAGAAATCAATACAACATCATCAGCATATAAAAGAAGTTTTATCACAAATTGCCCCAATCGAACACCATCCCTACCTTTAAAATTTAGCCACACTTCTAGTTTATCAATATAAACCAAAAATAGTAGGGGATAGAGGGCAACCTTGCTTGACTCCAATGTCACTTCTAGAGATTTTTGAAATACCCACTGAGGTTCTAATTTTGACTTTCGCCTCTTCATAAAGTTTATGGACAGCAACTCCATAATGCAAAGGAATTTCAAGTTCTTCCATTCTACGCCACAACTTATCTCTAGGGATTGTGTCAAATGCCTTTTTGAAGTCAACAAAACAACTTAATACTTCTTCATTATCCCCCCAAACATTTTCAATAGTGTGTCTCAACGTGATGTCGTGATCCACAGTAAAATGCTTCGAACTAAAACCCGCTTGTCCCTTTGACCTATTTTATTTTACTTCTGCCCACTTACTGATTCTATTTTCTACCATGCTACCAAAAAGCTTTGCAAGAAAAGGATTGATCTAATGGTTCTATAATTGGAAGGATTATTAATGTCTCCACTTTTAAATAGGGTATTTCTAGGCTATTTGTCCAGTCTCTTGGAAATCCTTTTTGAATGATGTTGTTGTATATTTCCATGATGTGCAGTGAAAGAATGTTCATTCCCCATTTTAGATACTTTGCCTGAAGTTCAACCAAGTATTTTTGCTTTCTTGTTTTCAGCTTCTTAATTCCAATCTCCACCTCCTATAATGTGAAGAGCTTTGTAGTTGTGTTGAGCCCCAAGGGAAGCTTAGCCTCTGATTCTTTCTCATAGAGTTGTCTTGCATATTCAAACCATTGATTGGCTGTAATATTATTTTCGATTTTCTTTTTCCTTGGTTGAAGTTCCTGCCAAAAAATCTTTGGGTTGTTCTTGCCTAGATATTTTAGCTCTTCTTGCCTTGTTTGCATGAACTTATTTTTTTTCCTTTTTATTATCTGCATATAACACTTTACATTCATCTTCTCCTATCCATTTTGCGTTCCTCATCAAACCAAGCATTTATAGGAAAAAAATTTGATTCTGATTTCCTATTTTTTTGCTCTTTTTCACTTCTGAAGTGCCCTTTGAATTATATTTGTTAACTCATGGTTGTTGAAGCTTTGGAAACCAATTTTCTCTTTCTGAAATAATCTCTCCAGCATTGTCTTGAAGATAGTAAAATTTTCGTGTGTACAGTCCATTGCAGATATAGCTACATAACCATCACCATCGTCATACAAACACTCATCTACCACCAAATCCATTGTTAAATTTGTGAGGTAATGCACGAGGATACTTAATGTGGCAACAATTGTTGCATTATACATCTTTTGAAAATTTCCTCAATCTAAATCATTGTGCCAATAACCATTGTGCAAAAAGAATAAGTCGACTGTAAGGAATTAGTGTACAAGATACGAATAAAGGGTTGACCACTGCCACAACCAAGCTGCGAAGAAAATCAGGTTCAAAATTTCAAGTTTGTAGAGAAACATGAACCACCATACCATTAATCGTTATGGTTTTTTCTATTCAAGCATTGATTCCATCAAAATACAAGAGCAAGAAATATTACAATCTAAGGTTTTAATTAATCTAAGGGATTTGAATATATTGAAAAAGGAAATTATGAGAAAAAAAGAAAAGAAAAGAAAAGGAAGAAGTGATTTATAAAATAATAACAATAATAGAAATTAAAAAAAGAGAGGGTAAAACAAAGGTTATTAAATAACTTTTAAAAATAAGGTATTATTTATTTTTGGTAAGCTTGGCGAGACTACATTTTCATCATGTCCAATATATCACCCCGACCGAGGTGGGGAATTTAACTAGTGACTTCACATCAAGGAGTGTCTTAATAGAGAAAATATCACCGTCTATCCAAGATCCTGTGGACAAATTAAGGTATTATTTATTAAAAATTAAAAATTAAAAAAATTATTGAAGAAGTTGTAATAAAATATTTTGAAATTTTATAATTTGAAAAGGAATTCAGGAAAGAACGAAAGATGATTTCTTAACTCAACATTTTGCACTAAATGTCCATTTTGTTAAACGTACAGTGAATATTTGTGGATTCATAAAAATTGCAAATTATGTTGTCCAATATGTGGAAAATTAATTAATACCGAATAATGTCAAGGTAATGAGCAGATGCAAATGAAAGGACTAGAGGAAAAAATTGCAAAACTCAAACAAAAAATCAAGGTATCACAAAAAAGGAGATAAGGATATTGAAGGCGTGTTTTACTAAAAATTAACAGAAAATGATGAGGAAATTTTGCATCTAAGCAATCAAAACCAAAAATTACTTGTGAAAGTCAAGAAGTCCAAAGAAAGAAAGAAAAAATTAGAAGAAGAAAAGGAAAGTGTCGAGAAGAAATTCAATGAGGATCTATCACAGAAAGAAGAAGAAAATGTGTGCTTAAAAAACCTTAACCATTGATTATCATAACAAATCATAGTTTTAAAAGATGAGGAGAGAGATACTAAGGATAAATCAACAATTCATAAAACAAATAACTTTCACATCTAACAAATCATAATCAAAAAATTCTTACAGAAAATAAAGAAGCTAAAAGTGACAAGAAGTCGGTAAAAGACAAGTTAGAACAAATTATTTAAAATTGCATCAAAGTCTTCAGAGGTAACAGTTCAGTTTGAATAAAAAGGAATGAATACCGATCTAGTCAACATTACAACTCAAGGAGAGGATAAACCAATTGAAGTGAGGATGTACACAGAAGTTGCAGTGTAAACAATGGAAATTTCAAGTGAAGATGTTAAATCTAAGACTTTTATGATCCATAATTTAGATAAATGTCTTTCGGATTAATCACATCATTAGGATCTGGTCGACATTTTGAACCATCTAATGTGGTTCATCCTCAAGACAAGGTGAAAAAAAGAAAACCGATCTAACAAAATAAATAGTGAAGATGCATCATTGCTCGGAAATAGCTGATAAAAACTAGCTATTAAAAACTAGTCGTTGAAAACTAGTTGTTGCCGTTGAAAACTAGTCATTAAAAACTAGCCTTTAACTAGAAAGTTAATTTAGAAAATTTAATTTCAATTTATTATTTATAAAAATTACAAATATTGTAATAGTTTAATTAAAAGATGGTTTATTAGTTTATTATGTAATTAATTTTATTTTAATAAAAGTTATTTTAAAAACGCTAAGTCCTAAATGAAGAAAAAGTCATAAGAAAATATAAAGGAAAAACTTATTAAAAAGAGGGTTGTATAATATTATAATATATAAATTATTATTATTATTATAAGGTTTTCAATTTAAAAATTTTATTTTATTATAATAAAAGTTTATAACAAAGTCTTATTTATATATCGAGAATAAAATAAAATGAACTGTAGCTTAAAAATAAAAATAAAAAGAGTAGAAAAAGGGAAAATAAAGACAATGACCAAAACCCAAACACAAAAGGGAAAAATCATTCAGAGAGGGTTGGAGTCCAACTCCTACTCAATTTTTGCCCATCATCCTTATTGAGATTCTTAGCAAGCCTCTCAATCTCAATGGCTTCCCTGACCTTCCTATGGTGGAAGTGATCGACCCTCGCAATAACGATGGAGTCCACAATGCAAACATGGTGACACGATTTTCCCGCATGCTCATCTAGAGCTGAAGTGCGGGATCAATTATGCCTAATGTTCGCTGCATGCTCCTGGATTCTATGTCTAATAGACCGACATGTTTCCCCAATATAGGGAGAGCCACAAGAATAAGGAACTAGATAAATACCCTTCATATCCTTAGGGTCAATAGGGTCTGGGTTTTGTAAAAGACCCTATTGACCCTAAGGACATGAAGGGTGTTTATCTGGTTCCTTGTTCATGTGGTTCTCCCTATATTGGGGAAACCAATCGGTCTATTAGACAGATAATCCAGGAGCATGTGGCGGACATCAGGCACAATCAATCCTGCACTTCATCTCTAGTCGAGCATACGAAAAAATCGTGTCACCATGTTTGTATTGAGGACTCCATAGTTATTGCGAGGGTTGGTCACTTCCACCATAGGAAGCTCAGGGAAGCCATTGAGATTGAGAGACATGCTAAGAATCTCAATAGGGACGATGGGTGAAAATTGAGTAGGAGTTGGACTCTAACCCTTTCTAAATGATTTCACCCTTCTGTGTTTGGGTTTTGGTCCTTGTCTTTATTTTTCTTTTTTTACTCTTTTTTTTTTTAAGTTACAATTCATTTTATTTTATTCTCGATATTAAATAAGACTTCGTTATAAACTTTTATTATAATAAAATAAAAATTTTAAATTGAAAACCTTATTATAATAATAATTTATATATTACAATAATATAAAACCATTTTTTTAATAGGTTTTTCCTTTATATTTTCTTATAACTTTTTCTTGATTTAGGATTTAGGGTTTTTAAAATAACTTTTATTAAAATAAAATTAATTACATAATAAACTAATAAACCCTCTTTTAATTAAACTATTATAATATTGATAATTTTTATAAATAATAAGTTGAAATTAAATTTTCTAGACTAACTTTCTAATTAAAGGCTAGTCTTTAACAACTAGTTTTCAACAGTTAGTTTTTAATGACTAGTTTTCAACGGCTAATTTTTAATAGCTAGTTTTTATTGGCTATTTCCGAGCAATGATGCATCTTCACTATTTATTTTGATAGATCGATCTTATTTTTTCACTTTGTCCTAAGGATGAACCACATTAGATCGTTCGAAATGTCGATCAGATCCTAATGATGTGATTAATCCAAAAGACATTTATTCAAGTGAAGGTCTTTAACTAATCAAGCAACCTTTGTACCTGAAAAAATAAGATGCCTCTAATAAACCAAAAAATCACCGCAAATAGATTAAGGTGAGACCAAATGACAAGTAATCCTTATCGACATCCAAATCAGAAGAGTAGACATCTCAATCAGTCTGTGTATTTGTATCATTCTAACAAAAACAACAGACTTATGTTTCAAAGAATATTGATGTCTGCACAATCGAGTCTTGCAATAACAATTTATCACAAGTTTCCAATAACCCCAATATTCCACAGAAGATTGATTTAGGATAGTCAAATCCCTTTTTAGTTCAACAATTTTATTTATCACTCAGAAGATCTTATCATCTTGTATCATCAAAGAACTCCGAAAAATACAAATAGATTACAAGAAAAAGAAATAGATGATATGCCTTATAAATAATAAATTTTGAGGACAAAACTTTTCTAAGGGAGAAGACAATGTTATTAAAATTATATATAAAAATAATATAAATATAAATAAATAAAAAATAATCATAATAATAGTTAATTAAATAATAATTAATTAATGAAAAGGCACGTCCCTAAGGACATGTCTGTTCATGAAGGGGCACCTGCCTAGGTATATAAGTGAGCCCTCATTTGTAAAATTATAATCATCATACATTTATAGTAGATATATTTTTTTTATCATGGATATTTATATATTTCAAATCTTATGAGTATTCTACTATGTTTATGAAATTTGTTCATAACAATTGTCCACCCAGAAAAATAAATAAATGATACATCATGTTATAGCAGAGGAGATCACAAAAGTGATTTTCTTATAGCTAGTAACATCTAGATATTTTTTAAGAAATTTTGTAGTGTGTGAAAATTTCATCTATTGCGGCAACTGGAAATTATTCTTCTAACTGTTAATTAATTATGCAGTTTATTTGCTACTGCAAATAATAAAAAAATCACAACTACAATTTTCACAATAAAAATATTGCAGAAAAATAAAATAATAGAAACTGAGAAATTCTAGCACACACAAATGATATTTAACACAATTATTTTTGGACAAATGTCCCCAGAAAAACCCAATGCGGGAAAACCAGTGCATCAAATGAGGGTTTTATTATTATTCTTCAGCAACAATTCTGATTACTATAATTTTGATGCCTTACTAGAAATCTAATCAGAGGAAAATATTGGTAGAATTTTTGTGAGAATTTTCTCACACTCCACTACAAATTTCTACCCACGAGATGGACTCCCTATCCTCACGTTGGAGCTTCTGCATCACTCTCTGTGCAGTCACTACGTAGAACTTCTCTGAAATTCGACCTTCCTCTCCCTCCCTCTTCCAAGAGTTTGAAACCTTCCTCCTGGAATACTACTACCATCCTCTCTCACCTAATACTCACCCCTCTGGCTCTATCCTCATTGTTGAATCATAGCCACTGAGAAAATCGTCGGGTTTCACATGTCTTTAGTTTAGTTTGCAGAGGGGCTAACAAGTGTGTAGGTTTATGTTGTCTACCCAAGTATTTTACATCACTTTGTATTTAAACAACTAAACTTAATTTTTTTTGGAAAAACAAAGTTATATATGCAGCAAGCTAACATGTATACATGGCATCTAATTTGACAGGGTGATATGGTTAGCAGACAATGTGATACCACCTACTTGTTTGCCAACGAAAATATGGAGTAGGGATCCTTGTGAAGGCAGAAGCAACAAAATGCACCAAAAACCAACAACACGAGGAAGAAGGAGCAAAATGCAGGAACAACAATAGGAAATTGCACCAACAACAAAGTCCAGCAACATCAAATTCGAATTCCACGAGAAGGGCAACATAAAATAAGGATCAAGATGAAGAGGCAAAATAGAAGAGTAATGCCAGATTACAGAGACATGTTGCTCTTAATGCGCGTTGACATCGCATAAATATTTTGATCAGATTCGATTGTGGAAGATCAAAGATGAAATGTACTTGATCTGATTGCGGGAGAGCAACGCTAGGCAGTGTTAATGAGAGTGATTGTGGGAGAGCAGAGTTAGGTGGTGGTCACTAATGAAAGTAATGACATATTTGATTTCACTAGCGATGAGAGTAAGTGTTAATGATAGAGATTGAGTAGAGAGATCTGATTTCAGTAGCGGGAGTAATGACCCTGTTTAATGGCCCTATTAATGACGATAAAGATAGAGTAGATAGAGTAATGTCTCTGTTAATTACAGAGATGGTGGATACCTAGGTAGAGTATCAACACTGAGAGTTAGTATATCTGTGAAGGTTGGTGGCTGAGTTAATATATATAGTATATTTGCGACTGTGACGGTGGGTGGATACCAGGAAGAAGATGACATAGGAAAATCTGGTTAGCGATAGCTATAGAGGATGATGAAACTCTACAGTGTTGCCACCAAGAACCCCACAATAGAACACCTATTGGTGTGATTAAATGGCTAGTAAATTTTGATAGCCATCAATCCATAATAAGTAGCAATACATTTAAAATTGCTAAAATTAAAGAAATCATAAGAATTAACTAAATTATAACTTTAAATAGGTTTTTTCTTTAAAGTAGCATTAAATAGTCTTTGTCACAATACCATGACTTAGCCATAAGTCACTTCATATGACATTTGTTTTTTGAATTAATAAATTTAATTAAAAGGGGGAAATGCCATAACTACTTTGAAAATAAATATTACCTTTTGATTTATGTATATTTTCAATAATATTCTATGGAGTTAAATCCATACCATCCACTTGATAATTATTGATAATTAAATTAAAATTATGAAAGTCTTCTTCCAAAATAAACATGTCTATGAGCATAATTATTTTATTTAAAATAATCCATGAAATCTTTTATTTATGATCATCATTAAAATATTATTTTTATTTCTCCTTTTATAAATATATATGAAGTTGACATTGAAATATTTCCTTATTATGAAAATTCAAATATTTTATTTAAATTTTATATTGAAATATTTTTAAATGCAATTTTTTTACAATGGAAAAAGAAAATATAAAAAATTATCTTTTAATAATATTACTTTTTTAATTTACTTCACAAATTTCAATGGTCTAATTTAATTTATTATATTTTTATTTATATATGTATATCTCTTTTTATAATTAATTTATTATTTTTATTTTTATATTATTTTAATTAAATTAATATTATATTTTCTTTATTATTATTGAAATATTATTATACTGGTTGAAAGTAAGGTATATGTTTTTTATTTTGGTTGAAATGTTTTTATTTTCCATTAATTTTGAAATTTTAAAATAATTTTTGAGAATATTATAAAAGTTTTAAAAAAATATTAAAATAAATATTTAAAAAAAAAAAAATATATATATATATATATATATATATATATTATTTTAAATATAAATTGATTTTTTTATAATAGATTGATTACTATTTATTTTCGTACTGAATTATAAATATTCGTTGACCAAAATGACCTAACGTATCAATTCCTAAATAAAAAAATGACTAGTTCCTTACTGCGAAATTGCCAAAGGAAGAATGATTGAAAGTGGAATATTCAATGTTCGTCAATGGGATAACCTACTCCTCCATCGAAATTCCTTATAAAAAGTTAAAAGATTAAGGTTACTGCGAAATTGCCAAAGGAAGAATGATTGAAAGTGGAATATTCAATGTTCGTCAATGGGATAACCTACTCCTCCATCGAAATTGGAGTGTACTCGGTTTCTGTGACAATCCACCTGAGGAGGGATCTTCCACTTCTACTCCCAGCAGGAGTATATTTCTTATGCTTATTTATTATATTATTATATAAATGTTTGTGGACTTTTTTCCGGACACATAGCTTCTGCGTTGAAGATAATTTCATCAATAAAAAATTACAACTTGTAAAGAAATTATATAAAATATTTGAACTTTATCTAAAACCTAATAAAATTTAAATTAGAGTTATAAATGATTTTAAATTATAGGAAAGAAACGCGGCGCTTAAATTACATACATTTATAACACAGACGGTAGATTTGACAAAATATTCAATGCGCATACCAATGTCGTCTAGCTATTTTGCTTTTTTCCCGAAATTCAGTGATATAATTTTAGGTTACATTGCAATATTTTTTAAATGATATTTTTAAATTCATAAATGAATTTAACATCCATTAATATTTAATTGATTGAAATAAGGTTTTTATAAATTTATTTTAATTACTTAAAATTATTATCAAGTAGATAGTAAGAGTTTAATTTAAAAAAAAAAATTATATATCTAAAATATTTTTAAGTAATATATATAAATTAAATGTTGGGATTTATTTTCAATTTTTTCTTTTCAAATTATATAAATAAATGTCATATAAAATGAATTGTGATTATTTAGACATATGGTATTGATAAATTATAGTATTGGTCATAGTATTGTAACAGAGACTATTTCCATCTATAATAGTGTGGGGTAAATCTTTATGATTAAGAATCTTGTTATATGTCAACTACTAATCCGTGAATATGTGACCTGCTGTCACGCTCCTATAACTCGGGTGTCTTCCAACCATGCTATAGACGGGTGCGGCACTACCGTACTTTTTCTTTTTCCAAATACTTAAGTATGTAGACTACGCCTTTAGCAACATTCGTTAGTTATTATTCAAATGTTCTTTCAATATGCGGAAATAAACATAAACATCATTATCAAACCACAAGTACGCCCATACATACAAGGGAGGGGCAACTCCCTGTTAATAATGAGTTTGCCCGATAATGTTTCATAAATATGAAATTACAATGTCCAATCCAGCAGAAACCACTTCTACTCCTTGGCAAGGCAATTTTCCTTTTGACCAAGCTCTAAGGCTTGTCAACCATCAAACTAGCCTACAACAATCATTTACAATCATTGGTTTTCACCTGTGGAATTTCTTGCACAAAACTGCCCAAGTGCTGCCGGGTCACCCAGGTCACTCAACCGTTACTGCAAATAAGTTTAGAACGTCCCTTGAGCTCCCCGTGTGTCCAATCCACCTCCCAACTGTATGTTTGGATGCGTCCCGTCGATACGCACGTTCTGCAATTTACGGCACTCAAATCCGACTCCCGACGCTCCTAGAATCGCTTCCAAACTGAAGTCCAGTTCGTTCAGAGGCGCCCAGTCGTTCACGGCCCGACCCGCCCGTCGTTCAGGAGTGCCCGACCAGACCCGCCCGACCTGCAGTGCGGCCTACGGTGGTTTGTGGTGCGACTCACCCAACTGCGGCCCGTTCCTCTGTTCGTCGTTTCTTCACCAATGAGTTGTTGGTTAACTCGTGGTTGCTTTCAACTCTTGTCCTTGATTGTTCGTTGAGTTCTTGCTTGATGCCTGCACTCATCTGCATGCCCTCCAATATATATGGACGCCAAGTGAAGTGTGGGTCGCTCGGTCGACCCGAGCCGACCCGTCGTTTGGTCGCTCGCCCATGAAGTGTTGTGTCGGCCGCGCCCAACACGTCGGCCATTCCAGTGACTTCCTGTTAGCTTGGCTCATCCACAGTGCGCCCCTTGGTGGTATAAATATGTCTTGCCAATGTCATTTGTTGGTCAAGTGTGATGCACCTCTCCCAACTCGCCTTCGTGACGTGCCTCCGCTACACACACACGCCTGTGCCGCTACGGTGCGACGTTTCGCCGATTTCATCGCACGGCACCCAAACTCGTCCAAACGCCCAATGAGCGCCCCCGTTACCTCGAACGCGCTTCATGAAGTGCAAGGCCTTACACCTGCATGTCAATGTCTTACGTGAGTTTTTCGCTAGAACCTTCCGAACCATTCAGTTTAAATTTCTTAGCATTTATGACGGAGAGCCAACAGATTTACAAGAGGTTGTAAACTTAATAATCCACCATTGCAGTAATGGTCTCCGCGCGTGTTGGAATGTAACTCTCAGGGATGAAGTCAGGCAGTTTTGACATTATAATTGAGTTTCGATTTTAGGCCTTTGTGTCTCCACCTTCCCTTGGTGTAGGCAATATTTTTTCAGGTTTGTTTTTTTGAAGGTGGGTAAGTTGTCTGGTTTTTCTTTTATGGGAGAGAACAGAAGGAGTATACCGATGACAATTAGTCCCATGGCTCTTTCTCTTGGTTTTTACCATGCGTGGACCTTGCAAGTGTTTTGATATTTAGTCTTGCAAGAGAAGGTGGATCATTGGGGGTAGTTCATTGCTGGTGTGGAGCTAATGAGACTACTCCCCTTCGCCTCCTTTTCTTTTTAGTGGTCTGGGCTTTGTCTTGGTATCCTTTTCTGTCACCTGGTAAGGCTGGTTTTTGGTCGGGACCTAGCGTGACTCTTCTCATTTTTCCGGCTATTTTTTGGCTGAATGGAATACATCGATTTTTTTTTTTTAATTTAATCAAGTGGGGATTGAATCTAACAGAGTCGACGTTTGCGGGCACTCATCCTTCACCTCCCACCTTTCTGTACTTTGGGATGGTTACTCCATTATGGAGATAGCTCACTGATGGGATAGTTTAAATTTCATTGTACTATAATGGGTCATTTTCCCTATCCTTGGTGGTGGAGGTAATATATCTTCCCTATCGGCATTGGTCTGATTATTGTGCTTAGTGGGGGAGCTTTAATTGATCCGAGGTGGAGGTAGTTGCCTGATCCAAGGTGGCGTAAGCTGTGCCTCGTATTTATAAGGGACTTTTTAAGGTTCTGGCAGTTTGTACTTGACCAGGTCGAATACATAGCATCTGGATCGGTTGGCAAGGAGTCTACGTGGGGAAGGTAGTTATGAGTCTTTAATGATTGAAGGTTTTGAGATGACGAAGCTGGCGACATTCATTGTGAAGTGCAATGAGGATTTTTTTAGAAGAGGCATTTATGCATGAGATCAAGGTGGCGGAGGGTGACGAACCATTGAAGGCACGTGGGATCAATGATAATCTCCTTGTGGGACATTCTATTGAGGATCGTCGAGTTGCTGTATCACAACGCTCCGGAAAACATCGTTTGTCACCTTCCATCCCACAATTGTTTGCAACCTCTAAGCCTTTCCACAGTGGTGCGTCGAAGCCATTCAAGTTGGTGGAAGGTTGTAGACTACTGAGCTTCGATTGCGATGTTATGTGGGATTGAGTGGAAAGCTTAACCACCCGGGCTCTTGTGGGCAGGTGGAAATTCGAAAAACACAGTAATATCAATATGTTGGATTGGCTTTTAAAAGCATGGGAAAAGCTTCTGGGATACATTTCGAGGGTCAGCAAGCTGGAAAACAAGTGGTTTTGTTTTGATTTTAATAAAGAGGGCAATGTTGGGGAGGTGACGAGCAAGACATGGGTAAATGGTAGGTGTTTCCTGGCACTTCATCGCTGGGATGCGGGTTTCCACCCGAGGAAGAACGCACCAACTAACCATCTCCTTTGGGTTAAATTACATGGACTTCCTCTCCAGTTCTGGAGTATCAGGGTTTTAATAGAGATTGGAGACATCATTGGAAAATGTTGTTTCGTGGACCCAAAATGCATCGAAGTTTTTGATAAAAGGGTGGTGTGGGTGTTGGTTGAGGTACCCTTTGCTGGTAGACTCCCAGCATAGATTGATCTTCAATGGGATGGTGTGACATATCGACAGTCACTCGATTATTGGAAAATGTCATTCCATTGTCATCTCTGCCACAAGACAGGTCACTTGATGCGAAATTACTTCCCACGGTGTGATAAAGAGAAGGAGCTTCACCGCAATTATGGAAGGGAACCAAGGAAGTTTGATTCTTGTGATGTACTGGACCAAACGCGACTGGAATCGCCTGTTGGTCTGCCTATACATCTGGGTAAGCTAACTTCTAATAGTCTATTTCTTTATGTCGACTGTGTGGGTTGTAATTTTCTGGAAAAGCTTTCTGATAAGCCGAGGGGGGCTATCATATAGTTCTCCCCAATTTATACCCGAGATGGGGAAAACTTGGGACTATTTTAATCAATTGTTTCCATTGGGTAAAAGCTATTCTGTTGAAACGATGGTGGACCATCCTCTTTTACCTCTCAACGTCATAACTATGGATGGCTCCTGTGGGCCTGTGTCTCCTATGTCACCTTCCCGAGACATTGCCTCGGAGGCAAATACTTCGACTGTTCCGTCTTTTTCTCCCTCCTCCCTGAATGCGAACACTGAAGATTTTCCCTCCCCGAGGAACTCCATAGGGAGTGACATCGAACTGTTGTTACTTAATCCGGAAGCTAATCTGGAACCTCTATTGGTGGATACCAATCAACCTTTGTCCCCTTCTATCATCAATAGCCTTCCTCTAGGTCTATTGTCACGATTCGAAGAGGGAAGACCAAAGAGGAAAAAAAGACGGTCCCCATATCGGTTTTAAATGATGATCTTCCTGATGGAAATTTCCGTGATGTTCCGATGTCTCTTGCCATCGGACGGGTCCTTAGAGCACTAACCCCTTCTCCTGGGTTACCATCATGATGCTTGTCTCCTTAAATTTGAGGGGTTTGGGGGGTCATGAAAAGTATGTGTCTATTAAGAATTTCTTTTATATATCTAAGCCTACTAATTTTTATTCAAGAGACAATGCAACCAGTTGACAGCATTGTCACATTCTTTCGTGTTATGCTACCAGAGTGGCATATGGTCGCAAAAGATGTTGTTGATCGCTCTGGAGGGTTTGCAGCTAGTTGGGATCCTAGATGGGTATCTTTGAAGGCTTTCAGATTTTTTAGAGGAATCCTTCTCCCAGGTTTCTTTCGTGGTTTTAGTCATAGAATTCATCTTATAAACATTTACGCGCCATATCTTAACATATTAAACTTTTGGAAGAATATGGAAGGATGTGAAATCCTTCTATTGCAGAACTCCATTTTTGCTGGTGATTTTAATTACACATTCTATGCAAATGAAATATGGGGAGAAAGGGGAAGGGATGATCCCCTCTCTGGTGTTATTAAGGGAATTTTAATGGATGCTGACCTTAGTGACATTCCTTTGACTGAAAATTGCCTGACCTGGTTCAATGGAAGGAAAGGGAAAGATTTTATTGGGAAAAGAATAGACATATTTTTCATTCATAATTGCCTTAGATCTAAGATGGATGACGTTACTGCTAAGGCGGAGGATATCAAAGTATTAGATCATAGACCAGTATCCATGATATGGGACTTTGAAAGAAGACAGGGAGGATGTCCATTTAAGTTTAACAGAGTATGGTTGGAAAATGAGAATTTAAGGAGTATTTGAAAGCTCATAAAAGGAAAGAAGGGACTCCAACTATGGTGTATCTATCCAATACTCTGAGGGGACTGAAAAAATTGGTGCGTACTTGGGAAAAGATGCAGAAAGTTCAAATAAAGGATAGGATTAAATATATCAGAGCAAAAAGGACATAGATCCTGAAGGAGGTTGAGGAAGGTAGGCATAAAATTAATTTTTGGGATAGACTCAAGACTTTAGAAGCTGAATGCAGATCTCATTTACTGAATGAAGAATAGTCATGGCAATTGAAAATCAGAGCTACTTGGCTCAATGCTAGTGACAAAAACACAAAAAATTTCATAGTTTTTCCTCTAGCAGAAGAAGTGCCAATGCCATATGGAAAATAGAGGATAGTGGGACCTCTATTTGCACAACTGAAGACATCAAAAGGGCAGCGGTGAATTATTTTTGGGATCTATATAAGATGAAGGAGGCACTGGGGATTGAAGCTCAGCTCGATTTCCTTGAGGGCTATCCAAAAATGTTTGAGGAAGATCTAGCAAGGATAAAAGAGAAGGTATGTTCGGATGAGATTAAGAAAGTGTTAAAATCCTTTACTGTAGACAAGAGTCCGGGCCCGGATGGTTGGACCCCGGACTTCTTCTTGCATTTTTACGAGGAATTTATAATGGATATAACGGACATGGTGGAAGAAGCGAGGCAATCAAGACAGATCCATGGAGCAATAAATTCAACTTTTCTGGAATTATTTCCTAAGAAGAAGGGGAAGTTAATGTTTAATGATTATAGACCTATATCTTTGTGTAATACTCTTTACA
Source organism: Pinus albicaulis (assembly GCA_034641835.2). Lineage (NCBI taxonomy): Eukaryota > Viridiplantae > Streptophyta > Pinopsida > Pinales > Pinaceae > Pinus > Pinus albicaulis. Next base: position 229,592,774 of record CM076574.1, read on the forward strand.
AGATCATCTCTAAAGTCACTACTGAGAGATTGAAGGAGGATCTATCAAAACACATCACGCCTTAACAGTTTGGTTTTTTGAAAAATAGAAGTATACATGATGCGGTGGCAACAACTCAAAAAATTTTACATACCATTCAATCGAAGAAGATGGAAGCTGATGTAATGAAGATTGATTTAAATAAATCTTATGATAGGGTTGACTAGGGATTTCTGAGACTTGTTCTTTTCAAAATAGGTTTTCACTGGGATGTTGTAGTGTGGATCATGGGATGTATTACTAATACCTCAATGGCTATTATCAAAAATGGATCAGCAACAAAGTTCTTCCACCCAGGAAGAGGGCTCTGACAAGGTTGTGTTAGCCACGTATAAATTATGTTATATATGATGGTGGCTAGATTAGTCCATGGATTTCCAAAAACAAGATTTTCATCAAAATATATGAGTTTCAGAAATATCTCTGTGTTCATTATCCCTAAGTTATCCATTTCTCATAAAATATTCAATCAAAGCCTCTAAGTTCACCCTGCTGTTGCAAAGAAGACTGTTTCTAAGCCATTTCCACCATTTTCACCTCCATTTCATCCCCCCTTTTTACCATTCTTACCCCTATTTTTATCAGTCCCTTTTTCCTCTAAAAAGGCTCATTTTCCCTTCTTATACCCTCCATTCCACTAAAAAAACCTTTTGAAATCATCAAAAACCCTTTAATTGGTTTAAAACACCCTTTTCTAACCCTATCGGAAGCCTCCAAAAAGCCTAAAAGACCCATTTTAGGCCTTATTCTGCTCTTTTATATTTAAAAACAGGCCTTAAGCCCCTCAAGGCTTAAGTCCTCCCCCCTGATTCTCATATGACCCGAGCCCCGTGACCAGGCGCTAGCCCTCAGTCCTTTTTTTCTTAGCCCCGATCCTCCTTTCTTCCGGGGGACCACATTCTCCGCCTTTACCTAAGCCCCCTTCACTTCATAATCTACCTCCACGCTTACCTCTAGCCCCTTTTCTTATATATTCCCTCCGCGACGATGTTTCTCCTCCCAAAATCTTAGCCGTTGATCTCTCCCAGATCAGACGGCGCTGGTTCACTGAGGGGGCACCCGACCAAAGTGGCCCGTACTCCCCAGTGCCCCCATAGTTGACCCTTTTGACTATGGGAGATCTCAGATCTACGGCTGAGATTCACTATGAAGGCACACCCCGATATTTTCCTCCGTACCTCTATAGTCTCCCCACAACAGATTCACAACCGTTGATCTTCAAAGATCCAACGGCCATCGCTCATTCCCACTTCTCCACCTCCCGACAAAGATGCTGACATCACTCACTGGCCCACCGCCCACTTTCCTCTCGCCATCCAATCCATTCCTGCCACCTGTCCTCCACCTTTTCCTCTCTTCGAGCACCTTGTCCCATCGCGCTCCCTCTCCATCGTGGATCTGGCTCCCCCAGATCCAACAGCTCGCATGCGATATCACGTGGATTTGTATGTCAGGGTTTAACGACCCAAATCAACATGAAATAGGCGGTTTCGCTGCGGACAGGTGTCGCATCTTGTATGGTATCGTTTCTGTTCGTGCGAATACCACTTACCACCTGAACTCGGTATTGCACAAAACCACCATTACTATTTTCGCGCCGATATTCAAAAAACCACCATTTGGCCAGTTCCGCCTATGAGACCCCTCCATCTGTGTGTACTCTTCCTCCACAATACTCCTTCGCCCTCACCATATAGCCTCTGAAAGCAGTTAAACCCAAAGAATGCAGGTTTTATTTAATTGTTTATTGTTTGGTTGCAGGTTTTCATGGTAATTTAATGTTGAAGCTGTCCCACAGAAAACTGTTGTAGAGAGCCTTAGGATGACGATCCTTGGCTCCAATATGCAAAAAGAGGATCTTCAGGGTTTGTTTAGTGCTCAACTAATGTCTCATAAGCATTGGTTGAATGAAACCCTCCACCACAGCAACAGAAGACACTTGTGCAAACAAAGAAGACAATGATTAAGGCTTAAATGAAGACAAAGGTTAAGCATAAAGGTTCAAAGATTAAAAGGCTTAATTTGCAATTTAAAAGATCAAAACGCAGTTAAAGGTAGACAAAGAAGTTTTAAAGAAATTAGATAAAGATTAAAGACAGTGTGAAGGACTATAAAGGCAAAAAGTGGGATCAGGCCTTAAAACAATTTATTGATGAGATTAAAGAAAGATTAGGCTAAAAGTAGCCTCGAATAAATCAAACAAAGATATTTATTCATCTAAAATATCTAACTGACACCTTGGCCTACTTTATACCTGTAAAGACAAATTGGCAGTTATTACATAGATAGAATATATTTTAAGCTGTTAGGCAGTTATTGTAAAAGACAGAAATAGGCTACAAAGTCAAACTTTTCACCTATCTTTCCTTAGAAGTTAAGACAAAGTTATTGGCACAGAGAAGTAGTTAAACATCTTCCTACCTTATGCCTTGCATGGTTTTCAAGGTTAGGAATGCATTTACTCTATAGTTAATGACTCTCAAACCCTAAAAAGAGTTCCACCTCCTCATTCTTCCATAAATAATCTATGAGGAGCTCTTTGTTAAGGGTTGGTTGTTGGCATTCGAACTCTTTGAAGTTGTACATAGTCTGGCTGAAGATTAAAGAAGAAATTGAAGTATTGGAAGATTGATGATGTTTTGACATGTTTTGTTAATGAGAAGGCTCTATCACTAGATCCCTGAGCATGGTTGTTGGTGATGTATTCTAATCTGTTAATTGTCATTTCCTGTTTTCCATTTTGTTCCATCATTTTATTCTTGCAGTAGAGTACAAATCTTAGGCTAAGAAATGTCTCCTAGAAGCACCTTAGACCTGTTTACCCTTCACTGCCTTTATGTTTTCATCCGCTGAAGGTTTTATTGAGTAGTTTGACTGCTTTTTAACCCTTAAACTTGTTTATTTCAGAAATAGTTCAAATAGTTGGTCTCAAGAATGATTTATGGTTTTCCCTGCTTACTTGCTACCACTTAAAAACTGTTTCTGAAGTCTCCCTTTAAAGTACCAGTTTTTACAGTCTACCAGAGAGGTCTATTTTGATCATACCCTCTGTTCTTGCTGAGATAATTGTTTTGAAGGTATTTATAATTGCAGTCTAAGATGTCTAGGAGTTCCCTCTTCTATGAATGCAGTTACTTGTGAATCTTGAATGTTTTCTTATCCAAAAAAGTGAAATATTTGGATGAAATAGAGCATTCCTCAACTCCTAGATTCATTTGAAAAGTTTGTCTTGGAATTATTATTTGCCGAAGTGTGGTTTCTAGAATTTATGGTTAGCCCTGTCCATGGAATGCCTCTTCATGTTCAAATGATGTTTTAAGTCCCTTTGTTGAGGAGTACATATAATTAAGGATTATTAATTGCCCTTAGTTCTACTTCTCCTTCTAAATCCTTAATGTCCATTTAAATTCATCCACCAAACCCAAGATCCACTGGCCAAGTTAGATTTGCCCTTTGATATCCCATATCCATTGATTAAGCTTGTTATAGCTTCTTCTTGACTCCATTGCCCAATGGCTTTGATATTTCCCCTTTCTATCTATGCTTCCTAGATCATTCATGTCCAATCAACCAAACCTAAACAAACAAACTTGCACTTAATAACTAGCCTAAAATCAACCCTTAAAAGCAATCAAGCTATATCCTTACAACATATTGAGAGATCCCTCTCTGAGACTAGGAGGGATAGATCCTAGAGCTCTAAAGCTTGGTTTGAATGTTGCCTTGTCATTTGGTTTGCCAATCAGCCAAATCACAGGACCCCAACATGTTGTGCCCTCTCTCCTCTTCTTTTTATCCTGATCATGGATGCTTTAAGCATCAAGATAAAAAAGGCTACATAATTGGGTAGGTTTAGAGGCATAAAAATCATTTCCCAGAAGGAAGTCTCCCACAACCTATTTGTTGATTATGTTCTCATATTTGGTATGATGCCGAGGAGAAGCTGGGAGGAAATTCAAATCGTTCTCAGCAATTTCTACTCTAAAACTAGGATGATGGCAAGTGAGGGGAAGTATTGTATTTATTATGCAGAGGGGGATGGTGAAGCCTTCAAAGATTTGGGAGTCATGTTTAATTTCAACATTGCTCCTTTAAAGGATGGGCTGATTTATTTGGGTTTTTGGATGAAGCCCATGAACTACACTGCAGAGGATTGGAGATGGTTAATAAACAAATACCAGAAAAAGATCAATGGTTGGTCATCGAAGTGGTTATTGAGGGGTGGTAGATTGATCCTAGCTCATGCTATATTACAACAATACGTTGTCTATTGGGCACACCTTTTTATTATCCCAAACAAAATTTTGGCAGAGATTAAAAAGGTAATGGCTAGATTCATTTGGGATGGAGGTAAAGAAAACAGAGCCATCCATCTAGCCCATTTGGAATGCATAGCAAAACCAAAGGAAAAAGGAAGATGGGGTATTCTTGACTTGGACATCTTTGGTAAAACTCTCATCATAAAATCTATATGGAGGTGCTTAAACATGACTGGTTTCTGGAGCGAGATTATAAAGCACAAATATCTAAAGCAGAAGGGCATGGAGGAATTATTAATTTTGGGTTGGGAAGACATCTCGAGTAGGTCTAATATCTAGAAAGGTTTTAGAAAGACGTGGACTGTGTTTACAGGAAACCTGAAATGGCATTTTGGGGATGGAAATAAAATCCTAATTGGAAGCCCGATTTTACTTGGTTTGAACCACAATTTCAACCTATGCAGAGAGAATTGATTGCATAAATCAAAAGGGATATTTTTTATGAGCCAGACAATTAAAGAATGGGAGAATGGAGCTTTGAGGTGGAGGACGAATCGGGATATGGGGTTGTATGGACAGAGGGATGAGGAATGGAATAATTATATGGAATCCTTAAGAAGCTTGGGTTTGAGGAAGGGAAATGGAGGCGATAGTTTGATTACATGGGGGCGGGCCACTGGGGGGGGGTCCGGCGGGTACAACTGATGGGTAGATCAAAACAGAGATATATACAGAGTTGATTAACAAAAAAATGGAACATGAACCATATTTCTAGTTCAAGGAAAGAGAGGAAGGAAGAGAGAGAGGAGGAGAGAGGGAGGGAGGGATATAGAGATGGAGTTGGAGGGTGAGAGAGGGAGGGAAGAAGAAATACATAGAGAGAGCGAGAAGTGGAGAAAGAGAGGGAGTGACAAGGGAGAAATAGAGAGAGTATGTGTATGTTTGGGGGTGAGATAAAGAGAAAACTAAGGAGAGATGGAGGGAATGGGGGGAGAAGGAGAGAGGCAGGGATATAGTAACATAGTTGGAGGGTGAAGAGAGGGAGAGAGAGGGAGATAGAGAGAGAGATAGATGTGGGAGAGAAAGGGATAGAGGGGAAGGAAGAGAGAGAGGATGTGAGAGAGTGGAGAGGGAGGGAAAGAGAGATGGAGTTGGAGGGGGGAGAGAGGGAAGATGATTTCTTGCACTTGATGCATTGATTTCAGTGTGGACGGTGATTTCTAATGTAAAGTTTGATAGATCAAGAGTAATGTAAACTTTTGATATGGTGATTTCTAATCCTATTTGATTACTTGCACTAGATGCATTGATATCAGTGTAGATGTTGGTTTCTAATCTTATTTTCTTACTTGCACTAGGTGCATTGATTTCAGTGCAAATACAAATAATATCAAACTCTGGATCCAGAGTAATGTATTTACATAGGGAGTGAGAAGTGGAGAGAGAGAGGGAGTGACAAGGGAGAAATAGAGGAGTATGTGTATGTTTGAGGGTGAGATAAAGAGAACAATAAGGAGAGATGGAGGGAATGGGAGGAGAATGAGAGAGGGAGGGATATAGTAACATAGTTGGAGGGTGAAGAGAGGGAGAGAGAGGGAGATATAGAGAGAAATAGATGTGGGAGAGAAAAGGATAGAGGGGAAGGAAGAGAGAGAGGATGTGAGAGAGTGGAGAGAGGGAGGGAAAGAGAGATGGATTTGGAGGGGGGAGAGAGGGAAGATATTTCTTGCACTCAATGCATTGATTTCAGTGTGGATGGTGATTTCTAATCCTATTTTTCTTGCACTATATGCATTGATTTTAGTGTAGATGTTGAGAGAGAGAGTGTGTGTGTGTGTGTTGGGGGAGGAAAGAGGATTGGAAGGCAGAGAGAGAGAGAGAGAGAGAGAGAGAGAGATAATTGGATTGCAAAGAGAGAGAGAGGAAAAGATAGAGGAAGGTAGGAGAGGAAGGACAAGAGAGAGGACATGAGAGAGAGGAAGAGAGTTATGGGGAAAGAGAGAAAATTGGAGGTGTTAGATTGCAACAAGATGATGACTTAGTGGAAAGAGTCGCCTTCACTAAGTGGGCCGCGAGCTATTTTGGCGCAAAGTCTATTTTTAGACATATCGATCATATTCTATGAGTTGCAGGATGCTATTTGTGGATGGTTGGTCAAGTTGGAAAAATAGATGGACTTCTATTTTTAGACATATTAGGCGGAATCTATTTTTAGATTGCCAGTCTAAAAATAGATATGTCGAATATTATTAGCTCTTAATAATATTTGGACTATAAACATTATCTTATCCTCTTGGAGCACTTCAGTTAAGTGCACGGATGTGGCACATGCAGCTGACAGAAGGAATTACGCTATTCCTAGGGTTTAGTGGAGCTATTGCATGTTGACTTCAGTTAGAACTCATGTGACAGAGTTTGGTGGAGTTGATTGAGGAAGTTAGTGGAGTTGTATTCAGTTTAACTCGGTTAAACATAGTTGAGCTAGTTGTATCTAGTCTAACTGATTGATACACTAGTGAGAGTGGTGTGAATTAATTATTAATTAATTCACTAATTATTAACTCATTAATCAACTAAAAAATACATCAGTTAACTACAGTGCATGGACAGTTTCAGTGGAGACCAGTGAAGAGGTAGGTGAAAGAGCAGTGTGACTATCAGTTGTGACTATAGTGTTGCATGATTTGCAACACACAGTGGTTGGAGATGCCAATGAGGATTGCGTGAGCAAGGCTGGACCAATTCAAGTTCATTCAGAGCCATTCTTCAGCAGTGATTGCGCAGTAGAGGTAGGCTATCAGGTGGCAGAGATTGGAGCATGTGATTTGATAGATCGGACCTGTTTAGTGTGTAGCAATTGGAGATTATACTGAGAGCTTGTGAGGAGCTTTGTATAATTATTGTTACATGATCTCTATGACATATAATATACAGATAGTTGGGGGTTTTCATCTATAAGCTTTCCCATAAAATAATGTGTTCATTTGTGTGAATGTTTATGGTTTTAATGTGTGCATGCGATTGTTTTTATTTCCGAAATTAATGATCAATGGTAGAAGAGATTCTGTATTGTGCATGAAGTCAAATAGTGTGTGATCAGGAGAATCTCAGATGTATAACATATCAGTTATATAAATTTCTACATGGTATCAGAGCGATATTTATCATTGGAGCAATTGCAAAACATTGAAGCGGTTGAGTTTTGTGCTAGTGGAATTCGAATTTGCAGCAGTGTTTTCTTGGTGTCGAAGTTGAGATGTCTTTCAACGGATTGCGATTGGAGTATGCCCTTGAGGGAAGCTCAAATTATATTGCATGGAAGGACAGGATGGAGGCAGTGCTGGATGACAATGGGTTGAAGGAGTTCATAGATGCAGAAATTCCAAAGCCTACTTCTAGTGATGCTGCCGTACTTGACGCATGGCAAAAGAAGACAGCAAAGTGTCGAAGGATTTTGTTGGAAGGTGTGAAGGATCACATAGTGTCCAGCCTTCATGGTAAGGCTTCTCCATTCTTGATGTGGAAAGCTTTGACAGATTTATTTCAAAGCAAGAGCGACCAGAGGAAGTTGGCGCTCAAGGATAAACTCAAGAACATAAAAATGGAGAAAGGCGACAGTATGCCCAAGTACCTCATGAAGTTCATCCAATGCAGGGATGAGCTGGGAAGTGTGGGGGTTACTGTTGATGACGAGGACTTGGTGAGCTTGGCTCTCCTTGGACTTCTGAAGAGTTGGCATTCCTATCAGGACTCTGTCAATGGTCGGGAGAAATTTACAGGATGGGAGCGACTTTGGTCGGATCTTGTGCAAGAGAAGATAAGGCGAAGTACTGTGGTAATTTTCTTCATCAAAGAACTCGTATGAAGAAAATTACGCTTTGGCTACCAAAGCAAGGAAAGGGAAGAGCAAGAAGAATGCTTCTCAATCCAGTGCGAAAGGCAAGAAGCAGGACATGTCCAAGGTGAAGTGCTTTCACTGTCACCAACATGAACATTACGCCACTAATTGTCCACAGAAGAAGAAAAATAAGCAGGCTGTTGGATCTGCAGCTGGAGAGGCCTTAGCCTCACAATTTGAGCTGGGTTTTCGCTGATCGCATGCTTGGTCTCAAGTGTGATGGGTTCAATGTGGTTTCTTGATAGTGGTACGTCTTTTCACATGACCGGAGACAAAGATTTGTCTACTGATCTGGATGAGAAAGATCTTGGAGTGCACATCGAGATGGGCGATGATGGTAGATATAGTGCGACTGGTATCGGTACCATTTCCTTTGAGAGGGATGGTCAAACCTTCGTATTGAAGGAAGTGATGCATGTTCCAGGATTGAAGAAGAATATTATCTCTGTGGCGATGTTAGAAGACAAGGGATATGATGTTGTCTTTAGTGAGGAAAGGCTTTCCTGCGTAGTAAGGAAACTGGTGAGACTCGGAGGATAGGGGTTTGAGTTAAGAACCTTTATCAATTGTAGGTAGATGGCTGCACAGCAATGGCAGGCAAGGCAGAAGGAGTGGTGAGCCGGGATGATGGCGAGTTGTGGCACCGGAGATTGGGCCACCTTCACCATGGAGCTTTGAAGATACTGCAGCAAATTTATACTGGGCTTCCCAAAGGTACACTTGCGCAGTCAAATCATTGCAAGGGATGTACTTTGGGAAAATTTTTGAAAGCCACCTTTCACGAGAAGGATAGTTGCGCCACAACGATCCTTGAGAGAATTCACACACGTCTGTGGACCTTTCGCGCAGTTTAGACAAATGGGCTACTGTGTACTATGTGATTATTTGTTGATGATTTTTCTGGTGCCGGATCTTCTTCATGCGTAAGAAGAGTGAGACATACTCAAAGTTATGTGAGTTCAAGGCACTGGTTGAGAAAGAATCGAGGAAGCAGGTGAAGGCTCTTAGGAGCGACAATGGTGGTGAATTCATCTCTGGCGAATTCAAGGACTTTTGCAGCGTAGAAGGAATTCGAAGAGAGCTCATAGCACCTCATAACCCACAGCAGAATGGGGTTGCTGTGCGAAAGAACAAAATGATCGTGGGTGCTGCATGGGCGATGTTGCATGATCAGGGCCTTCCCATACACTTGTGGGCTGAGGCATGCAATTCTGCGGTTTATGTGAAAAACCGTTGTCCTCACAGGATACTTGGCATGAGTACACCCGAGGAGGCGTTTTCTGGTAAGAGGCCTGATATTTATCATTTGAGGATTTTTGGTTCACCTGTTTACATTCATGTGATGAAGGATGTCAGGAAGAAGCTGGAGCTGACTGCAGAGGTTGGGATATTTGTGGGGTACACTGATACGCCCCACAGCTATCGTGTGTATTTTCTGTTGAAAATGGCAACAAGAAACAGTGAAGGAGGCCTCCCGAAACATCTTTCCTGATCCTAGTTGGAGATTGATCACCTAAACTAGGTGGGGACCACACATGTGATTTTTGTCGAAAATTCTATTTTTAGACATATGGAGCATGGTCTAGGAGTTGCGGGATGCTATTCTTGGATGATTGGTCAAGTTGGTAAAAATAGATGGAAAACTATTTTTAGACATACAGGTCGAAGTCTATTTTTAGACTGCCTGTCTAAAAATAGAACAGTCAAATATTATTAACCCTTAATAATATTTAGACTATAAACATTATCTTTTCCTCTTGGAGCACTTCAGTTCGAGCTACAGATGTGGCACATGCAGCTGGCAGAAGGAAATTCAAATTTCTTATGGGTTAGTTGAGCTATTGCATGTTTGACTTCAGTTAGAACTCATGTGGCAGAGTTTGGTGGAGTTGATGAGACAATTGATGGAGTTGTGTTCGGTTTAACTTAGTTGAACTAGTTGTATTTAGTTTAACTGGCTAATACACTAGAGATGAGTGGTGTGAATTAATATTATTTAATTCACTAATTATTAACTCATTATTCAACTAAAGAACACATCAGTTAACTCAGTGCATGGACAGTTCAGTGGAGACAGGTGTTAGAGGTGGGTGAAAGGGTGGAGTCTACTATCAGTTGTGACTATAGTGTGCATGAGATTTGCACAATCATTGGAGGAGATTGCCAATGAGGATTGCGCAGTTAAAGCCAAGGGAATTCGAATTCATTCAATTCTATTCTCTCATCTTGGATTGCGCAGTAGAGGCAGGCAAATAGTGGAGGAGTTTTGAACCCGTGACTTGTTCAAAACTGAGCTAGTTTGTGTGTAACTTTTGGAGACAGTACTGAGTACTTGTGAGGAGTATTGTACTGAGATTGTTACATGATTCTTCTTCATTATAATATATATATAGTAGGGGGTTTTCAGTTGTAAGCTTTCCCCGGTATACATACTGTGTTATATGTGTTGAATTTCTATGTGCGCATGTGAATGTTTTCAATACCGCTTGTTGTTTTTATTTCTGCATGTGATGATTAATGCGTAGAAGAGATTATGTGTTATGTATGAAGCTCAAATAGTATGCGACCAGGATAATATCAATGAATAATTCAGAAAATTATTCAAATTTCTACATGGTATCGGAGCAAGAGAATTGATCATCGGGATCTATTACAGTGATTACAATTATTTCGGTAGACAGAGTCTGTAACAGGCCAGGTAGCCTCTAGATCCATCCTTTCTATGAAAGGTGATATATCCAGTAAACACCCCTACAGTCGATCTCTGTGCTAGAAATAATTTGTTCTCACAGATCCAGAAGCAGTTGAGTTTTGAGCTTTGAATTCGAATTTGCAGCAGTGTTTTTCTTGGTGTCGAAGTCAAAATGTCTTATCAAGGATTGCGATTGGAGTATTCTCTTGAAGGTAGCTCGAATTATATTGCATGGAGAGATAGGATGGAGGCAGTGTTAGATGATAACGGGCTGAAGGATTTCATAGATGCTGAAGTCCCAAAGCCTACTGATGCTGCTCAAGTTGAGGCTTGGCAAAAGAAGATGGCAAGGTGTCGAAGGATGCTGTTGGAGGGCGTGAAGGATCACATAGTATCTAGCCTGCATGGAAAAGCTTCTCCATACTTGATGTGGAAAGCATTGATAGAATTTTTCCAGAGCAAGAGCGACCAGAGGAAGTTGGCGCTCAAGGATAAACTCAGGAAAATTAAGATGGAGAAGAATGACACTATTCCGGTATACTTGACAAAGTTTGTCCACTGCAGGGATGAGCTTGGGAGTGTAGGAGTTAGTGTGGATGATGAGGACTTGGTGAGCTTGGCTCTCCTTGGTCTTACGAAGAGTTGGCATTCCTATGAGGATTCTATCAATGGTCGGGAGAAATTGCTAGGATGGGAGCGACTTTGGTTGGATCTTGTGCAACAGGAGATAAGGCGGAATACCAGGGATGGATCTTCATCAAAGGTATCTGATGAAGAAGATTACGCTTTGGCTGCCAAAGAAAGGAAGGGGAAGGGAAAGGAGAAGGATTCTCAATCCGGTGCGGATGGTAAAAAGCGTGACATGTCCAAAGTGAAGTGTTTTCACTGTCACGATCATGGACATTACGCCACGAATTGTCCACAAAAGAAGAAGAACAAGCAGGCTGCTGGAGCTGCAGCTGGTGAGGCTCTTGCCTCGCAATTTGAGCTAGACTTCTCATTGATCGCATGCATGGTGTCTAGTGCATTGGGATCAGGGTGGTATATTGATAGTGGCGCTTCCTTTCACATGACGGGAGATGTGAATCTTTTCAGTGACTTGGTGGAGAAAGGTCTCCAGATGCATGTTGAGTTGGGCGACGGTGGATGATACAATGCGACCGGCATTGGTACCATAACCTTTCAGAGGGAGTCAGGTAAACTCATTATTTTACAAGATGTATTGCATGTACCAGGTCTAACAAAGAATTTGATCTCAGTTGCAATGTTAGAGGATAAAGGGTATGAAGTTGTCTTTAGAGAAGGGAAAGTTTTCCTTCGGCACAAGGCAACGGGACAAGTCAAGAAGGTTGGGATTCGGGCAAAGAATATCTACAGACTTGAAGTAGATGGGATGTCTACGGAGCTTCCTACTATTGGGAAGTGGGAGAAAGACATGCAATTGAAGCTTGAGAGGGAGCAAGTTTTGCATGCAGGTGAAAGTGAACCTCGGGGTGTGGAGCAGCCACAAGAGGATCATGGAGTGGGAGAGACCACTCATGTAGAGAAACTTCGTGCCAGATGGGCAGAGGGAGTGCATGCAACTATACCACCAGGTGAGAGGTGGGGCAACATGCATGATTAATCCCAAGAGGATATTTCTGGGCAGGATTCATGGAGATGGTGTGGATCTCATGAATTGAACCTGGCTATGAGGTGCCCACAGCACAGCAGTAGCAGATCAGTTGGATTGATGCAGGCAGATCAAAGTGACAGTGTCGGATACTGGAGCGCGAATCAGAGTTGACAACAAGTGCAAGAGTGCATGGGTGCAGGAGTTCAACAGTGCAGTAGTTCCTGATGACATGTGCAGTAGCTAAGTAGAGGTCAAAGACTTTGATGATAGATGCATCAGACTGATTGAGTTGTTTGGAGCCTATTCAATTTTGGAGATGTTGCATGCAAAGGGTGCATGGCGCATGCATGGAGTTGCATGGTGCATGCATGAGTTTGCATGGCGCATGCAAAGGGTGCATGGTGAATGCATGGAGTTGCATGTCGCATGCATGGAGTTGCATGGCGCTTGTGAAGGTTGCAGGGCGAATGCATGGAGTTGCATGTCGCATGCAAAGACAGTCCTTTCTTGTTGAGAGGGAGTGTTGAAAATGGCAACAAGAAAAAGTGAAGGAGGCCTCCTGAAACATCTTTCCTGATCCTAGTTGGAAAGTGATCACCTAAACTAGGTGGGGACCACACATGTGATTTTTGTCAAAAAGTCTATTTTTAGACTATGTCTATTTTTAGACATATGGAGCATGGTCTAGGAGTTGCGGGATGCTATTCTTGGATGATTGGTCAAGTTGGTAAAAATAGATGGACAACTATTTTTAGACATACAGGTCGAAGTCTATTTTTAGACTGCCTGTCTAAAAATAGAACAATCAAATATTATTAACCCTTAATAATATTTAGACTATAAACATTATCTTTTCCTCTTGGAGCACTTCAGTTCGAGCTACTGATGTGGCACATGCAGCTGGAAGAAGAAAATTCGAATTTACTATGGGTTAGTTGAGCTATTGCATGTTTGACTTCAGTTAGAACTCATGTGGTAGAGTTTGGTGGAGTTGACGAGACAATTGATGGAGTTGTGTTCGGTTTAACTTAGTTGAACTAGTTGTATTTAGTTTAACTGGCTAATACACTAGAGATGAGTGGTGTGAATTAAATATTATTTAATTCACTAATTATTAACTCATTATTCAACTAAAGAACACATCAGTTAACTCAGCGCATGGACAGTTCAGTGGAGACAGGTGTTAGAGGTGGGTGAAAGGGTGGAGTCTACTATCAGTTGTGACTATAGTGTGCATGAGATTTGAAAAATCATTGGAGGATATTTCCAATGAGGATTGCACAGTTAAAGCCAAGGGAATTCGAATTAATTCAATTCTATTCTCTTATCTTGGATTGCGCAGTAGAGGCAGGCAAACAGTGGAGGAGTTTTCAACCCGTGACTTGTTCAAAACTGAGCTAGTTTGTGTGTAACTTTTGGAGACAATACTGAGTACTTGTGAGGAGTATTGTACTGATATTGTTACATGATTCTTCTTCATTATAATATACAGACAGTAGGAGGTTTTTAGCTGTAAGCTTTCCCTGGTATACATACTGTGTTATATGTGTTGAATTTCTATGTGCGCATGTGAATGTTTTCAATACCGCTTGTTGTTTTTATTTACGCATGTGATGATTAATGCGTAGAAGAGATTATGTGCTATGTATGAAGCTCAAATAGTATGTGACCAGGATAATCTCGGTGAATAATTCAACAAATTATTCAAATTTCTACAGATCAGTGCAAGGGATGTACTTTGCGAAAATTTGTGAAAGCCACCTTTCATGAGAAGGATATTTGCGCCCCGACGATCCTTGAGAGAATTCACACAGACGTGTGTGGACCTTTCTCAGTAGCTTTGACAGCAAAGCACAGGTACTATGTGATATTTGTTGATGATTTTTCTCAGAAGTGCTGGATATTCTTCATGCAGAAGAAGAGCGAGACATACTCAAAGTTCTGTGAGTTCAAGGCACTAGTTGAGAAAGAATCGAGGAAGCAGGTGAAGGCTCTTAGGAGCGACAATGGTGGTGAATTCATCTCTAGAAAATTCAAGGACTTTTGCAGCACAAAAGGAATTCGAAGAGAGCTCATAGCACCTCATAACCCATAGCAGAATGGGGTTGCTGAGCGGAAGAACAAAATGATTATGGGTGCTGCACGGGCGATGTTGCATGATCAGGGCCTACCCATTCACTTGTGGGTGGAGGCATGCAATACTGCAGTATATGTGCAGAACCGTTGTCCTCACAAGATACTTGGCATGAGTACACCCGAGGAGGTGTTTTCTGGTAAGAGGCCTGATATTTCCCATTTGAGGATTTTTGGTTCACCTGTTTACATTCATGTGACGAAGGATGCCAGGAAGAAGCTGGAGCCGACTGCAGAGATTGGGATATTTGTGGGGTACACTGATACGCCCACAACTATTGTGTGTATTTTCCAGACAGTCACAAGACTGTTGTGCGACGGGATATCAAATTTCAAGAGGAGAAAGCCATGAAGTGTTCGCTTGAGAGGGAGCCACACTTGCATGCAGATGAGGAGCTATTAGTTCCTAAGGATGAGCCTCAGGATGTGGATCAACCACAAGAGGAGGTTCATGGAGTGGAAGAGACCACTCATGCAGTGCCAACCATTAGAGGGCAGAAGCGCACTACAGAAGCTGAGCGTCTAGCTCAAGATGCAGAGAAGATTGTCGGAGCACATACATCACAGCACAGACAGAGACAGTCACCTGACCGGTATACTGGATACATGGCTCTTATGAGCAAGTGTATCATGACAGATCCATCCTCTTTTGAGGAAGCTGTGGAGGATCCCGCATGGGTAGATGCCATGGTGGAAGAGTATGATTCGATTTTAAGAAACAGTGCATGGGAGATTGTCCCAAGGGCAAAAGGGAAATTAGTGGTAGGTTTGAGATGGATCTACAATGTGAAGCAAGTGACTGACGGGAGTGTGGAGAAGTACAAGGCAAGATTTTTTGCCCGAGGCTTCTCACATATTGAGGAAATCGATTGTGAGGAAACCTTTGCACCTGTCACAAGGTATTCTTCCATATAGACGATTCTTTCTCTCTCAGCGCAGATGGGGTGACACATTCATCAGATGGATGTGAAGACTGCGTTCCTCAACGGAGTGATTGAGGAGGAGGTGTACATAGAGTAGCCCGAAGGTTTCGAGATCTTCAACAGCAAGTCACATGTGTGCAGGTTCAAGAGAGCGTTGTATGGGTTGAAACAAGCACCTCGTGCTTGGTACACACAGATAGACAGTTATTTCATCGGACTTGGATTCTCCAAGAATGAGCCGGATCCGAACCTATACCAGATTGTGGTGGAGGGTAAGTTGTTGATCATTGTAATTTATGTAGGTGATTTGATTTTGACGGGTGATGAACTGTTGATACACTCATGCAAGGCTAATATTGCAAAGGAGTTTGAGATGAAGGACATGGGCCTCCTTCATTATTTCTTGGGATTGGAAATTTGGCAGTGTAGTGATGGACTATTTGTATCTCAAGGAAAGTATGCCCGGGAGATACTGGAGAAGTTCAACATGCATGACTGCAAGCCTATCGACACTCCTCTTCCTAGTGGATGGAGGAAAGAGGATGCTACATCGGTAGAGGTAGTGGATGCCACTGTTTATCGACAGTTAGTGGGGTCGCTTATGTATCTGGTCAATACACGACCTGACATATGCTATGCTGTTAACCAACTTTCACAAGATATGGTTAAGCCTACCAAGCTCTTTTGGAAGGCAGACAAGCATGTATTGAGATATCTCAGAGGCACATCAGGATATGGATTATGGTATAGACAGTTGGATGAGGTGAAGCCATGTGGCTTCACGGATGAAAATTGGGCAGGGAGCCCAATGGACAGAAAGAGCACATTTGGAGGGATTTTCAGTATCAGGTCGACAGTAGTTTCTTGGTACAGCAGGAAGCAGAGATCCGTGGCACTCAGTTCGGCAGAGGCCGAGTATATGGCAGCAAGTTTGGCTGCATGCGAGGCTATATGGATGAGGAAGATCCTGGTCGGGTTGTTCGGTTCACACTTAGATCCTACTATGATATATTGTGATAATCAGAGTTGCATCAAAATCTCGGTTAATCCAGTATTTCATGATAGATCTAAACACATTGACATCCGGTATCATCATATCAGATGTTGTGTGCAGCGGAAGATCATGTCACTTTCATACATTCCTATGGAGGATCAGGATGCTGATATCTTGACGAAGGCGCTCACTAGGAGAAAATTCGAATACCACAGGGGCAGGATAAGGGTGGAAGATAATCCTTATCTTGTCGAGAGGGAGTGTTGAGATTGCAACAAGATGATGAGCTTAGTGGAAAGAAGTCACCTTCACTAAGTGGGCCTGCAGGCTATTTTTGGCGCAAGTCTATTTTTAGACAATGTCTATTTTTAGACATGTCGATCATATTCTATGAGTTGCAGGATGCTATTTATGGATGGTTGGTCAAGTTGGAAAAACAGATGGACTTATATTTTTAGACATATTGGGCAGAATCTATTTTTAGATTACCAGTCTAAAAATAGATATGTCGAATATTATTAGCTCTTAATAATATTTGGACTATAAACATTATCTTATTCTCTTGGAGCACTTCAGTTAAGTGCACAGACGTGGCACAGGAGCTGACAGAAGGAATTATGCTATTCCTGAGGGTTAAGTGGAGCTATTGCATGGATACTTCAGTTAGAACTCATGTGACCGATTTTGGTGGAGTTATTGAGGTAGTTGATGGAGTTGTGTTCAGTTTAACTGAGTTAAACATAGTTGAGCTAGTTGTATCTAGTCTAACTGATTGATACAATAGTGAGAGTGGTGTGAATCAATTATTAATTAATTTACTAACTATAAAATTATTAATCAACTAAATAATACATCAGTTAAATTCAGTGCATGGACAGTTTCAGTGGAGACCAGTGAAGAGGTAGGTGAAAGAGCAGTGTGACTATCAGTTGTGACTGTACTGTTACATGATTTGAAACAACCAGTGATTGGAGATGCCAATGAGGATTGCGTGAGCAAGGCTATACCAATTCGAGTTCATTCAGAGCCATTCTTCAACAATGATTGCGCAGTAGAGGTAGGCTATCAGGTGGTAGAGATTGGAACATGTGATTTGCTAGATCGGGCTTGATTAGTGTGTAGCAATTGGAGATTGTACTGAGAGCTTTGTGAGGAGCTTTGTATAATGATTGTTACATGATCTCTATGACATATAATATATATATAGTTGGGGGTTTTCAGCTTTAAGCTTTCCCATAAAATACTGTGTTCATATGTGTGATTGTTTATGGTTTTAATGTGCGCATGCGATTGTTTTTATTTCCGAAATTAATGATCAATGGTAGAAGATATTTTGTATTGTGCATGAAGTTAAAATAGTGTGTGATCAGGAGAATCTCGGTGTATAACATATCAGTTATCAAATTTCTACCGAGGGCAAATAGAGAGAGAGAGAGAGAGAGAGAGAGAGAGAGAGAGAGAGAGAGAGAGAGAGAGATGGAGTTGGAGGGGGAGAGAGGGAGGGAAGAAGGAATACATAGAGAGTTAGAAGTGGAGAGAGAGATGAAGTGACAAGGGATATATGGAGAGAGTGTGTATATGTTTTGGGGTGAGATAAAGAGATAAAGAAGGAGATATGGAGAGAAGGAGAGATGGAGGGATATAGTAACATAGTTGGAGGGAGGAGAGAGAGGGAGATATATATGTGGGAAAGAAATGGAGAGAGAGGAAGGAAGAGGGAGGATGTGAAAGAGTGGAGAGATAGAGGGAAAGAGAGATTTAGTTCGAGGGGGGAGATAGGGAAGTAGATGGTGATTTATAATCCTATTTGATTGCTTGCGCTAGATGCATTGATTTCAGTGTAGATGTTGATTTCAGTGTAGAGGAGGAGAGATGGAGGGAAACAGAGATGGAGTTGGAGGGGGGAGAGAGGGAAGATGATTTCTTGCACTCAATGCATTGATTTCAGTGTGGATGGTGATTTCTAATCCTATTTTTCTTGTACTATATGCATTGATTTTAGTGTAGATGTTGAGAGAGAGAGAGAGAGAGAGAGAGAGATAATTGGATTGCAAAGGAAGAGAGAGAGGAAAATATAGAGGAAGGTAGGAGAGGAAGGACAAGAGAGAGGACATGAGAGAAAGGAAGAGAGTTATGGGGGAAGAGAGAAAATTGGAGGGCAAAGAGAGAGAGAGAGAGAGAGAGAGAGAGAGATAGAAGGAGAGATGGAAGGATGGGGAGATGGAGTTGGAGGGGGAGAGAGGGAGGGAAGACATAATACATAGAGAGTGAGAAGTGGAGAGAGATATGAAGTGACGAGGGAGATATGGAGAGAGTGTGTATATGTTTTGGGGTGAGATAAAGAGATAAAAAAGGAGATATGGAGAGAAGGGAGGAGAGAAGGAGAGAGGGAGGAATATAGTAACATAGTTGGAGGGTGAAGAGAGAGGGAGAGAGAGGGAGATATATATGTGGGAAAGAAATGGAGAGAGAGGAAGGAAGAGGGAGGATGTGAGAGAGTGGAAAGATGGAGGGAAAGAGAGATGTAGTTTGAGGGGGGAGATAGGGAAGTAGATGGTGATTTATAATCCTATTTGATTGCTTGTAGTAGATGCATTGATATCAATGTAGATGTTGGTTTCTATTCTTATTTTATTACTTGCACTAGATCCATTTATTTCAATATAGATGTTGATTTCTAATCTTATTTGATTACCTGCATTAGATGCATTGATCTCAGTGTAGATGTTGTTTTATAATATTATTTGATTGTTTGCATTAGGTGCATTGATTTCAGTGTATACGTTGATTTATGATTTGATGTAATTGGATGTACATTGATGGTACATTAATTTTAAAGTGATTGGATTAAGATTGTGCATTGATTTCAGTGTAAGCACACAAAATTATTAACAATGTACATTAATATTTGTGTTATAGTAAATCAACCTATTAATATTGAAGAGAAAGAGCGATAATGTATGATGTTTAGTACAATAGTTCAAGCTAAATATTTAAATGGTTTATTATTTCAATTGTCCTTTTCATATAATCAATATGAAAAGATGACAAAACTAACAAGGGTGACAATAAAAATAGTAAAAGAAAATAATTTGAGATTGATCACAATGAAGACTATTTGTAATTGACTACATTCTTATTATTTTCATTTTCTATCATTTTTCACTATTACATTGTCACTTTGCATTCAAAAAAATTATTTCGTCATTAAAGTTATTAACAATATTTATCATCTCAAAAAACTTGAGGTAACTAAGAAAATTTTAAAATTAAAACGACCAGATAAATATCAGACATATTTAGTATATATAAAATTATTATATTTATATTATTTGTATTTTCATATTATTGATAAAATTAATCATATTTTCAATAGATTTTCTTTGGCCGCACATGTCTGAAACCAGCCTAGATCCATCTTAACTCTGGATCTATCAAGCGCTGAGAGGGATCAAATCTCTTGAGGTGAAAACCTTGCCTCAAGTTTTTCACTCAAAAAAAGAGGTTTGCACCTCTAGAGATTTGATCCCTCTCGGCGCTTGATAGATCCAGAGTTAAGATGGATCTAGGCTGGTAAATATGGTATTTGGCCCATGGTATTCAACCCATGGTATTAAAATGGTAAATATATCAAAAGTTTACATTACTCACACGACATCTACACATCTATATACACTTCGACATATCAAAAGTTTACATTACACACATTACATCAACACATCTCTATACACTTCGACATATCAAAAGTTTACATTACTCACATTACATCTACACATCTCTATATATTGGACCCGACATATCAAAAGTTTACATTACACACATTACATCTACACATCCCTATATATTGAAATGTAAAGCGCCTCTTGGCACAATCACTATTCCAGAAAGATTAAATCTTATCCCAAAGAAGAACTAAATATTTTAAAATGTACTTTAATTAACACACCTATAAAATACATAAAATACTTTAACCATAAAGAATTTTTTATCTTCCAATGCTTTTTATAATCTTAACCTAGTAAGATATTTTATTCACACTCTTTACCTTATTATCAATATATTTTTAAATTTTCATATATATAATTTATATTGAAACATTTTAATTTACCTAGTTATTAATATATTTTTAAATTCTCATATATATAATTTATATTGAAACATTTTAATTAAATGACATATTTTATTGATGGTTTATACTGAATTTTTTTATTATTAATATTTTTAAATGTCATATATTAATTTTATATTTAAAATTGAATTAAAAAATTATTGATTGATTTATACATTTTTAATTATTCTCTTTTTTATAAATATCATATTAATATAAAACGAGAATAATAATTTAAATTAGTAGAAATTCTTTCGGTAATAATCACATGCACTGGAACATGGTCGACGCTTTTCGAACCAACCAGTGTGGTTCATCATCAGGACTATGTGAGAGATCAGATCCAGACATTAAGTATAAATAGATGTAGAAATGGCTCAACTAGCTGTTAGGATAACGGCTAGTTTCACTTTGAAAAAGTAAATATTCCATTATTTATTTAATTTTTATTTATTTATTTATTTGTTTATTATTATTTTATTTATTTATAAATTCTTTAATATATTTATACAACTAATTAACCAATTAATTAATATAATGATAAGTAATTTAACAAATCGAGTGTATATATGTATATTTTTCTTATTAATTTAATTGATTAAATTATATAATAATCAATTATTATTATTAATTAAAATATAATTAATTATTATTCATATAATTTAATTATAACAAACAACCTATCAAATAATCAAACACTAAGTAAAAAAAATAAAATAAAAATAAAAAAATAAAGAATAATAAAAATAAAAATAAAATAATAAAAATAAATAAAAAATAAAAATAAAAATAAAAATAAATAAATAAATAAATAAAATAAAAAATAAATAAAAATAAAAACATAAATAAATAAATTAGAACGAAAATAAAAATATAATCAATAAAAATAAATAAAAGCTGAATAATAAATATATAAAATAAATAAATAAATAAATAAAAAGAAATAAAAATAAAAAAAATAAATAAATCAAGAATATAAGGCAGGAATCCAACACCTGCTGATATTCCAACTGTCATCTCTATTGAGATTAACGGGCCTTTTCTCAATTTCAATGGCCTCTCTCAACTTACGATGATGGAAATGGTCGATTCTAGCAATGACCTTAGCATCTTCAATGCAAACATGATGGTTAGTCTTTTCTGCATGCTCAGCTAAGGCAGACGAGCGAGATCTTCTATGCTTGATATCAGCAGCATGCTCACAGATCCTTTGACTAATAGACCGACCAGTCTCACCAATGTAAGGAGTCCCACAGGAACAAGGAATGATGTAGACACGTTTTCCATCTCTGGGGTCAATCAGATCTTTAACTGATTTTAGAGAACTACGAATTGTATTAAGGGGCTTGAAATAAGAGGATACCTTATGCTTTTTAAGGATCTTAGAAATCTTATCAGTGGTACCCTGGATGAACGGAAGGCTGACACTGCCACACCATTCACTTGGCTCTTTTTTATTTTTATTTTTAACAGAAGGACCTTTTTCCGCTTTAAGGAAAGCTTTGAGGCCCTGCGACATACTATAACCATTATTACAAAAGACATTCAACAGATGGGTATTTTCCCCCTCAAGGTGAGACTCATCAGAGATTCTCAGCGCCCTAGTGGCTAAGGTGCTAAGGACGTCTAATTTTTGAGCAGGGAAATGGTGGGAGCTAGCATGAAGATATTGATCAGTATGAGTCTTCTTATGAAAAAAATGATGGGAGAAAGAACCATCATCATTTCTAGAGATAAGGACATCAAGGAAAGGAAGGCTACCATCCACCTCATGTTGCATGGTGAATTTTATGGAACGCGATTGGCTATTAAGATGAATGAAAAATTGATCTAATTTATCTTTGCCATGAGGCCAGACAACACAAGTATCATCAACAAACCTTTTCCATAACTTTGGCTGGAAAAGAGTTGAGGAAAGAGCCCTAGATTCAAAGTCCTCCATAAATAGATTCACAACTATCGGGGAAAGGGGAGAACCCATGGCAATGCCACAAGTTTGCTCATAGAATTCACCTTCAAAACTGAAGAAAGTGGAGGTTAAGAAAATTCCTCCATAATCATTTAAATTAAATAAGCATAATAATACTTACTTTATTATATGTTTCAAATCACTAAAAAATCCTAAAAATTAATTAAATTATAACTTTAATTTAATTATCAATAATTATTAGGTGGATGACAAGGATTTAACCTCCAAGGAATATTCTAGAATAATCATACTAGTATACAAAAATCAAAGGTTGCAAGCAGTTATGTCCTTTTCCCGTTCTAATTAAATTGGTTAATTAAAAAAACTGACATGTGAATAAGTGCCATCAAGGCTTAAGACTAATGTGTATGTTATTATGGAGGCTAAATCCCCTAATCCAAAATAGACATGCCTATAGACATGTCTATTGATATAAACATATGTACATATATATTTAAAAATACATGTGACAACATTCTTAACCATGGAGATTTACCCCACTTTATCATGGAAAATCTTGAGTTGTAAATAGGATTTGTTACAATACCATGGGGCAATACCATGGCTTATCAATACCATATGTAGAAAAAACCATAACTCATTTTATATGACACTTGTTCATATGATATCTTTTTAATTAATTAATTAAATTAAAAAAGAAAAAAAAGATATAACTACTTTGAAAATAAATCTTAGCATTTGATTGATATATAATATTAAGAATATTTTGGAATATTTTATGGAGTTTAAATTCCTTCCATTCATTAATAATTAGCAATTTGAATATATGACTTTCTAGAAACACATAAGTATGTAATTTCCTAAAAAAAAACACATGCTCTTAACTTTAGAACTATTCAAACTATATTCCTTAATATAAATATTTAAATATTTTATTAAAATTTTATATTAAAATATTTTTAAGCCATAAAAATTTAAAGTTACCTAAAAAAATTGAAAGTAGAAGATTGAATGTTCTTTAATGGAATAAACTACTCCAGTGCCAAGTTGCACAAGGAAATGATTGGAAGTAGAAGATTCAATGTTCTTCAATGGGACAACCTACTCCACCATCGAAATGGGAGTGTACTCGGTGTATGTGAGAATCCACTTAAGGTGGGATATTCCACTTTTTACCCCTAGCAAAGGATATTTTTTTATGTTTATTTATATTATCATATTAGAGTGTCTGTGTTGAGAATTTTATATAAAAAATGGAGTGTTTTTAGTGTGAATTTTTGGACTTTCTGTGCTGGAATATAGCCAAAAAAATTAAGGTTAAATCTTGATTTGTGTTATTTAAACTGAATTTTTTGACTATATATGGATTCAACACCCTCAAAAATCCCAAGGATACTTGGATTGTGTAGATGTTACCCATCAAACTTGTGATTTCAATAAATTCCTGCCTTATTTTAGTGAAATTAGACCAGAAAAATCCATCGAAAAAACTTCCAAAAAATAGTATTAAAGACAACTGAATAAAAAATTACATGTAAAAAATTTATAAAAAAAAATCCATAAATTTTTTTTTTTTTTAAAGACTAGATCTTCATTAACATGTCTAAATACATTAGACTCATCAGGAAAAATCAATATTATTTTAAATTATATGATATTGAAACTTTTCCTTAAATTTATATTAAGTAATTCGCACAAATTGACTGAACGTTCATCAAATCAATGGGAAAAAGAATGTACAAACCTGCCCTCTGCATGCATGCATGCATTCATTTTATTAGTTACACCAACAAAACTGCAACTACTAGTCATTGGGAAAATAGTGTACGAACTTGTGAGGAGAGAAACACGATGCTTAAAATACATACATTTATAACACACACTGTAGATGTGACAAAATATGCAATGTCAACACCAATATTGTTAGTTGTTTTGGTTGTTTTTTTTTTTTTTTTTCTAAATTCAGTGATACAGTTTTGGATGGAGTTATTTTTAATATGATTTTTTAGAGTGTTTGATGGATTTTATAGACGGAATTTTGCTAAAAATTTGAGGTGAAATTTTTAATTCTGTTATTTAAACTGGTTTTTTGATTGTATATATGGATTAGGGCACTTTGATTGTTCAGAGTTTATCCATCAAAATTGTGATTTCAATGAATTGCTGCCGAATTTTAGACAAATTAGATCTGAAAAAGGTAAATCCTAAAACTAGTAAAAAAGTCTCATTAAAGACAACTTGATTTTATATTAATTGCTATATTTTTTTAAAAGATTTTTTTTTAATTTATAAATGAATTTAAAATTATTTTAATTACGTTGTAAAGCGCCCCTCTTTGAAAACAACTCCCCTCAAATGCCACTTGTACCATTGTGTACTGTTGATTTTGATGTTAGATGATTGAAATAATATCTACCTTAGGATTGAATATTGTTATTAATCAATTGCAAAAATAATAGAAATAAGGAAAATTGTTTTAGGTCATCCAAAAAACTGCAATGTGCGCATGAAATTGGAAGAAATGTTAGGGATAAATGTCTGCACGTTCACTTTCATATAAGCGGAGGGCATTAGCTCCTGAACACCATTACTAGACTTAGATTTGACATCTTCCACAAGGAACTGCCGGTGGTACGCCTCTTATTTTCCTTCATTCCTTTTTTCATTTACAAGGGTTTGAAAGGGTATTTCCAGTAAATTTTATTAGATTGTTGCATTTTTTTGGGTTAATGATCATATTCATGAATTCACAGGTGCTAGAGGCGTTAACACATGGAGATCGGGCTCTGTTTGAGAAGCACCCGGATCTAGAGAGCACTTTGGTTTGGGTATAATTTTCATTCAAATGTCAAAGAATTCAAACATGTCCCTGCCTCCTTCACAATCTAGGCTTTCATCGAAATATGGTTTTTACTAGCGATTTTACAAAATGCAAACTGAATTAATATAGATCAGTAGATCTTCCGACTGTTCTTTGCAATTAAATTATAAGATTTGGTGGTCGAAAGTTGTAATATCTTGAGTGGAGGAAACAATATAATGCAAAAAACGAGCTTAAGAATTTTTAAAACGCTATCCCGAGGATAAAATTTAAGAGGATGAATTGCTGCTAGGGGTTATTAATCTTGAATTAGAGGCAAATCCATTGGCTATGGAAAAATGAAAACCCCCTTGCAGTGGGAGATCCAGAACCTCCTTTTCTCCTTCCAACATCTGCACTACCTCTCTCATCGAAGGTATGATATGGGCATCTGTTATGCAGGTAAATCCTCTCCGCGGACAGAGATGATCCCTCTAGCCCTAGAGTGGGTCTAGAAACAAAGAGACATGCTAGAGTGTTGATTCCTAATTATTGAATGAAAGAGGACACAATAGATCGACCTACCTGGAGTCCAACACTGTCGTCGTTGCTGTAGTGGTGGTGGCCTCTCGCTCCTGTCTCAACAAGTCACGATCCTTTCGCAGCCATGCTCGGATACCTGCATATAGAACAAAAACAAGAACATCATACAACATAATAATTTCACTCATAACTACTAGCCAGTTAAAGAGGGCTAAGAATATTGCATTAAACATCTAACATAATACAAAATGGGAACCAAACAATAGTCACATGTATGTATTAATAGAAGGAAGAGTTACAACCAATGCTTTGACGTCACAGTCTCCTCCAGCGGGGTTCAGTCGGAGAGCGTCTCAAATGCTCATCAGGGAATTCAGACGACATAAAGGCATGGACTCAAGCTCTCTCAAAATACATGGACTCAAAATCTCTCAACGTAATTCCTTCTTATTCTATCTCTCCAATATTCTGCTATAGTATGTTTAATTCTCCAAATTCAGCTCTTCAGCTGTTCAACTATTTTGTGCAAAGAGAGACAACTTCTTTTTATAGAGGAAAAAGGAGGAGGTTACGATCCCTACAAAGGTGGGAGGGAGGCATATCCTTTAGGGAGTGTAGAAATTATATAACATATGCATGTATATATCCATATTCTCTTGATCTAACAATATTTAACTTCTTGCTAAATACAAAATCCTTCCATTGTTAATCTTTTGTGCAACATGTATAGTCTCCACTGTTAATCTTTTGCGCAACTTCTTGCTAAATACATAATCCTTCCACTGTTAATCTATTTTTAGGTGTAAGTCTAAAAATAAACTTGCACCTAAAAATAGCCTGTGGGCCCACTTAGTGAAGGTGACTGATTTTCACTAAGCTTCATCATCTTGTTGAATCTCAACACTCCCTCTCAACAAGATAGGGATTATCCTTCACCCCGATCCTGCCTCTATGGTATTCGAATTTGCTCCTGGTGAGCGCCTTCGTCAAAATATCTGCATCCTGATCTTCTGTAGGAATGTACTTAAGCAACATGATCTTCCGCTGCACACAATCTCTGATATGATGATATTGGATATCAATATCTTTAGATCTATCATGGAACACAAGATTAATCGAAAGTTTAATGCAACTTTGATTATCACAATGTATCACTATAGGATCTAAATGTGAGCCGAACAAAACAACCAGGATCTTCCTCATCCAGATAGTCTCACATGCAGCTTGACTTGCTGCCATGTATTTTGCTTCCGCTAAACTGGTTGCCACGGATCTTTGTTTCCTATTGTACCAAGAAAATGTTGTAGATCCGATACTGAAAACCCCTCCTGATGTGCTCTTTCTGTCTGTTGGACTACCTACCCAATCTACATTCGTGAAGCCATGCAAATTCACCTCATCCGTCTATCTGGACCATAATCCATACTCAGATGTGCCCCTGAGATACCTCAGGACATGATTGCTTGCCTTCCAAAAGAGCTTAGTAGGCTTAACCATCGCTTGTGAAAGCTGGTTCACCGCATAGCATATGTATGATCTTGTATTAACTAAATACATGAGCGAACCCACCAACTGTCGATAAATAGTGGCATCCAATACCTCTGCCGATGTAGCATCCTCTTTCCTCTAATTTCTTGGAAGAGGAGTGTCGATAGGCTTGTAGCCTTGCATGTGAAACTTCTCCAGTATCTCCTGGGCATACTTGCCTTGAGACACAAATAGTTCACCTTCCTGCTGCTGTATTTCCAATCCAAGGAAATAATGAAGGAGGCCCAAATCCTTCATCTCAAACTACTTTGCAAAATCTACCTTGCATGAGTGTATCAACTGCTCATCACCCGTTAGTATTAAATCATCAACATAAAGAAAAATGATTAAAAGCTTACCCTCCACCACAATTTTGTACAGGTCTGCATCCACCTCACTCTTAGTGAAGCCAAGTCCAGTGAAATAGTTGTCGATTCGTGTGTACCAAGCATGTGGTGCTTGCTTCAGCCCATACATCGCTCTTTTGAGCCTACACACATGTGAATCGCTACTGAAGATCTCAAATTCTTCAGGCTGCTCAATGTACACCTATTCCTCAATGATCCCATTAAGGAACGCAGTATTCACATCCATCTGATGAATGTGCCAACCCATCTGCATTGAGAGAGCAAGGATGGTCCTTATGGAAGAATACCGTGCGACAGGTACAAAAGTTTCTTCATAATCAATCCCCTCAATCTGTGAGAAGTCTCTGGCAAAAAATCTTGCCTATACTTCTCGACGCTCTAATCAGCAGCTTGCTTTACCTTGTAGATCCATCTTGATCCTATAACTGATTTACTCACCAGCCTTGGAATAATCTCCCAAGCACTGTTTCTGACAATGGAGTCATACTTCTCCACCATGGCATCTACCCATGTGGGCTCCTGCACTGCTTCATCAAAAGAAGATGGCTCTGTCACAATACCCTTGCTCATAAGATCCGTGTATCCAGTAAAACGGTTAGGTGACTGTCTCTGTCTGCGCTATGATGTAGGGATTTCTACATTCTGTGCCGCATCAAGATTCAGTCTCTCAGCTTCTGTGGTATGCTTTCTGCCTTGTCTGATGTTTTGTTCTGCATGAGTGGACTCCTCCACTCCATGAATCTCCTCTTGTGGCTTATCCACATCTAGAGGCTTATCTTTGGAAACAAGAGGGTCCTCCTCTACATGCAAGTGTAGCTCCCTCTCAAGTGACAACTTCATGGCTTTCACCTCATTTAATTTTATATCCCGTCGCACCACATTCATTCGACTATTTGGAAAATACACACGATAATTATGGGGTGTTTCTGTGTACCCCACAAATATCCCAACTTCTGCAGTCGGCTCCAGCTTCTTCCTGGCATCCTTTATCACATGAATGTAAATAGATGAGCCAAAAATCTTCAAATGAGAAATATCAGGCTTCTTACCAGTAAAATCTTCTTCAGTTGTACTCATGCCAAGTACTCTATGAGGACAACGGTTTTGCACATAAACCACAGTGTTGCATGCTTCTGCCCACAAGTGCATCGGTAGGCACTGGTCATGAAGCATAGCTCGTGCAGCAGCTATGATCATTCTATTCTTCCTCTCTGTGACCCCATTCTGCTGTGGGTTATGAGACACTATGAGTTCTCTTCGAATTCCTTCTTTGCTACAAAAGTCTTTGAATTCACTCGAGATGTATTCACCACCATTATAGCTCCGTAGAGCTTTCACTTGCTTCCCCGACTCCTTCTCCACCAATGCTTTAAGCTCACATAACTTTGAGAATGTTTCGCTCTTCTTTTGCATGAAGAAGATCCAACATCTACAAGAATAGTCATAAAAAAATATAACATAATACCTGTGTTTTGCTGTTGAAGCAACCGAGAAAGGTCCACACACGTCTGTGTGAATTCTCTCTAGGATCACCAAAGCACGGTTCTCCTTCTCATGAAAGGTGGTCTTCATAAAATTACCCATAGTACATCCCTTGCACTAATCTGACTGTGCAAGAGTACCCTTGGGAAGTCCAGTAGAAATCTGCTGCAAAATCTTCAAAGCGACATGGTGAAGATGGCCCAATCTCCTGTGTCATAATTCACCCTCATCCCGGCTCACCACTTCTGCTTTTCCCATCATTACAGCGTAGCTATCTACCTCTATATTGTAGATATTCTTAACTCGAATCCCTATCCTCTTGGTTTGAACCGTTGTTTTATGTCACAGGAAAAATTTTCCTTTGTTGAAAACAATGTCATAACCTCTGTCTTCCAACATTGCGACCGAGCCCAAGTTCTTCTTCAGACCTGGAACATGCATAACATATTTCAACAGAAATGGATTACCTGAATCCCTCTAAAAGGTAATGGTCCCAATGCCGGTTGCACTGTATCGACCATCATCGCCCATCTCTATATGCATTTGAAGGTCCTTCTCCTCCAAGTCACTAAACAACTCCTTGTCTCATGTCATATGGAAAGACGCACCACTATCAAGATACCACACCGATCCCATTGAGCTTGAAACCAAGCATGTGATCAAAGAGAAATCAAGTTCAAATTGCGAGGCTAAGGCCTCTCCGGCTGCAGCTCCAACAACCTTCTTGTTCTTCTTTTTCTGTGGGCAGTTAGTGGCGAAATTCCCATGTTCGTGACAATGAAAACATTTCACCTTGGACAAATCCTTCTTCTTGCATTTAGCTTCAGATTTTGAATGGGATTTCTTCCCCTTCCCTTTCCTTTCTTTGGAAGCCAAAGCACGATTATCTTCATCTTCATTCTTCAATGGAGAGCCATCCCTGGTACTTTGCCTTATCTCCTCTTGCACAAGATCCGACCAAAGTCGCTTTGATCCCGACAGTTTCTCCCGTCCATTGAGAGAGTCTTCGTATCTATGCCAACTCTTCAGAAGCCCAAGGAGAGCCAAGCTCACCAAGTCTTCATCATCAACATTAATCCCCACACTTCCTAGTTCATCCCTACAGTGGACAAACTTTGTGAGATATTTTGGAACACTGTCGCCCTTCTCCATTTTTATTTTTCTGAGCTTATCTTTCAGCACCAACTTCCTCTGGTCACTGCTGCTTTGGAACAAATCTGTCAAAGCCTTCCACATTGAAAATGGAGTGGCTTTCCCGTGAAGGCTGGACACAATATGGTCCTTCACACCTTCCAACATAATTCTTCTTGTCTTTGCTACCTTCCTTTTCCATGTGTCAAGTAATGCAACATCGCTAGAACCAGGCTTAGGAACATCGCTATTGATGAACTCCTTCTGTCCATTATCTTCCAGTACCACCTCCATCCTATCCTTCCAGGATATGTAATTCGATCTCCCATCAAGGGCATACTCCAATCGCAACCCATTGAAATACATTTCAATGAATACTCAACTGTCGCACCAAGAAATTTCTGCAGCAAATTCGAATTGTCCACCAGCACAAAATCAACAATTCTTCACAATTTCAATCTTCAAGAATTAACATGGCTTTGATACCATGTAGAAATTATATAACATATATATATATATATATATATATATATATATATATATATATATATATATATATATATATATATATATATATATATATATTATCTTGATCTAACAATATTTATCTTCTTTCTAAATACAGAATCCTTCCATTGTTAATATTTTGCGGAAATTTAAACTCAATTGCAAACACATGAAGCAATAAAAACAATCGCACATAACACAATTGTTTAACGGGAAATCCTGAAGCAAAAAACCCAAACTATCATATATTATGTATCATGGAGATCATGTAACAATCTCATACAAATCTTAGTACATCAAGCTCTCAATACAATCAATTGTCACACACTAATTAGAAGAAATATGCAAATCCATGCATTTATTTCTTCCCACCTGATAGCCTGCCTCCACTGCACAATCCCTGCTGAAGAAGACCCCTGAATGAATTCGAATCTACCTTTCCTTGACTGCGCAATCCTCATTGGAAACTCCAATGTGTGTGTGATGCAATCAATGCATCACTATAGTCACAACAGATAGTCCATCTTGCCCTTTCACCTATCTCTCCACCGGGTCTCCACTGGAAATGAAATGCACTGTAGTTAAATGCTATATTTGTTCAGTTGATTAGTGAGTTATTATTTTTGAATTAATTAACTAATTTATTCACTTCACTCTCACTAGTGTATCATTCAGTTAGACTAGATACAACTAGCTCAACTGAGTTTAACTCCATTAACTAAGTTAAACTGAATAAGAACTCCATGAACTACTCTTCCAACTCTGTCATAACTTTTCCAATTTAGTTCTAACTGAGTCCTCCATGCATGAACCACCAGTAAACCCTAGGAATTTTATAATTCCTTCAGCCCACTGATTTTCCAAATTTGTATACTGAAATAAAGTGCTCCAAGAGAATAAGTTGATGTTTATTGTCAGATTATTATTAAGAGCTAATAATAATCAACAATTCTATTTTTAGATCGACGATCTATAAATAGACTTTGCCCAATATTCTAAAAATAGAATTTCATCTGTTTTTCCAACTTGACCAACCATCCACAAATAGCATCCTGCAACTTTTGAAATATGATCACCATGTCTAAAAATAGACTTATACCTAAAAATATCCTGCGGGCCCACTTAG
The DNA here is from genome assembly GCA_034641835.2 of Pinus albicaulis. NCBI lineage: Eukaryota > Viridiplantae > Streptophyta > Pinopsida > Pinales > Pinaceae > Pinus > Pinus albicaulis. The sequence goes on from CM076574.1 coordinate 229,624,849, forward strand.
TGAAAGTGATTGATTTTCAATAAGCTTCATCATCTTGTTGAATCTCAACAGGGAGTTCCCATAAGAGGTGGAAACCATAAAATAAAGGAGGGAGTCCGTGGTTTTTCAGTTCAACCACCCCAATGACTCATCCTCGAGGTGGTTGGAGTGGAATCTCCACCTCTATTTTTAAAAAACATTCCATAAACATCTTGGCGCGGGTGGAAAACTGGGACAGAGCGCCAGCTAGCATGGGGCCTAGTTTTAATCTTCCTCTTCGGCGCGAGGGCATAACTAACTACCCGCGCCAAGGCAAAAACAAGGGTTTTTGAGTCTCTACTCAGGGAATTTTCAATAGAAGGAATATTACTCTCATGTAAAGGGATAGAATGATGGTCTTTGCAAGGCATGACACCGCTTATTGATCACGGAAATTACCCTCTAATTGGTGAGATGGGGATTTCAGGGACAATGAAAAAATGTTGTGTAACAGATGCCCCCTAAAGCATAAGGTCTGAGGGAGAGGGAGGGGAAAAATGCTTTATGAGAACGCGTTCGAACCAAACACTACTGTCAGAAAACCTGCAATTACGAATACAACTAATATCTCTGATACATGAGCATGTGGTATGGGTGCAACCATCCATAATAGAGTATATAAAAACTGAGATCCGAGGTATGGAGACAACCATCCAGTAGTAAGGATCAACAAATAGACTCAGGTATGGTCGCAACCATTCAATCAAAAGAGTCATGGAAGAAGTCATGATAATCCACCAAAATCTGCAGCATGGATATTATTAGACAAAACCCAGGGTCTTGTGCTCCATCTCTACCTGAACAAGTACAAATTCAAGCATGTGAATATATGAGTTGAAGTCGAACATGCAAGAAAATCACCTGATTACCAGCCAATGATGAAAGTTGTTAACAGGCACGAGAGAAACCACCAATAATGACAATGGCTCTCAAGGTACAACCTGTACAATCCATTGAATGTGAACAGTGATTTGGCGTCGAACATCTGCAGAGTCACTTGATTAAAGGCCAATGATGTGGACCTTGCGTTGAATGCGAAGAACCTAACATTGAGGCATGCAGGCTCCAAGGTACCAGAAGGGAGTCCCTATATCAAATTCCTGGATAATGCACTGAAGTCGACAGGAAGTGACCTGATCGAAGGTGGGCCATAATGTTTCCCACATCATCGATACGAGACAGAGGAATATGATGATGAAACAAGACCAACAGAGAATCAGAGGGAGGTTGAAAACTGCAGAGGCAAACTTCTCTTGAACATATAAGCATCACGACACTGGATTTGGTAGTATTTGACATCAAAGGATCTGAGGTCATGGTGACGTGGCAAAGAGCATATGAGAGGTCAAAAGAGATTACCCAAACACATGGAGTCAAAAATGACAAAATGAGATGTCCCCAACCCGACACGAATGTAGACAAGTGCCATGTTCAAGAGCGACATACTGCCAACATAACTAAAACTTGGTTCCATTTTCCCCCACCATTTTTGGTGAGTACCCCAATTATTTTTTAAAACAATCTTGAAGGGGATAACATATTCTTGTGCTGTAAGTTTGTCCTTCGGAAAAATCCATCCTAGTACATTTTACGAGCCCTAGGAAGGAGGAACTCTAGTAACGTCATGGCGACGAAATCCGATGTCATCAGGGTTTAACGAGTCTGACAAAGGGAGAAATCAACATCTTTTCATGTTTAGAGAGTTTGAAAAGAAGGTAAAAAAGAAAACTCCATCATGGCCCTTTTCGTAAATAGTCTCTCAGATCCGAAAAGGTAGAAAACAATATCTGAAAGAACCTCTTAGTTGCGATAGGCTAATGTATTCCTTTTTCTTAAATAATCTATCCTAGCCTGAAAAAGGGGTAAACATATACTGGGTAGATATCGCTTCGCAACCATTTAACGAGTTCAAAAAAAAAAGAGCCTCGACAATCTTTTCATTTTTAGAGAGTCAGAAAAGAGCTGAAACATGACTACAGTAGTGACTTTTTTGTGTTTTTATCGAGTCCGAAAAAGTATAAAATTTAACTCGTTACTCTATCACTAGGTCCTAAAAACCCGTTGCTGCACAAGAGACACATGTAAAACTCATTTCTCTAAAATAATATAATAAAATAATCAAAAAACATGTCTTAAAACCTAATTAGGGTTGTAAAAAGTTATAAAATGCCAAAAATGGTAAAAGTAATTACCTTTCACTTTTTAGCTCTTGGGGAGCAATAGTTACACATTTTACAGTGTGATTTTGCGGTGACGATAGTGGACAATCTAGCAGACCAATCTAAAATTTGTCAGTTCCAGGTAAAATCCGAGATCTCTCCCTTCATTTTAAGTCATTTCTTACTACCTACAACTTCCAATTTTGAATTATGGGGGAAGAAATGTGAATATTAGGACACGGTGGTTGGCGCGGTTTTCGGGCACGGAGTCGTGCCAATCGCCCAATTTTTTACACTAGGGCGCGCCCATTGGCGCAATTGTTTGGGAAACAGTCGCACCAACGACGCAAACAATTTTTTGTGCAAAATGCAAGTCAAATACCCCAATCATTCACAAATTTGAGATTCAAAAATGGCTAATACTGTTCATATGAATGTGTTTGCAGGTAGAAAGAGAAAAAATGGCGATCGAATAGAAAGAACAGGAACACAGCGAAGAGGACGAGCTTGCCATGGGGAATGAGAGATGCATGGAAGCTCTCATAAATTGTGGACTGAATAAGTTATGCTTGACACCGTGTCTCTGTGCTCAACTGGAGCTGCTACAATATTTTATCAGCATATGGGATGAGGATCAGGAAAATTTCATCCTTCGAGATCAGGAACTTGAGATTGATGTTTCTGATGTCTACTTTATCACAGGATTGTCGCGGAGGGGAGTAGCACCGATCCTAACCGGTACCCAGCCTTGCATGAAGATTATGTCCATGGTAATGGATAGGGTATGTTGAGGGGCACGGAAGGGAACAGGAAGTGGGAAAGTTGATATCCAAACTATCCCAGACTTAGCACTAAAAGTAGTGCTACATACCATCACACGAGCTGCGAGATCGCAAGCACCGCACGAAGCAACAAAAACACAGTTGCTTCTTTCTGTAGACAACTTGACACCAACCATCTACAACTGGGCAGAGTTCGTGACAATAAACATAAAACACCTGCTAACAAAATGAAAGAAGGGAAAATTGAAGCAATTTGGTTATGGGTCTATCCTGGTATCGTTCTTCCTATAACGACTACCAATTTTTCAGTGTTAGGAGGTCATAGTACCAACATCACCAGCGAGGGAACCACGGATGGCCCGATGCACGGCTCTGATGCCAAGGGAAGGGGGCGGTCAGCAGATGTCCTGGAGACCGGAGTTCTTTGATTGGATTTGCTGACAGTTGATCGTCGTGGAGGACTGGCCCTACTCTGGTACAGATTTTACTCGTGATCCGGAACTGCCCCTCTCGGAGGGAGAGGATTGGTATGAAGATTTGGGTAAGACTCATTTTTAATTTTCATGAGTGTTATGATTTTTTTAATTATGTATGTTCTGAAATTAAATCCATGTATTTGCAGATGTTGGCCCAAAGCGACCTGTGGGCATGTCTCCAATAGCGAGGCAAATTCCTCGTGATTTCGACCTTCATGGCGAGGGAGGCGAGGAAGAGGAGCTCGTGTGAAACATAGAGGGGATCTGTTGAAGCCCCGAAAATCGGGTCTACAACAAGGGGGATACCCACCCGGTCCGGACCTTGGTTGGCAGCTCCTTTTCTGTTTGGTATAGTGGGTCCAACTGGGAATAATGGGACCAGTTTCCCAATATGTGTGTGTGTGTGTTGAGAATTGATATTTCCTTTCTAAAAAGTTCCTAGGTGAAATTATTTTATTCTATTTCTAATCTAATAACATGAAAATTATATTATAATTAAACAGAAATATCTAATTCTAAACTAACCCGGGATGTAATCTTTCTATTATGTGATCTAAAATGATTTCAAATAACAATTGGTAATAAAGATCATTCAACTTTTATAAGAAAAGAATTCAATAAAAATAAACCACTTTGTATAAAATGTTAGACGAAACAGTTGTGAAAAACATATCACATAATAAGCTACTCATATATTAAGCATAAATAAATAGCTATCACCGTACAAAAGTGCCAAATGATAACTCAAGCATGCAAGCATCAATATATAAACAACTAAACATAAATATCACTTTAACACAAAGGTAGAAATAGTTAAGAGATAAAAGTACCATTTATAACTAGTTCTACTCATGAGCTACAAGCAATAATGACTTATCTCTTCTTAATCCAACATCCACTAAGAGTGAAAAAGTGCAACATTAGTAGTAGATATTAAACGCAGATATCAATAAATCCTGTTCCATTCATTCATCAAAACCTCCTCTAAGGGTGCAAAAGTGCATGTTCTGAGGACAAGTTTTTGACAAATTTCAGGACCTTTCTCTAAATGCATGAGAAGGGTTTAAATACTACTAACTAAATCTAAAAATAATTTATTACAAAAATGTATGATACGGTTTAAATGACGATCCTCTTTTTAGGCAAAAAATAAAGCAAAACTAATACTAAATCTAAAATTAAAATTTAACAACTAACTACTTGTGAATCTGTTCTTTGGAATTGCAAGCGTTCAGTATTGATTTGAGAAGAGTAGGCTGGCCGACTTCAGACTTTAAATGTCCTGTGAAAACGGAATCGGCAAGAGCTGGCGCCATCTTCTCGGCAGAATTGATGATACATTTGAGAGTCATGCACTGGATGTGTGGTTTTACCAGACACACCCAATAAGAATCCCAATTTAACTTTGTTAATCTTTTAATCGATTCTGCCTTTTCTTGAGCCTTCTGTCTCCAGTCTGTCTACAGTTGCTGTGCTTTTGGTAGGTACCCTGGAGTAGTTTCTGAGATCAGATTTTCCTTGTGCAAATTTTCATTTATACAATCAATAATATTGCTTGCTGCTGTGGTTGCTTCTTTTGTCACTTGATCTGCTTTCCTGATTTGTGCATCCCAATTATTAAAGAGCATTTCTTTATGATTGTCATTGATTATTGGTGTACCTAATCTTTTCCCCTCCTCTATTTATTGCCAAGACAAATAGTCAATTACTCTTTTATCAGTTAAATCATAATCATGTCGTAATTCTACGACATGATTAGTGATTTTATCACTTTCTTCACAATAAGAGTTCCACTGTGATATTATTTGGCATAATATTTACTGTTGCTGCAGTAGTTGATCATTTAAGGAAATAGACTCTGTGATAAATTCTATAAGCTTGGGATCATCCTTGTGCATCTCTTGCATAACCTGTAGTTGTTTTTCTTTTTCAACCAAACTGTTATGATATCCTATCTGCATTTGTTGGAATTCCTGTTGTAATTTTTCAAGTTGTTTCTATGCTTCATTGTTAGCATTGGCTTGTTGCAGCTGTTGTTGCAAGACCTGTACTTGATCTTCTTTCTCATTCAGTAATTTCCGTACCTTAGATGCTTTATCAATGGCAGCAAAGGCATATGCTCCTGTGATCTGAGATAATTTAGTGAGATTTTCAGTTGGATCAGTGGTAGGATCTTGCCATAGGACATCTAATTGTTCTGCATCATGAGAGAGCACATTTTCCAATTTCCTTTTCTTCTTTTGCCTTCTTACAACTGCCTTGTGTTGTGGACTATAGAATACATCAAGAGGAGGAATTTCATCTATTTTGAGCATAAGTTCAGAGGATGGGGTAATGGGAATATGTTCCATTTATGAGACACTGGTAGTTATTTCTGTGATTATATTTTTTGTTGTCTGTACATTACTCACAGGTGGCTGTGTGTTCTGTCCTTCAATATTAATCAAATCATTGAATGTCTCCCATTCTTTATCTAACTCAGTTCTAACTGATGGTTTCTGTACAATGAGAGGGGGAAGATTTAACTGTGGAGAGGTTAAAACCTATTGCTGTGAAAGCTATTTTGACTGGGTAGTATCTCTTACTGACCCTTCTCATTTATTATGGTCATTATCAGAACTCTTAGAGTGTTCAGAGGTTTCTCTCCCGAAATTTGACTTAGACATGTTTGTACCTGAACTTCCACTGAGAATGATACTAGGAGTTGGTTCCCTTACGGGTTCCAAGCGTAATTTATCCAAAGGGATAGTAGTTAACCTCCCTTCCCTGTATATCTTGAATTCTTGAAATTCTGCTGGAGGAAACCGTATTTGGGCCGAATGTAGAATCTCTTTAAGTGTGCCTTTTTCTTAGAACATGTCATCAAAAAGATCATCTTCTTTAGAAAACACTCTTATCTTGACTGCAGTAGTGAAATTTTTAACAATATCATAGGGGTCGAATGGTCTTCTTGGAAACTTGAACAAACGTAAACATGTAATATTGTTTACTTCTTTAAATGCATGGCCAACATCAAATAGTGAAAAGGCCCCACAGGCCATAGGAAATTGTGTCCAGATAGCCTTCTTTTTTCCTTAAAATCTTTAGTCAAACCTCCTTCTCCGTAGGTTTGATAAGCAATTTCTCAGGCCATGAGTTTATTAGGAACATAAAAAGGTAAAACATGAGGAGAAGCAAAACTTCCAAATACCCTAACATATGTAAAAAATTCTTCTCCAAACCATCTCGCAACAAGAAGTATGTCTACCTCTGCTTTAGGAGAAAACCTTGGAGCGTCTTTATCATATAACATTTTGTACAGGGGCAACATGATTCCATGGAAAATCTTGTAAAAATAAGGAATGAACTTTGAATCCCACAATTCTTTGTGATAAACATGAATGGGTAGGGGATCTTGAGTTGTCCATTTCCAAGCCATTAAAGGAAACTTAGAAACATAACAGATTGAATCCATCACATAAGCAGATAAGTAAAAAGGGGGATAAATTCTCTGAGAAACAGTTCTTTTAGACCGATAATTCAAAATAGTCGTGGCTAAGTTGTCAGATAATATCTTAGCCCAATCCACAATAGTAGCATTAACAACAACATTCAATAACGGTAGTCATTCAGATGAAAACTTATTAATGTCTGGCTTTCCAAAAATCCTACAGAGCATAGCAGCAACAAAGCCATATGGAGAAGTGAGAGAATCAGTACTATACATACCATGTTTATCCTTCTTTAATGGTTCGTCTCTCCTTGACCAATCCTTGGTGCATTCTGCCAGGTTTTCATTTTCTTCGGCAAAATTTTCCATGAACTGTTTGTTATAAGTTTCTTGTGGCTCTAGCAAATGATACATGAGTCTCAAATCTTGTGGAGTAAATGAGCCAATGAGCTCTTGACCCTGAGTCTTAAACTGTCTGTTTGTAATATCAGTACTGTTGAGTACCCATTTAACCATGTCTATGTATGGAAGAATTTTAGGTCTCGCTGCTATTCGGTGCAAGAATGAACAAGCTAGCTCTGTAATGGACGCATTAGAAGACCCATGTGGGCCTGCAGTAGCTGTAACCTCCATTACTCTGGGGTTCTCTTCCTCAAGTAGATTATACATGCCCTCCCAAGTAGTAATACCAACGTCTTTGTTACAGGCGGTGTCTATATACAAGGGCGTCATTTCTTATCTTCAGAATTCAGAGTCTTGTCTTTCTTTCCCATAATACCTTGAATACTGCTTTGTATAGTTCTATGTTCTTCGCTCCTGCAGTTTACGAATTAAGTGAGAATAATGATAGGAAAAAGGTGACGGGAAGGTTTTAAATGCTAAAGACGTATAAAATATACCACCTTACATGAAATAGCTCTTCGATCAGAACGAAACCATTTTTCATTAATGAGTGACAACCAATTCATTGAAGCACATAACCAGATCTCGATTTATGGAAAGATTTTTTTTCTCGTATAATGAGCCTTTAAAGATCTGTGATAAAGTGATCTACGATTTGCTTCGCAATATCGCAAATCGCAGTATCACAGATCGCAATTTCGTAGAATTGCAATATCACAATACCGCAATATCATAACATCGCAATATCGCCGGATCGCAATATCGCAAAATCGCAAGATCGCAAAATCGCCAGAGCGTATCAAATGACAAGTTTCTATTAATGTGTTTTTCTGCAAAACACGATTTGCGATATATGTTATTGCACATCGGTGATTTGAGGTTTTTCAGCGTAAGATATGACATTTGAAGCACGTGATGCGATTGAATTTTCTTTTAGTGCGTAGTTTTGCATCGCGATCTCGCAATTTTTAAAATTCTGCTTATAAGGAGGCATTCATTACCTTTTTGCGATCCGATATTCCTTAAAGAATGATTTTTATTCTATGCTATCATAAAACTTAAGTTTTTTATATTTTTTAAGGAATATTCTCCTAAGTTTATGATAGTAAGTTTTATTGAAAAAGGATATACAAGCACTAATCAAATTTTTAAATTTTTTGAATAAGGGTCTCCACTTATTTATTGTTAGTGATAATACTAAATAAGAAGGAGGGTTGTTGCTGGCCACAACAATTGGAAATTCACTTGGAAGAACCTGTTATCTCTCATTTTCTTTTGAATTTTCTAAACTTTCAAAATAGAAATTTTTTCAGAAAATAAAGCTTTATTATAGAAAGACAAAGTACATTATGCTTTTATCTATCAATGATATTTTGTTTATTCTATATTCAACTTTGACTATTTACTTCCTCAAGCTAGTCCTTGTATCTATATCAGTCACTACTTAGTTTATAGAGATAAAAATAAAAACTTCTCTGTAAATCAGTTTTAAATATGCTCATTTGTTGTAGGTAGAGCCTCTACTGCCAGCAAGCGTTTATAGCCTCGAAAATGTTACCTGTTACCCATCAATGATCCTGTATCCTGCTTAGAGAAATATACAATTTTCAAAGAGAAATCCATATCCACACTTATTGATTTTTTCTTTTTTATCCTGTTAGACTCGGTCTTGTCAGTCCTCCGTTAGAGATCATTTCTCTTATTGCATTTCATGTTTTAGATGTCATTTTCAGTTTCTCAGTCTGGGGTTTGGTCTTCAGAAATGTTGAATAAATACCAGCAGGCCAGAGGGAGGCTCTTAGTAAATTGTCATTTCAAATATTTTCATCGTCATATGGATGGATTATGACTTTTCTTCAAAACTCTGTTTTGAAGAAAAGTAGACATTTCGTTTTTTGTAATAATTTTCAAAAAAAAAATTCAGTTCGTGAAATCTTCAGGCGCCACCCTGATCCTTTGTTGAAGTCCACTGCCAACCATCCCTGCCAACAGACAAAGAGTTTCATTATTCAAAAATTCAAAGGAAGCAAAACAGAGTTGAAGAGAAATTTCAAAGTTTCAAGTATTGCAAAGTGGGTTTCAGATCAAAAATCAAACCCATTGCATGTTTCACCATTTAAATATCATTTGCACGTCAAGGATAAGAGAAAAGTCGAAATTGAAATTTGAAGAAGAAAATCTGTAAATTTGGAGGCATTTTGTCTGTGCATTAGTTGCGCGGCGCATTAGGCGCCTCTACACAGTGTTAATTTACTCGTGCGCGGCGCATAGAGCCGGCGCGACACACTGGGCTTGTGCGCGGCGCATAGAGCCGACACATAAAAAAATTTGCCTTTGTTCCATAAATCCAAAACAACTCGATCTCCTCGGCTCCCTGTAAGTTCAAATCATCTTGTTATGGTTATCAACCCATGTTTGGTGTGATTGTGGCGCATGAAAGGTGGTGATTAACGCGCCCCAATGTCGAGGGAATTACGAGTCGGTTAGTTGAAATGTGTACCGTGCACGCCGTCTAATCGTTGCTTCTGTCCTCACATATCGATCGATGAGATTTTACATCTTGTTTATTTATCTGGAGGCAACATTCATGAAAACTGACCTGGATCCGGATCATAAAGAAGATTCTAAATTGGAGGTTGGCATTCCTTCCATGTTACCTAAAGATGATGAGCGTTCTAAGAGAGGAGGCCTGGAAACAAGCAGGATGGAATAGTTAAGGGATGCAAGGGCACAAGTTGGGTCATATCAGAGATTTTCACAGACCTGAAAAGTACATAAGCTGATCCTAGTCACGTTCAAGAAGGGCTGGTGTAAATGTGTTCTTCAGAGGCGAAGAAATAGCGAAACAGAGATGGAACTTTATTGCAAGTCACGCAGGTTGATATTGGGGGACCTTTGACGGTTTTTTCTACAGGTGATTCACAATCTTGCGATGTCAGGTTACTGCTCTGCCTTGGGAAAGTGTTCATGTTCTATGTTTTCTTATGTTGGTAAGGATTAATTATATATGCCCTTATCAACCTCTCGACAGTCTTTTCACTTCATATTATTCCAAATTGATTGCTAGACTTTCTGCCTGTCTTGCCTCACGAAATAATCTGCGTCTTTGATTTAACTTCTCTGCTCATGCTGTTCCTTGGTCTCATACAGCCCAGAAAACCCACCTAAAAATCAAAATACTTCTGTTACACAGTAATTTTTCACCATCCCTGCAATCCCCGTCTCGCCCATTGCAGGTTCGTTTCTGTGACCAATAAGCAGTTTCATGCCTTGCAAATACCATCATTGCATCCCTTTCCATGAGGACAACATTCCTTCTGTTGATTATTTCCCGAGAAAACCCCTAAAAACACCTATTTTTTCCGTGGCGCTGGTAGCCCGTTATGTACCCGCGCCAATGGGGGAAAATTAACACTGAGCCCGCGCCGATTGGCACTCTGTCCCAGTTAAGCACCCGCACCACTCTGCTTTTGGAAAGTTTTTTAAAAAAGAGGCGAAGTTTTGATTACAACAACTTCGTGGATGAGTCATCAGGAGTAGTTTCGCCTGAATAACCACGACCTTCCTCCTTTGGCCTCTTGTTTCCACCTTATGGGGAACCTCCCAAAGGATAAGGCCTCCCTTCCACTATTGTAGGGATCCCAACCTCCTCCTCTCCTCTATAAATATAGCCTTCATCCATTGATGAAGGGGCTGAAGGGCTGAAAGTCTTGAAGTGCCTAAGATTTTAATCTCCAAATTCCCAAGAGCCTTTGTGCCGTAAGAGCCCTCTTTCTTCCCTTAAGGCCGAATCAAGTAAGGAGACTATCGTCGAGAGACTCTGGAGAGGTTTTCCCTTTCCCTGGCAAGCTTTGCGAGACATGAACGACTGGAGACCCATCCGAAGGAGACCACAGCGTCAGAACATTGGTTGTAATCTCTTTCGATTGTTATTTAATGAATGATTACGATTATGGTTCCACTCTGTTTTCGATTATGTTAATATGAGTAGTATCCTTTCTGACTGATATTTAGTCGCGTATGCTAGATTTTATGCTTGTATCTGTTTGTTTCTTTCATGTGTAGGTGTCCATCCACAGAGATCGTGATCTGCCGAGGCTGAGGAACGAGAACGTTCTCTTCTTCAGATCGTAGCATTGGATTCCAGGTAGGCCTCCATCTTTGGTCTTTTCATTCGTAACTAGGAACTTGCGTCGTAACATTTCGTGATTGTTGCTAGACCCCTGCTGGGCTAGTAGGGATCGCATCTGTCCGCAGAGGGGATTTACCTCCTCAACAATTTGGTGACTCCACTGGGGAACGCCTAGTTTTGATTGTATCATTTTGATTGTCTCGTTTTGATTGTTTCTTGGCCTTGCTTGCTTGGTTGGCTCTTTTGGGCTGGCTCTTTTTGTGTTTTGGCTTTTGGTTCAGCCCCAGAGGATCAGATCTGACCTCTGCTTTTCCGAATTTTCACCTTTTCATAGTTGGCTTGATTGGCACGAGTTTAGCCCTGACAGTCGTGCCAATTGGCGCAGGTTGCCAGTTCATCACTCGCGCCATCCCCTGTCTGGCGCGGATTACAGCCAGATAGTCGCGCCATTTCCTGTAGGTGGTAGGGTTACCCTTGTTCGGAAGTTTCTTTTGGTCAGTATTTTGCTTCTGGGTTTGTTTTAGGTTCTGCTTGAAGTGGTGAGTCTGGTCTTGGTTGGGAGAAATTCTTTGTTTTTTCATTTTCAGGCGTTGGCGCTTGTTGTCAGTTAGCAACCCGCGCCAATTGGCCATTGGCGCTAGTTGTCAATGTACAAGTCGTTCCAATTTCAGGATGTATGAAAATTGAGATTTTTTTTCCCTAAATCCTTCACCAGTGTGTCTTTCCCTTCCGGTCTTTTCCTTGTATGAGCATAGATTACATTGCTCATTGTTTGGGATGTCTTCTTTCCATGATTGTTTGATGTAAAAGGGAATGAATGCCTTGTTTTGATCTCATTCTTTGGAAGTCCTCTTTGTGTTTTGTCAACTTTTGAGGAATTTTGTTACAAAGTGTTTTGAAACAACGATTGCATTCTTAGTGTTTATTTACATCTCTTTTGCATTCATCCTTCATTAAGATTTAGTTTTCATCTCAAAGTGTCCTTTTTGTTAAAATGCATTAGATCACATTGCATTGAAAATTATTTTTTGAGATTTATCATTGAACTTAGATCACATTGTTTAATGATTGAGAGCTAAAAATCGCTTTGTGTGCATTCTCTTTCATTGAAAGCATGCATTAAGTAGATTCTCATTTCATCGAAAAATGCATTGAGTGAATTCTTATTATTTGAAAAGAAAAAGGAAATTGTGCATAGATTACAATTGCATAGTTTTCGGAAAAGGAATTTTGCATAGATTACATTGCATAATTCACTTCGTTGAATGTTTTAGAATACTTTTGGATAGTGAAAGTCATCTAGTTTGGAAAATTTTCGTTTTCAGTTTTGCTGTTTGTTGCATCATTGTTTGAAGCTCTTCCCTTAACTAGATAGCATTCATCGAATTGAAAATTTTTCTTTTCTCATGTAGCTGCATATAGGAGATTGTCTAATGACATACGGTAGGGCCTTGAAACCAAAACATAATTGAAGATCACCATAAAATTTACTCAATTTACCTAAGGAAGCATTGAAACATTATCGAAATATTTAGAGGTCTAGGCTAGAGACGTGTTCCGGCGTCGTTAAACCTAGTAGCTGTCGTTCGCCTCTTGGCTTTAGACAGCACCAGTACGGACTTGTGCTCCCCGTACCATCGCGTATATAAAGGGAGACCCCACTAGGTTGCTATCCTTTATCCATAGGAAGCTGAGTCTGCTGCCCTATACCCGTGATACACCAAACACAGCATTCGGGGAGATTGCCTGGACGTACAGAAAGTCCTTATTTGATTTCTCTTTCATTTTTGAAACCAAGGTGTATATTGCAGTTCACGGTTATTTGGTACACCCTTTGCCTAGCATTCCTGAGTAGTCATTTCGATCTTTTCTGACTGATTAAATTTGAAAATATCATCAAGCGCTTGTCCTTTCATGCTTGTTTCCAATCTGAAAGCGATAGAGTCACCTTTTGCCGGTTTCTCGACTCTTAAAAGATGAAACGGTAGAGTTTTTGTTTCAATGTCATAAAAATTAACTGCCCACGAAATATTCATGGTTAAAGTTAGTTTCCTTAGGGTGTTCTGTTGAGTTGTTTCGATGGAAAATTTTCCAGAGTTCACCAACCAAGGAATCCCCTCCGATGGGAATCCTGGTCCTTTTCCTCCTTTTGGAAATGTTGGTGCTCCTTACATGGCAACGTTGTCCCTTCCTAGGTTAACTGTTGGGTTGCCTGTTTGGTTTTTTTCAACCTCTGTGGTCCCGAATGTCTCGGCTACTATTCAATCAGTTTCTCTGCCTGAATAACATCATGTTGATTCCAAGGTGGACCTCTCCCCTTCTTCGCCTGTTTCTGCGTCCTCCTCTTCTACTTCGCCTGGTGAAAGTTTGGATTCGAGGAACCAGGTGGCTAAGAAGAAGAAGACAAAGAAGAAGAAGTCTGATAAAGGAGAGGCTAGCTCTGCGGCTATTGCGCCTAAGAAGCCTTCCGTCGATAAACCTCCCAACCCTCCGCGGAAAGTCAAGTTCCCTTGCATGTTGTGCACGGGAGACCATCTTCTTCGAGAATGCCCTGGCATTCCCAAGGTGCTCGAAGTATGGTCCAATGGTCGTCCGCCATTTTCTTTGACTTCCGGGAGTCAGGTTGGGGCCACGTCGTCAGCTGCTGCTGATAAGGCTCCTAAGAAGCAGGGTAAGATTACCAATCCCTGTAAGTTGTGTGAAGGGCACCATGCCATTCACCTTTGTCCGTATATGGATGAAGCTAAGCGAGTTTTGGACAACTTAACTGATTCTACACCATGCCTCCCGGTTGGTTATAAGCAGTTGTCTTTGAGTCCTCCACCAGCTGATGCCACGATTGGTCAAGAGTCATCCTTGGTCGATCCCGCTCCCTCGGAAATTCAAATTCAGGAATCCGTTCCCGACCAACCATTGGTTGTCGGATCGGTTGAGCTAGCCCCATCTGTGGTGCACCAGGTCTTTTCCATTGAGAGTGGACCTCACATCCCTCAGGTTCTTCTTGTTTCTTCAGATTCCTCGGACTTGGAGAAATATTCTCTTGTCCCTATACCTTAAGAAGTTGCTCCTCCACCTCCTGTGATAGAGATCCTGGAGGATACCCCTCCCACCTTCGAGATGGAGGTCGTGGAGGATGCTCCTTATTCTTCCTTAACACCAGGGGAAGACTATCTCGGTTCGATGGTAGCCCCTCCAAGTAGTTTGGTCGCTTCCTTTGATTGGAGTCGATTTGCAGGATACCGCCTTCCGTCTTATGTGCCTTTCGAGATAACAGTACAGGATTTTGGTTTGGTCGTACCCAACACCATTATAGACGAAGGCGCGTCTGTTAGTATTCTATCCTCGACTACTTGGAAAGATTTTGGCTCGCTGCCGCTTGCGCCTGTTACGCAGAATCTGTTGGCATTTAACAGAAGAATGAGTCAACCGTTAGGGATCCTTCCAAGGTTAACTGTTACTTTGGGAGGTAAAACTGTCCACATGGACGTGATGGTTGTTCCAGGCCCCTTGGATTTAAATATTCTCTTGGGGCACGAATACACCTATGCCATGGGAGCGCTTGTCTCCTCCATTTTTCGTGTGGTCTGTTTTCCACATGAAGGACGGATTGTGACCATTGATCAGCTTTCGTTCTTTGGTCCTGATGTGGCAGCTGGCCCGCCATCATCCCTTCCTAGTTTTTATCCACCTGTTGTGTCTGCCCCACCGCAGGTCAACTATGTGGCTACCTACCCCTTGCCTGTGCTCAGTGATAATGCCGTCATGCGTAGAGAGCTGGGGGCATTGGGTCCTGACTTCCAGGATGTTTTTCTTCCATCGGGAGTGGAACTCTTGGAAGCCATGACTTCTTATTCATTATGATGAAGTCTGTCGGAGCATGGTTCTTTTCCTGTATCAAGCTCCTTAAAAAATGAAACAAGCTGGTCAAAGCAGAGTTCGTTTTCCTGTGTCAAGCTCTTTAAAAAATGAAACAAGGTTGTCAGAGCAGAGTTCGTTTTCCTGTGTCAAGCTCTTTAAAAAATGAAACAAGGTTGTCGGAGCAGAGTTTCTTGTCTTGTGCCAAGCTCCTTAGAAAATGAAACAACGTGTCTTGAGGATAGTTCTTTTAATGTGTCAACCTCGTTAAAACAATGAAACACGTTCCTGTTCAATTCGAGTCTTTGATAAGTTCTCGTAAAATCCTAGTCGAGTCTTTTTCTTGATCTCGTAATTTGAACCTTCACTCCATCTTCCTTCCATATGGACTGAAGCTTGGGGGGAATGTACCTCGAATTGAGTCACCATGCTGGGGGGCATGCTTACTTTTTCAAGCATAGTTTGTTTCCGTTTCAAGCTTGTGTAAAAATGAAACCGGTTTCAAGCATAGTTTATCTTTGTTTCAAGCTTGTGTAAAAATGAAACCAACTTCAAGCAGAGTTTTCTGATTTCAAGCTTGTGTAAAAATGAAACCATTCACATTTTACCCCTTGTGATTGCCATTTTATCAGCCCGTTTTTGCCAGATGAGCCTTGGTTTTCTCACTCCATCGTCACTATCTGCTTGGCCGATCATATGCCTTCACTTGGTTGTTTTACCCGTTCCTGAGGAACCGCTGCGATGAGTGGTCTTGTTAGCCAGCCTCTTGACTTTTATCATGTTTTGAGCAGTTCCACCATTGCCGGAACTAGTAGCTACCCTTTATACCACTCGTTCCTCCATGAGGATTCAACTTTCAGCTCTTTTCTGACTCTCTAAAACATGAAAAGATTGCCGAGTCCCTTGTCGTTTCGATCTCGTTAAAGTGGCTGCGAAACGACATCTGCCCAGTATACGTTTACCCCTTTTTCGGGCTGGGATGGATTATTTACGAAAAAGGAATACCCTAGCCTATCACGACTAGGAGGTTTTCTCGGATATTGTTTTCTACCTTTTCAGATCTGAGGAACTATTTACGAAAAGGGACCGCTGGAGTTTACTTTTCTGCTGTCTTTCCAAACTCTCTAAATATGAAAAGACGCCGAGTTCTCCCTTTGTCAGACTCGTTAAAACTTGATGACATTGGATTCAGTAGAAATGACGTTCTCCGAGTTTCTCTTTCCTAGGGCTCGTTAAATGTACTAGAATGGATTTATATGACAAGCATATGGTATCCTCTTCAAGCTTGTGTAAAAATAAAGAGGTACTCACCGAAATGGTGGGGAAAAATGGAACCAGTATCGTTGTCGTCGGCAGTATGTCGCTCTTGAACATGGCACTTGTCTGCATTCGTGTCGGGTTGGGGACATCTCATCTCATTTTTCACTTGCTTCCGTGGGTTTGGGTAATCCTTTTTGACCTCTCCTCTGCTCATTTCCTTGTCACCATGACCTCTGATCCGTTGATGTAAAATATGCTGCCAAAACCACTATTTTGTGCCGTTATGTGTTCAAGAGAAGTTGGCCTCTGTGAATATCAACCTTCCTCTGATTCTCATACGATCTTGATTCACAACAAAACATCATGTTCCTCTGTCTCGTGTCGATGATGTGGGAAACATTATGGCCCACCTTCGATCAAGGTCACTTCCTGTCGACTTCAGCTCATTATCCAGGAAGTTGATCTAGAGACTCCTTTATGGTACCTTGGAGCCTGCATGCCTCAATGGCAGGTTCGTCGCATTCGACGTGGGGTTTTCATCATTGGCCTCCGATCGAGTGATTCTACGGGTGTTCGACGCCAGCTCATTGATTCACATGACGTAGATTGTACCTGTAGTACCTTGAGGGCCATTGTCATTATTGGTGGTTCCTCTCGCGTCTGTTAACAACTTTCATCATTGGCTGGTAATCAGACGATGTTCTTGCATGTTCGACTTCAGCTCACATATTCGCATGCTTGAACTTGTACTTTTTTTGGGTCGAGATGGAGCGCAAGACCCTGGATTGTGTCTGTTGTAATCCAGGCTGCGATATTGTGGATTATTATGATTATTTACATGACTTATTCACTGGATGGCTGCGACCATACCTGAGTCTATTTATCGATCCTCACTGGATGGCTGCGACCATACCTTGGATCTAGATTATTGTATACTCTGTTTTGGATGGCTGCGTCCATACCACATATACATCATGTACTTGAGATATCAGTTGTATTTCTCCACGCAGGTTTTCTGACGACGGAGCTTCAGTTGGACACGTTCTCGTAAAGCATTTCACCCCTCTCTCTCTCTCGGGCCTCATGCTTTAGGGGGCATCTGTTACACAGTAATTTGTCACCATCCCTGCAATCCCCGTCTCGCCCATTGCAGGTTCATTTCTGTGACCAATAAGCAGTGTCATGCCTTGCAAATACCATCATTGCATCCCTTTCCATGAGGACAACATTTCTTCTGTTGATCATTTCCTGAGCAGACCCCTAAAAACACTTGTTTTTGGATTGGCGCTGGTAGCCCGTTATGTACCCGCGCCAATGGGGAAAAATTAACACTGAGCCCGCGCCAATTGGCGCTCTGTCCCAGTGTTGCACCCGCGCCACTCTGTTTATGGAAAGTTTTTTAAAAGAAGAGGCGAAGTTTCGATTACAACAACTTCGTGGATGAGTCATCAGGAGTGGTTTCGCCTAAATAACCACGACCTTCCTCCTTTGGCCTCTTGTTTCCACCATATGGGGAACCTCCCAAAGGATAAGGCCTCCCTTCCACTATTGTAGGGATCCCAACCTCCTCCTCTCCTCTATAAATATAGCCTTCATCCATTGATGAAGGGGCTGAAGGGCTGAAAGTCTTGAAGTGCCTAAGCTTTGAATCTCCAAATTCCCGAGAGCCTTTGTGCCGTAAGAGCCCTCTTTCTTCCCTTAAGGCCGACTCAAGTAAGGAGATTATCGTCGAGAGACTCTGGAGAGGTTTGCCCTTTCCCTGGCGAGCTTTGCGAGACATGAACGACTGGAGACCCATCTGAAGGAGACCACGGCGTCAGAACATTGGTTGTAATCTCTTTCGATTGTTATTTAATGAATGATTACGATTATGGTTCCACTCTGTTTTCGATTATGTTAATATGAGTAGTATCCTTTCTGACTGATATTTAGTTGCGTATGCCAGATTTTATGCTTGTATCTGTTTGTTTCTTGCACGTGCAGGTATCCATCCACGGAGATCGTGGAGGATCGTGATCTGCCGAGGCTGAGGAACGGGAACGCTCTCTTCTTCAAATCGTAGCATTGGATTCCAGGTAGGCCTCCATCTTTGGTCTTTTCATTCGTAACTAGGAACTTGCGTCGTAACATTTCGTGATTGTTGCTAGACCCCTGCTGGGCTAGTAGGGATCGCCTCTGTCCGCAGAGGGGATTTACCTCCTCAAAAAATTCTTTCCTATTTATTTACTAGCCTAAAATCAATATCCATTATAGGTCATCTCAGCCCCTTTGAAGACCTTTTGCCGAGATAGACCCGGAGAGAGCCCTCTCCTATCCTCGTAGGGCTAGCTACGAGGCTAAGCTTTGTTTGATGTTGCCTTGAGTTTTACCTTATTTCAGCCTAAGGTAGATTCGAGCGCTAACATAGTGGAGACCATACTGGGGAAGATGGTTTGTTGTTGATGTGACACTTGATTTGTAGATTGTTTTGCCCCAGTACATGAAATCAAGTTACAGATATGATTGCTGATGGTGAACAGTAGTCAGAGACATATGAAGGCTAAAACATTCACCTGGTGACTCCAACTCGATCCAGATATTCTAGTGCTCATTGATCCATTCATGCAATGGTAGGGTATGTGGCAAACCCTGCGCTTTGTGAAATTTTAAAAGAAGTTAGAGATTGGTTAGTGGATTTTGAAATTGATGAAGTATTTTTCAGTGTCGTGCTTCAATTTTTGAGATCTCCAAAGTTTCCTGCTGAAGCTAAAATTGTTTTCTTTGAGTTAGTTGTCGAAAAATTTGAGAAGGAGATTCAGTATTTGAATGATCAGATCCAATCATATGAATTCCGAGATCCCAAAAAGTTTTTGGAAACTCTCCCTCCTTCAAAACAAGAAACCATAGAGCTGCCTACGGATGTTTGCATTGACAGTGTGCAGTTGGAAGTATGTATTACAGTGTTGGGGTAGCAAACAGAGTCTGGATTTTGCGATCCTATTACAACGTACATGGAAATGTTTTTCACTCTGAATGATCGATCAAATTGTCTTTTACATAACCAGATTCATTATGCGCATGTATGGCTACCAGAAATTACATTTGTGTTTTGGGGGAAGCACTATCAAGCAACATTCTTCTCACATCTGCTTGATTGGTTACATTGGAAGGCCCACTATACATAGTTGTACATATTTCATCAATATGCAGGTGGTTGTCATCATGCTTTCAAATCTTGATGAACTGCTGCCTTTTTAATTTGTAAATACTTGTTTTAGTCAGTCATGAGTCCTTTGTGAGTCAGTTTCCAGTTAATAAATTAATTGTGTCGATTTCTTGAAATAATGGACTCCATTGCCCAATGGATGAAGGCACTGACTGATCTTCCAAAGATCTGCTGTTCTTGGCACCTCCACGGACCTGGAGCTACCATCCCCATTGGAGCCAATGTTAGACTCGGTCTTGTCAGTCCTCCGTTAGAGATCATTTCTCTTATTGAATTTCATGTTTTAGATGTCATTTTCAGTTTCTCAGTCTGGGGTTTGGTCTTCAGAAATGTTGAATAAATACCAGCAGGCCAGAGGGAGGTTCTTAGTAAATTGTCATTTCAAAGATTTTCATCGTCATATGGATGGATTATGACTTTTCTTCAAAACTCTGTTTTGAAGAAAAGTAGACATTTCGTTTTTTGTAATAATTTTCAAAAAAAAAATTCAGTTCTTGAAATCTTCAGGCGCCACCCTAATCCTTTGCTGAAGTCCACTGCCAACCATCCCTGCCAACAGACAAAGACTTTCATTATTCAAAAATTCAAAGGAAGCAAAATAGAGTTGAAGAGAAATGTCAAAGTTTCAAGTATTGCAAAGTGGGTTTCAGATCAAAAATCAAACCCATTGCATGTTTCACCATTTAAATATCATTTGCACGTTAAGGATAAGAGAAAAGTCGAAATTGAAATTTGAAGAAGAAAAACTGTAAATTTGGAGGCATATTGTCTGTGCATCAGTTGCGCGGCGCATTGGGAGCAGGCACGGCGCATTGGGCGCCTCTACACAGTGTTAATTTACTCGTGCGCGGCGCATAGAGCCGACGCGACACACTGGGCTTGTGCGCGGCGCATAGAGCCGACACATAATTTTTTTTGCCTTTGTTCCATAAATCCAAAACAACTCGATCTCCTCGGCTCCCTGTAAGTTCAAATCGTCTTGTTATGGTTATCAACCCATGTTTGGTGTGATTGTGGCGCATGCAAGGTGGTGATTAACGCGCCCCAATGTCGTGGGAATTACGAGTTGGTTATTTGAAATGTGTACCGTGCGCGCCGTCTAATCATTGCTTCTGCCCTCACATATCGATCGATGAGATTTTACATCTCGTTTATTTATCTGGAGGCAACATTCATGAAAAATGACCTGGATTCGGATCATAAAGAAGATTCTGAATTGGAGGTTGGCATTCCTTCCATGTTACCTGAAGATGATGAGTGTTCTAAGAGAGGAGGCCTGGAAACAAGCAGGATGGAATAGTTAAGGGATGCAAGGGCACAAGTTGGGTCATATCAGAGATTTTCACAGACCTGAAAAGTACATAAGCTGATCCTAGTCACGTTCCATAAGGGCTGGTGTAAATGTGTTCTTCAGAGGTGAAGAAATAGCGAAACAGAGATGGAACTTTATTGCAAGTCACGCAGGTTGATATTGGGGGACCTTTGACGGTTTTGTTTACAGGTGATTCAAAATCTTGTGATGTCAAGTTACTGCTCTGCCTTGGGAAAGTGTTCACGTTCTATGTTTTCTTCTGTTGGTAAGGATTCATTATATATGCCCTTATCAACCTCTCGACAGTCTTTTCACTTCGTATTATTCCAAATTGATTGCTAGACTTTCTGCCTATCTTGCCTCACAAAATAATCTGCGTCTTTGATTTAACTTCTCTGCTCATGCTGTTCCTTGGTCTCATACAGCCTAGAAAACCCACCTAAAAATCAAAATACTTCTTTCCTATTTATTTACTAGCCTAAAATCAGTATCCATTATAGTTCATCTCAGCCCCTTTGAAGACCTTTTGCCGAGATAGACCCGGAGAGAGCCCTCTCCTGTCCTCGTAGGGCTAGCTACGAGGCTAAGCTTGGTTTGATGTTGCCTTGAGTTTTACCTTATTTCAGCCTAAGTTAGATTCGAGCGCTAACATATCCTTTAAGAACAATGTCTTGGTTTGGTAGCCAATTTATGACAGTGCGATTCACTTGATTTATAACTTTGCTGAACAAGATGGCTCGTGATGAGACCCCTTGCCTTTCGATTGCAATAATATTGAGTCATTGCCCTGTTGTGGTATGCAGTATTGGAAAAGTCAGCAAGCTATAATATCTATGATCATGATAAGTCGGCTCGTGATGAGACCTCTTACTCTTTAAGTTAAAGTGTATCATTGGATTATTCCCTGAACGTTGTAATTTTCTAGGTAGGGAGGAAGTCATTGTTTCCTTAAGATAGCTCTAGATGACAATGGTAGAGTTTTTGGAAAGAACTTTTCTACATAGAATCTACATTTTGTTATTGATACCTTTCATTAGACTGATATAAAAAAATTTCTCACTAAATGTTGCTTTTTATCAAAATTTACAAGGTTGAAACTAGTATCATTTCTAGGCCTAAAGCCTTTAACTGTATCTTTCAATAATAATGATCAATTTTCTAGAAGAATTCTATTTATACAAGTGAAAAAACAAAATCTAAAAGAGAATTTGTATCTTTTTCGTGAATTCCAAATGTAACCATTTACAACTGGTTTTATTATGAAAATAAAGAAAACTAATCTACAAAATAGAAGAATGATCTCCTATGGAAAATATTTTTTGAGGATCTGTCCATTAACAGGTAAAGACTCTCTTTTTCCTGTTAAATCCTGTAACATAAAAGTAGATGGACCTATGATCTCTGTGATTTGGAAAGGACCAAGCCACATTCGTTGAAATTTTGTATGTTTCCCTTTTTCCTCATGAGCTTTGTACCATTTTAAAACTAGATCTCCGACCTGAAAGTCCTTTTTGGATGTCATGTTTGAATCAAAAGAAGCTTTAACTAATGCTTGGTGACGAGCATGAGTTATTTTGGCCTATTCTCTTTGTTCTTCTAGCTTAATTATTTCTTGCTGTCTTAGTTGCAAGGAAGAAGTTGGTGCTTCATCAATATATTGAACTAAGGCCAAAGAAGGAATTGCTAGATGAGTTGGAAGAACCACTTCTTTCCCATAAACTAAATTAAAGGGAGAAGTGCCAATGGAGGCTTTCTGTGTTATTCGATCTGCCCATAAAGCATATATAAAGACTTATGCCAATTTTTATGATTTTGATCAATGGTTCGCTTAATGATTCTTATTAAGTTTTTATTTGTAGATTCAGCTAACCCATTCCCCTGTGGATAATAATTGGCAGAGTATTTAAGTTTGAAACCTCTCTTGAGTGAAAATTTAGTCATAGCATTACCAAAAAATATGATGCATTATCAAAAATTAAAGCAGAAGGTAAACTGAACTTGGTGATTATGAATTGATCTATAAACTCGATGATATGTTCGGCATTAGCAGTATTGAGAGGTACTGCTTCTACCCATTTAGTAAAATAATCAGTTGCTATAATGATATACCTATGTTGCTTAGAAGAGTGAGGAACGATCTCACCTATTATGTCCAATCCCCATTGATCAAAAGGTTGTTCAACGTTGACTGGTTGTAACGACAATGATGATTTCTTTTGTCTTCCAACAACGGTTTGACAAAATTGACATTTCCTTACGTAGCCATGTGAATCTTTGAATAATGTGGGCCAGTAATAGCCTACGCGAAGGATTTTATGTGGAGTAGTATCTCCAGCATAATGTCCACCTGTTGGCCCATCGTGAAGTTCCTGCAAGACTTTTTCAGCTTCAAATTTCTCAAGACATCTAAGGAGAACATAATCATAATTCATTCTAAAAAGAACATCATTCACAAGCTGATATTGTTTAGCCTTCAACCTTAGAGCTCTTTTCTTGGTGTAATTGAGATTTGGAGGAGCATATCCATTCTTTAGATAAAATATGATATCAGCATATAATGATTTAACATCGTTTAGGCTTACCTCATACATTTGTATCTCTGCAGATGGTTTTTCAGAAATAAGTGATGCTCCAGCTAGTATTTTGCAAAAGCCTTGACCTCTTCCAATACTCGCTAGTTTGATTTCTACATCATATTCTTGTAAGGCAGTAACCCAATTGGCTCTTTTCTCACCCACATATTTTTGAACTAAGAGATTTCTTACTGCTGGAAACTGTACTATGATTTTTGTATGGGTTTTAAGTAGAAAGGGTCTGAAATATTTAATTTCTTTGAAAAAAGCATAAGCTTGTTTCTCTACATCTGAATAATTCAACTCAGCCCCCTGTAAATTTGAACTGGAGAAAGAAATTGGGGCTTCTGCCTTGTCTTGATTTGCTTGAGTGAATATCACAGCATATGATTTATCAGAGGAAAATGTATACAAAATAAAAGGATCGGAAAAAGTTGGATTTGCTAAAGATGGAGCATTAACAATTGCTTGTTTGATCAGATTAAATGCTTCATATTAGTCTTGGCCCCATTTGAAGTTTGAATTCTTTTTAATCATTGCTTGTAAAGGAGATACAATTTTTGAAAAATCTGGCACAAATCTCTTTACAAAATTAATCTGACCAAGGAAAGATTACATAGCTTTCTTGTTGTGAGGTAAAGGTATTTTAGAAATCTCCTTGATTCTATCAGGATTAATATGAATTTTAGATTTTGAGACTATGAATCCAATAAGTTTTCCTTCACTTAATGAAAAAAAGGATTTTTTGGGGTTAAGTGAATTTCCATACCTTTGACAACGTTGAAAGATCTGTTTTAAGTCTTTAAGATGATTGCTTCGTTTCTTGAAATATACAGTTATATCATCCAAGTAGATTACCACTGATTTGTTAACTAATCCTTTGAAGGCGATGTCCATGGCTCTCTGAAATGTGGCACCAGCGTTGTGTAGAAATTTGAATAAAGGCTGAATTATTCACTGAGATTATCCTGATTACACACTATTTAAGCTTCATGCATACTACATAACCTCTTCTACAATTGATCATCAATATGCGGAAATAGAAGCAGTCGCATGCGCACATTAAAACAATAATCAAGCACACATATAACACAGTATGCAATGGGGAAAGCTTACAGCTGAAAACCCGCAACTATCTGTATATCATAATGATAGAGAACATGTAACAATACATAGCACAAAGCTCCTCATAGCTCTCAGCACTATCTCACATGCTACACACAAACTAGCTCAGATATAGAACAAGTCACAAGTTCAAATCTCCTCCACAAGTCTGCCTGCCTCTACTGCGCAATCCAAGATGAATAATGATGAGATCCAAGTTCGAATCCCACTGGCTTGTACTGCGCAATCCTCATTGGAAATATCAATCAATGTGTGTGCAAATCTCATGCATAGCTATAGTCACAACTGATAGTAGACTCACCCTTTCACCCACCTCTAACACTGGTCTCCACTGAACTGTCCATGCATTGCAGTTAACTGATGTTTTCTTTAGTTGATTTATGAGTTAATAATTAGTGAATTAATTAATAATTAATTCACACCACTCATCACTAGTGTATTTTTCAGTTAGACTAAATACAACTAGTTCAACTAAGTTAAACCGAACACAACTCCACCAACTGTCTCATCAACTCCACCAAGCTCTGCCACATGAGTTCTAACTGAAGTCAACCATGCAATAGCTCAACTAACCCTTAGAAAAAGCGTATTTCCTTCTGTCAGCTGCATGTGCCACATCCAAGCATCAAACTGAAGTGCTCCAAGAGGATAAGATAATGTTTATAGTCTAAATATTATTAAGGGTTAATAATATTCAACTGTTCTATTTTTAGCCTGGCAGTCTAAAAATAGATTCCGCCCAATGTATAAAAATAGAGGTCCATATATTTTTACCAACTCGACCAATCATCCATAAATAGCATCCTGCAACTCATAGACCATGATCCATATGTCTAAAAATAGACATAGTCTAAAAATAGACTTTGCGCCAAAATAGCCTGCGGGCCCACTTAGTGAAGGCGACTTCATTTCACTAAGCTCCATCATCTTGTTGCATTTTCAACACTCCCTCTCAACAAGATATGGATTATCTGCAACCCCTATCCTGCCTCTGTGGTATTCGAATTTGCTCCTGGTGAGCGCCTTTGTCAAGATATCAGCATCCTGATCCTCCATGGGAATGTATGAAAGTAACATGATTCTTTGCTGCAGACAATCTCTGATATGATGATACCGGATGTCAATGTGTTTAGATCTATCATGAAATACTAGATTAACCGAGAGTTTGATGCAACTCTGATTATCACAATAAATCACAGTAGGCTCTAAGTGTGAACCGAACAACCCGACCAAGATCTTCCTCATCCATATAGCCTCGCATGCAGCCAAACTCGTTGCCATATACTCGGCTTCTGCTGAACTGAGTGCCACGGATCTCTGCTTCCTGCTGTACCAAGAAACTGCTGTCGACCCGATACTGAAAATCCCTCCAGATGTGCTCTTTCTGTCCGTTGGGCTCCTTGCCCAATCTGCATCCGTGAAGCCACATAGCTTCACCTCATCCTCCTGTCTCTACCACAATCCATATCCTGATGTGCCTCTGAGATAACGCAATACATGCTTGCCCGCCTTCCAGAAGAGCTTGGTAGGCTTAACCATAGCTTGTGAAAGCTGGTTAACTACATAGCATATATCGGGTCGTGTATTGACCAGATACATAAGCGACCCCACCAACTGTCGATAAACAGTGGCATCCACTACCTCCGCTGAAGTAGCATCCTCCTTCCTCCAACCACCAGAAAGAGGAGTATCAACAGGCTTGCAGCCATGCATGTTGAACTTCTCCAGTATCTCCCGGGCATACTTACCCTGAGAAACAAACAGTCCATCACTGTGCTGCCAAATTTCCAATCCCAGGAAATAATGAAGGAGGCCCAAGTCCTTCATCTCAAAATCTCTAGCAAGATCCTCCTTGCATGAAAGTATCAATAGCTCATCACCCGTCAAAATCAAATCATCTACATAAAGTACAATGATCAACAACTTACCCTCCACCACAATCTGGTACAGGTTAGGATTCGCCTCACTCTTGGAGAATCCAAGTCTGGTGAAATAACTGTCTATCCGTGTGTACCAAGCACGAGGTGCTTGCTTCAACCCATATAGTGCTCTCTTGAGCCTGCACATGTGCGACTCACTGCTGAAGATCTTGAAACCTTCGGGCTGCTCTATGTACACCTCCTCCTCAATGACTCCTTTGAGGAATGCAGTCTTCACATCCATCTGATGGATGTGCCACCCCATCTGCGCTGAGAGAGCTAGGATCGTCCATATGGAGGAATACCTTGCGGCAGGTGAAAAGGTCTCCTCATAATCGATCCCTTCTATCTGTGAGAAGCCTCGGGCAAAAAATCTTGCCTTTTACTTCTCCACACTCCCGTCAGCCGCCTGCTTCACTTTGTAGATCCATCTCGAACCCACCACTGATTTCCCCTCCGGTCTTGGGACAATCTCCCATGCACTGTTTCTGACAATCGAATCATACTCTTCCACCATGGAATCTACCCATGCGGGGTCCTCCACAACTTCCTCAAAAGAGGATGGCTCTGTCACGACACATTTGCTCACAAGAGACATGTATCCAGTGTACCGGTCTGGTGACTGTCTCTGTCTGCGATGTGCTGTAGGTGGTCCTACAACCTTCTCTGCATCTTGAGCCAGTCGCTCAGCTTCTGTAGTGCGCTTCTTCCCTCTGATGGTTGGCGCTGCATGAGTGGTCTCTTCCACTCCATGAACTTCCTCTTGTGGCTGATCCACATCCTGAAGCTCATCCTTAGGAACTAATAGCTCCTCATCTGCATGCAAGTGGCTCCCTCTCAAGCGAACACTTCATGGCTTTCTCCTCCTGAAATTTGATATCCCGTCGCACAACAGTCTTGCGACTATTTGGAAAATACACACGATAGTTGTGGGGTGTATCAGTGTACCCCAAAAATATCCTAACCTCTGCTGTCGGCTCCAACTTCTTCCTGGCATCCTTCGTCACATGCATGTAGACAGGTGAACCAAAAATCCTCAAATGGGAAATATCAGGCCTCTTACCAGAAAACGCCTCCTCGGGTGTACTCATGCCAAGTATCTTGTGAGGACAACGATTCTGCACATATACTGCAGTATTACATGCCTCCGCCCACAAGTGAATGGGTAGGCCCTGATCATGCAACATCACCCGTGCAGCACCCACGATCATTCTGTTCTTCCACTCAGCAACCCTGTTCTGCTGTGGGTTATGGGGTGCTATGAGCTCTCTCCAAATTCCTTCTGCGCTGCAAAAGTCCTTGAATTCGGTAGAGATGAATTCACCACCATTATCGCTCCTAAGAGCCTTCACATGCTTCCCTGATTCCTTCTCAACCAGCGCCTTGAACTCACAGAACTTTGAGTATGTCTCACTCTTCTTCTGCATGAAGAAAATCCAGCACTTCCGAGAAAAATCATCAACAAAGATCACATAGTACCTGTGCTTTGCTGTCGAAGCTACTGAGAAAGGTCCACACACGTCTGTGTGGATTCTCTCAAGGATCTTCGTGGCGCGACTATCCTTCTCGTGAAAGGTGGCTTTCACAAATTTTCCCAAGGTACACCCCTTGCACTGATCTGACTGCGCAAGAGTGCCTTTAGGAAGCCCAGTAGAAATATGCTGCAGTATCTTCAAGGCTCCATGGTGAAGGTGGCCCAATCTCCGGTGCCACAACTCGCCATCATCCCGGCTCACCACTCCTTCAGCCTTGCATGCCATTGCTGCACAACCATCTACATGCAATTGATAAAGGTTCTTGACTCGAACCCCTATCTTCCGGGTTTCTCTAGTTGTCTTACTGTGCAGGAAATCCTTTCCCTCGATGAAGACAACATCATACCCCTTGTCTTCTAACATCACCACAGAGATCAGATTCTTCTTCAATCCTGGAACATGCATTACTTCCTTCAATACGAAGGGTTTACCAGAGTCCCTCTCAAAGGAAATGGTACCGATACCGGTCACACTGTATCTACCATCATCGCCAATCTCTATGTGCACTCCAAGATCTTTCTCATCCAGATCTGAAAACAAATCTCGATATCCTGTCATGTGAAAAGACGCACCAATATCCAAGAACCATATTGATCCCATCACACTTGAGACCAAGCATGCGATCAGCGAAAAATCCAGCTCAAACTGGGAGGCTAATGCCTCTCCCGCTGCAGATCCAGCAACATGCTTATTTTTCTTCTTCTGTGGACAATTTGTGGCATAATGTCCGTGTTGGTGACAGTGAAAGCACTTCACCTTGGACATGTCCTGCTTCTTACCTTTCGCACCAGAATGAGAAGATTGCTTGCTCTTCCCCTTCTTTTCTTTGGCAGCCAAAACACAATTTTCTTCATCAGATGCCTTTGATGAAGGTCCGTCCCTGGTACTCCGCCTTATCTCTTCTTGCATGAGATTCGACCAAAGTCGCTCCCATCTTGGAAATTTCTCCCGACCATTGATAGAGGCCTGATAGAAATGCCAACTCTTCGGAAGACCAAGGAGAGCCAAGTCCACCAAGTCCTCCTCATCTACAGTCACCCCCACACTTCCCAGCTCATCCCTGCATTGGGTGAACTTCGTGAGGTACTTGGGCATACTGTCTCCTTTCTCCATCTTTATGTTTCTGAGTTTATTCTTGAGCGCCAACTTCCTCTGGTCCTCTTGCTTTGGAATAAATCTATCAATGCTTTCCACATCAAGTATGGAGAAGTTTTTCCATGCAGGCTGGATACAATGTGATCCTTCACGCCCTTCAACAGAATCCTTCGACATTTTGCTGTCTTCTTTTGCCAAGCCTCAACTTGAGCAACATCAGTTGGCTTTGGGACTTTAGCATCTATGAAATCCTTCAACCCATTGTCATCTAACACCGCCTCCATCCTGTCCTTCCATGCAACATAATTCGAGCTGCCCTCAAGGGCATACTCGAGTCGCAATCCGTTGAAAGACATTTCAACTTCGACACCAAGAAAACTCTTCTGCAAATTCGAATTTCATCAACTCAAAACTCAACCGCTTCTGATATGTGAGAACAAAGTATTTCTAGCACAGAGATCGAATGTAGGGGCATTTACTGGATATATCACCTTTCAAGGAAAGGGTGGATCCAGAGGCTACCTGGCCCGCTTACAGACTCTGTCTACCGAAATAAATTGTAATCACTGTAATAGATACGATGATCAATTTCGCTCTGATACCATGTAGAAATTTGAATAAAGGCTGAATTATTCACCGAGATTATCCTGGTTACACACTATTTAAGCTTCATGCATAATACATAACCTCTTCTACAATTGATCATCAATATGCGGAAATAGAAGCAGTCGCATGCGCACATTAAAACAATAATCAAGCACACATATAACACAGTATGTAATGGGGAAATATTACAGCTGAAAACCCCCAACTATCTGTATATTATAATGATAGAGAACATGTAACAATACATAGCACAAATCTCCTCACAACTCTCAGCACTATCTCACATGCTATACACAAACTAGCTCAGATATAGAATAAGTCACAAGTTCAAATCTCCTCCACAAGTCTGCCTGCCTCTACTGCACAATCCAAGATGAATAATGATGAGATCCAAGTTCAAATCCCACTGGCTTGTACTGCGCAATCCTCATTGGCAATCTCAATTGATGAGTGTGCAAATATCATGCATAGCTATATTCACAACTGATAGTAGACTCACCCTTTCACCCACCTCTAACACTGGTCTCCACTGAACTGTCCATGCATTGCAGTTAAATGATGTATTCTTTAGTTGATTTATGAGTTAATAATTAGTGAATTAATTAATAATTAATTCACACCACTCATCACTAGTGTATTTATTATTTAGACTAAATACAACTAGTTCAACTAAGTTAAACCAAACACAACTCCACCAATTGTCTCATCAACTCCACCAAACTCTGCCACATGAGTTATAACTGAATTCAACCATGTAATAGCTCAACTAACCCTTAGGAAAAGTGTATTTCCTTCTGTCAGCTTCATGTGCCACATCCAAGCATCAAACTGAAGTGCTCCAAGAGGATAAGATAATGTTTATAGTCTAAATATTATTAAGGGTTAATAATATTTGACTGTTCTATTTTTAGCCCGACAGTCTAAAAATAGATTCCGCCCAATGTCAAAAAATAGAGGTCCATCTATTTTTACCAACATGACCAATCATCCATAAATAGCATCCTGCAACTCATAGACCATGATCCATATGTCTAAAAATAGACATAGTCTAAAAATAGACTTTGCGCCAAAAATAGATTGCGGGCCCACTTAGTGAAGGCGACTTCTTTTCACTAAGCTCCATGATCTTGTTGCATTTTCAACACGTTGATTAGACCAAAAGACATATTTTGATATGCGTAAGTGCCCCATTTGGTTCTGAATGTGGTTTTCAATTGATCATTAGGATGAACCAACACTTGGTTGTAACCAGAGAAACCATCTAAGAAAGACATTAATTCTGATCCTGCAACTGCCTGCAATATTTACTCCATAGGAGGCAAAGGAAAATTATCTTTTTGGCAGGCTTTGTTAAGATTTCGAAAGTCAATGAAAATTCTAATGTCTTCGTTCTTCTTTCTAATGGGAACCATATTGGAAACCCATTTAGAATGTCGAACAGGAAAAATAATTTTTGGCTTTCAATAATTTATTGAGTTCAGATTTGATCTGATTTTCTAAATTGGGATGGATCTTTCTCAGCTTCTATTGGACAATTTTTTCATCATTTATCATTGGGATAGTATGTTGGATGATAGAAGTGTCATAAGTTTTGAGTTCATCGTAGTTCCAAGAAAAGACACTTTTGTATTATTTTAAGAGACGAACATATGCTAATTTTTCTTCAGGAGCTAGACCAAGGCCTAGGTTGATATTCTGTGGTTTGGTATCAGTTCCTAGGTTTACTAATTCATAATTCAAAGTTTAACTTTGCAGTTTTGAATTGGTAGATATTTTGAATCGATCTTTCAAATCATAAAGGTCTTCTAACTTGACTACTGACTTTGGCATAGCATTATTAGTGCTATCTTGTTGCAATTTTCTGTCATGTTGGTCCTCATCAATTATCTGATTGGTGTAAGATCCTTTAGATGTGAGGAAGCTTACAATATCAGGATCATCATTGAAAATCCTCCAATTGGTAATGTTATTAGGAATCAAGGGTCTAAAGATTAATTCGATTGAAAATCGATCAGGGCTATAGTCTTTTGAAGGAATGAGCTTGGAAGCTACATTAGCTAGGAGGTCTGCACTAGCATTCTGGATTCTAGGAATTGATGAAATATTGAATGCTATAAAGTGTTCAGTCAGATATTGAACTAAAGATTGATAATGCTTTAAATGACCTGATAAACAATGTATAGTATTGCGTACCTGTCTGATTACAATTTCAGAATCTCCGGAAACTTGTAGATATTTGATGTCTAATCCGATTGCTTTGTATAATCCTTGGACTAAACCCTCATATTCTGCGGTATTATTGGTGCAGTCGAACTTGAGTCTATAAGTTAGCATACTTTTGTTTCCCTCTGGACTAATCAATACGCATCCTACTCCTGCTCCTTCATTAGACTTAGAACCATCAAAAAATAACTTCCAAAATAAATATTTATTTACAGGAGTATCAACAAAATTAATGCATTTAGAACTATCTGTTTGAGAAAAATTTTCTATTTGAGATAAAACAAAATGTTCTAAGTAAGGTGAAGTATGAGCATTGAAATTTCCTAAGAAATAATCAACTGAGTAATTGCCAATGATATTATTGCTGTATGCAACCGGTTTATTTTCTCCTTCCAGTTCTGTTACTATGTATTTCTGATGTTTTTCTCGCTCAACCTTTATCTGATTTGGTTTACCATTGTAAGGAAGCCACATGTGCGACCAATCAGTTGCAAAGTATCCATGAATTTTTTTTGACCAATCTCTGCTAAGAATTAAGCCATAAAATTCTGGAATATCTGCAACTAAAATGTATAACTTGACATACCTTTGGATTAGATGACAGCCTTATGGTAACCTGATTTAATTCGCCAATCACTTCAACTTGCAATCGATATAACTGAACTATGCGCACAACTGATTTTTGTGGTTGAATGTTCAATTTTGCACATATTGATTTTGGTAGAATATTAGATGAAGCTCCAGAATCCACTAAACAATTATGCAAATTTTTATTGAAAACTTCTTAAGTAAGAAGAAATGGAGGAGTATGAGATCTCGACCTTCCTCCAATTAAAGAGATATTTTCTATATCAACTTTACTAATCGCATTAGTTGGAGGTCTTCCCATCTTGTTGGAAGCTTGAGAGATTTCGGGATTAGGCAAAGGTTTTTCTGGTACAACATGTAATTCTTTCAAAAGTACCTTTTGCTGGTGTTTTAACTTGCTCAATTCATAAAAAATGATGTTAGCCCTAGTATTCTTCATGTCATCTATGATATTATATTCCATTTCATCCAAAAATATTGGTGTTTTTTATTGAGTTGATGAATCTGTTTGGACTGGGCTAGTTTGAGTTGCTTTGGATGTCGTTTTCTTGGATGCAATTTTATCCTTAGTCATTGCGCTTGCGCTCTTTGGATTAGGAGTAGGTTGAGGAGGATCAAGTTGATTTCTACTTCGAGTGCTAACGGGGATGCTTCTTGATATTCCTCATCTGGGAGGATGAAATCCCACAGACCTTGTACCTCTACAACTTCTTCTTCATCGGTAGTTTCTTCAGTAGCAGTCTCCTCTACTTCTTCTTCTGATTTAGCATTTGTGATAGCATTTGGCAGTTTTGAATCAGTTGAAGGGTTTCTTTTATAAGGCTTGAAAGACTTTTTAGAAGATGTTTCTGCCACTTGTTTCTTAATGTCAACCATTTCGTTGGACATGGTTTTCAAAACTTTTTGCAATCCTTCTAAATCGAATGGATCTTTCGATTGTTTTTTCTTGGGGTCTTCCTTAAAAGTAACCTTCTTGGATTTTCGTTCTTCTATCGCATTTTTCTTTTCTAAAGCAATGATACGTTTCTCTACTGCTATTGCTTCCTTCATATTTTCTGCTAAAGTTGTTTTTTTAGCCCTATAAACGAAGATTGCTATGTTTTATGGTAAAGTTGAGATGTACCATTCACTTCGCACTTCTTCACTAGGCTTGGAAGCAGTAGGAATTTTATTTAACAATTTATTGAAACGTGAATTAAAATCCTTGATAGGTTCTTTTGACTCAGCTCTAAGATTAGATAGGTCATTTATCGGTGTTGCTGTAGACCTGTCATCACCAAACTTAGTCAAAAATTGATCTTGGAAGATATCCTAACTAGTGATAGATCTAGATGGTAATGAAAAATACCATCATCCAGCTGCTCTTTGTAGAGTATAGGGAAAAATTCGGACAACAACTTCATTAGCAACTCCATTGAGATTTATGGATAACATAAAATTATTTATATGCTCTTCCGCTAGCATGCCTGCTTCAGGATTAAACTTAGGTAGCCATTTTTCAGGATGGGTTGGTAATTGACTCAAGGGCGCAGGCATTAAAACTGCCCCTAGATTATTCCATGGAGATTGAGCCATCACTGAACTACTAAAAGAGGAAAGTGCAGAAGACGATCCCTGCGGTTGGGAAGATGAGGATATTATGATTCCAGATGCTTGAGAAGGAGATGTGGAAGTTCCAGTGGACTGACAGACAATAATCTGAAGTGGAGGGGTGGATGGTTGACTTCGCGGTGAAGAGGTTGAGATGGATGATGATGATGAAAGAGTCTCGCTATCAGACCCTTTAGGTGATTTCCTTGCTCTCTTCCTTGTAGGTAGAGGTAATTCAGTTGGTTGAATGCCAAGCTTTTCGCTCTGTAATCTAGTAAGGGGATGAGCATGATTATATTGCGAAGTCACACTGCCTTGAGATTTATCAGATATTTGAGGTGATATTGAAAATCGCTAAAGTTTATGAATCAAATATTCAACTTCAGGAGGTTCAATAGCAGATTATTCTGAAAAGTCAGGGTTTGTGGCAGTGTCTGTTGTTCTTTCGACTTCTGGTTCTAGATTTAAAAATTCTAAGTGCGATGGAGAAGTCGGGGGAGATGGTGAGGGTGATTTACTCTCAGAATGGTATTTAGATTTTGACTTACTTTCCATTCATAGTTCGGGGCCCTCCTTCTAGCGCCAAATATGTTGAAGCCCCGAAAATCGGGTCTACAACAAGGGGGATACCCACCCGGTCCAGACCTTGATTGGAAGCTCCTTTTCCATTTGGTATAGTGGGTTCAACTGGGGATAATGGGACCAGTTTCCCAATATGTGTGTGTGTGTTGAGAATTGATATTTCCTTTCTAAAAAGTTCCTAGGTGAAATGCTTTTATTCTATTTCTAATCTAATAACATGAAAATTATATTGTAATTAAACATACATATCTAATTCTAAACAAACCCGGGATGTAATCTTTCTATTATGTGATCTAAAATGATTTCAAATAACAATTGGTAATAAATATCATTCAACTATTATAAGAAAATAATTCAATAAAGATAAACCACTTCGTATAAAAAGTTAGACGAAACAGTTGTGAAAAACATATCACATAATAAGCTACTCATATATTAAGCACAAATAAATAGCTATCACCGTGAAAAAGTGCCAAATGATAACTCAAGAATTCAAGCATCAATATATAAACAACTGAACATAAATATCACTTTAACACAAAGGTAGAAATAGTTAAGAGATAAAAGTACCATTTATAACTAGTTCTACTCATGAGCTTCAAGCAATAATGACTTATCTCTTCTTAATCCAACATCCACTAAGAGTACAAAAGTGCAACATCAGTAGTAGATATTAAACGTAGATATCAATAGATCCTATTCCATTCATTCATCAAAACCTCCTCTGAGGGTGCAAAAGTGCATGTTCTAAGGACAAGTTTTTGACAAATTTCAGGACCTTTCTCTAAATGCACGAGAAGGGTTTAAATACTACTAACTAAATCTAAAAATAATTTATTACAAAAACATAGGATACGGTTTAAATGACCATCCTCTTTTTAGGCAAAAAAATAAAGCAAAACTAATACTAAATCTAAAATTAAAATTTAACAACTAAATACTTGTGAATCTATTCTTTGGAATTGCAAGCGTTCAGTATTGATTTGAGAAGAGTAGGCTGGCCGACTTCAGACTTTAATTGTCCCGTGAAAATGGAATCGGCAAGAGCTGGCGCCATCTTCTCAGCAGAATTGATGATACATTTGAGAGTCATGCACTCGCTGTGTGGTTTTACCAGACACGCCTAGTAAGAATCCCAATTTAACTTTGTTAATCTTTTAATTGATTCTGCCTTTTCTTGAGCCTTATGTCTCCAGTCTGTCTGCAATTGCTGTGCTTTTGGTAGGTACCCTGGAGTAGTTTCTGAGATCAGATTTGCCTTGTGCAAATTTTCATTTATACAATCAATAATATTTCTTGCTGCTGTGGCTGCTTCTTCTGTCGCTTGCTTTTATTTCCTGATTTGTGCATCCCAATTATTAAAGAGCATTTCTTTATGATTGTCATTGATTATTGGTGTACCTGCTCTTTTCCCCTCCTCTGTTTCTTGCCAAGCCAAATAGTCAGTTACTCTTTTATCAGTTAAATCATAATCATGTCATAAGTCTACGACATTATTAGTGAGTTTATCACTTTCTTTACAATAAGAGTTCCACTGTGATATTCTTTGGCATAATATTTCCTGTTGCTGTAGTAGTTGATCATTTAAGGAAATAGACTCTGTGATAAATTCTGTAAACTTGAGATCATCCTTGTGCATCTCTTGCATAACCTTTAGCTTTTTTTCCTTTTCAGCCAAACTGTTCTGATATCCTATCTGCATTCGTTGGAAGTCTTGTTGTAATTTTTCAAGTTGTTTCTATGCTTCATTGTTAGCATTGGCTTGTTGCAGCTATTGTTGCAAGACCTATACTTGATATTCTTTCTCATTCAGTAATTTCCGTACCTCAGATGCTTTATCAATGGCTGCAGAGGCATATGCTCCTATGATCTGAGATAATTTAGTGAGATTTTCAGTTGGATCAGTGGTAGGATCTTGCCATAGGACATCTAATTGTTCTGCATCATGAGAGAGCACATTTTCCAATTTCCTTTTCTTCCTTTGCCTTCTTACAACCGCCTTGTGTTGTGGACTATAGAATACATCAAGAGGAGGAATTTCCTCTATTTTGAGCATAAGTTCAGAGGATGGGGTAATGGGAATATGTTCCATTTAGGAGACATTGGTAGTTATTTCTGTGATTATATTTTTTGTTATCTGTACATTACTCATAGGTGTCTGTGTGTTCTGTCCTTCAATATTAATCAAATCATTGAATGTCTCCCATTCCTTATCTAACTCAGTTCTGACTGATGGTTGCTGTACAATGAGAGGGGGAAGATTTAACTGTGGAGAGGTTAAAACCTGTTGCTGTGAAAGCTCTTTTGAGTGGGCAGTATCTCTTACTGACCCTTCACTTTTATCATGGTCATTATCAGACCTCTTAGAGTGTCAAGAGGTTTCTCTCCTGAACTTTGACTTAGACCTGTTTGTACCTGAACTTCCACTGAGACTGATACTAGGAGTTGGTTCCCTTGCGGGTTCCAAGCGTAATTTATCCAAAGGGATAGTATTTAACCTCCTTTCCCTGTATATCTTGAATTCTTGAAATTCTGCTGGAGGAAACCGTATTTGGACCGAATGTAGAATCTCTTTAAGTGTGCCTTTTTCTTGGAACATGTCATCAAAAAGATCATCTTCTTTAGAAAACACTCTTATCTTGACTGCAGTAGTGAAATTTTTAACAATATCATAGGGGTCGAATGGTCTTCTTGGAAACTTGAACAAACGTAAACATGTAATATTGTTTACTTCTTTAAATGCATGACCAAAATCAAATAGTGAAAAGGCCCCACAGGCCACAGGAAATTGTGGCCAGATAGCCTTCTTTTTTTCCTTCAAATCTTTAGTCAAACCTCCTTCTCCGCAGGTTTGATAAGCAATTTCACGGGCCATGAGTTTATCAGGAACATACAAAGCTAAAACATGAGGAGAAGCAAAACTTCCAAATACCCTAACATATGTAAAAAATTCTTCTCCAAACCATCTCGCAACAGGAAGTATGTCTACCTTTGCTTCAGGAGAAAACCTTGGAGCGTATTTATCATATAACATTTTGTACAGGGGCAACATGATTCCATGAAAAATCTTGTAAAAATAAGGAATGAATTTTGAATCCCATAATTCTTTGTGATGAAAATGAATGGGTATGGGATCTTGAGTTGTCCATTTCCAACCCATTAAAGGAAACTTAGAAACATAACAGATTGAATCCATCACATAAGCAGATAAGTAAAAAGGGGGATAAATTCTCTGAGAAACAGTTCTTTTAGACCGATAATTCAAAATAGCCATGGCTAAGTTGTTAGATAATATTTTAGCCCAATCCACAATAGTAGCATTAACAGCAACATTCAATAACGATAGCCATTCAGATGAAAACTTATTAATTTTTGGCTTTCCAAAAAGCCTACAGAGCATAGCAGCAGAAAAGCAATATGGAGAAGTGAGAGAACCAGTACTATACATACCGTGTTTATCCTTCTTTAATGGTTCGTCTCTCCTTGACCAGTCCTTGGTGCATTCTGCCAGGTTTTAATTTTCTTTGGAAAAATTTTCCATGAACTGTTTGTTATAAATTTCCTGTGGCTCCGGAAAATGATACATGAGTCTCAAATCTTATGGAGTAAATGAGCCAATGAGCTCTTGACCCTGAGTCTTAAACTGTCTGTTTGTAATATCAGTACTGTCGAGTACCCATTTAACCATGTCTGTGTATGGAATAATTTTAGGTCTCGCTGCTATTCGGTGTAAGAATGAACAAGCTAGCTCTGTAATGGATGCATCAAAAGACCCATGTGAGCCTGCAGTAGCTGTAACCTCCATTACTCTGGGGTTCTCTTCCTCAAGTAGATTATACATGCCCTCCCAAGTAGTAATACCAGCATATTTGTTACAGGCGGTGTCTGTATACAGGGGCATCATTTCTTTATCTTCAGAACTCAAAGTCTGGTCTTTCTTTCCCATAATACCTTGAATACTGCTTTGTATAGTTCTCTGTTCTTCACTCCTGCAGTTTACGAATTAAGTGAGAATAATGATAGGAAAAAGGTGACGGGAAGGTTTTAAATGCTAAAGACGTATAAAATATACCACCTTACGTGAAATAGCTCTTCGATCAGAACGAAACCATTTTTCATTAATGAGTGACAACCAATTCATTGATTAACATTAAAGCGCATAACCAGATCTCGATTTATGGAAAGTTTTTTTTTTCTCGTATAATGAGCCTTTAAATATCTGTGATAAGGCGATCTGTGATTTGCTTCGCAATATCGCAAATTGCAGTATCGCAGATCGCAATCTCGTAGAATTGCAATATCACAATACCGCAATATCATAACATCGCAATATCGCTGGATCGCAATATCGCAAAATCGCAAGATCGCAAAATCGCCAGAGCGTATCAAATGACAAGTTTCTGTTAATGTGTTTTTCTGCGAAACGCGATTTGCAATATATGTTATCGCACATCGGATATTTGAGGTTTTTTAGTGTAAGATATGACATTTGAAGCACACGATGCAATTGAATGTTCTTTTAGTGCGTAGTTTCACATCACGATCTCGCAATTTTTAGAATTCCGCTTATAAGGAGGCATTCATTACCTTTTTGTGATGTGATATTCGTTAAAGAATGATTTTTATTCTATTCTATCATAAAACTTAAGTTTTTTGGATTTTTCAAGGAATATTCTCCTAAGTTTATGATAGTAGGTTTTATTGAAAAAGGAAATACAAGCACTAATCAATTTTTAAAATTTTTTGAATAAGGGTCTCCACTTATTTAGTATTAGTGATAATACTAAATAAGAAGGAGGGTTGTTGCGGGCCACAACAATTGGCGATTCACTTGGAAGAACCAATTATCTCTCCTTTTCTTTTGAATTTTCTAAACTTTAAAAATAGAAAATTTTTCAGAAAATAAAACTTTATTATAGAAAGACAAAGTACATTATGCTTTTATCTATCAATGATATTTCGTTTCTTCTATATTCAACTTTGACTATTTACTTCCTCAAGCTAGTCCTTGTATCTATATCAATCACTACTTAGTTTACAGAGATAAAAATAAAGACTTCTCTGTAAATCAGTTTTAAATATGCTCATTTGTCGTAGGTAGAGCCTCTGCTACCAGCAAGCGTTTATAGCCTCGACAGGGTTACCTGTTAACCAACAATGATTCTGTATCCTGCTTAGATAAATATACAATTTTTAAAGAGAAATCCATATCCACACTTATTGCTTTTTTCTTTTTTATCCTTAAAGAACAATGTCTTGGTTTGGTAGCCAGTTTATGACAGTGCCATTCACTTGATTTATAACTTTTCTAAACAAGCTGGCTCGTGATGAGACCCCTTGCCTTTCGATTGCAACAATCTTGAGTCATTGCCTTGTTGTGGTATGCAGTATTGGAAAAGTCAGCAAGCTATAATATCTATGATCATGATAAGTTGGCTCGTGATGAGAACTCTTACTCTTTAAGTTAAAGTGTATCATTGGATTATTCCCTGAACGTTGTAATTTTCTAGGTAGGTAAGAAGTCATTGTTTCCTTAAGATAACTCTGGACGACAATATTGTTGAGAAAAATACTAAGAGGGGAGGGGTGAATAAGTATTTAGGGCTGAACAATTTTTCTTTTCTTTTCTTAAAACATATGTTACAGTACAACATTCACCATGTACGTTCAGAAATCTTATTATGTCGTTACTAAGAGCATTACATCAGATAAGAATTAAGCATGAACAGAAATAACATAACAAATCATCAAACATAACGATCACATATGAACACCAGGATTTAAGGTGGAAACCCAATTCAGGAGAAAACTACCGATGCTGTAATCTCAGTCTTCAATATTTATTATAGAGAAAAACTTCTTACAATATATGCTGGTGCAGACTTATACCAGCACGCAGACACCCACCTGCAGAAGGCTACAACCTTCTCTCATTTACCAGCCTCTCCTGGAAGGGAGCAACTACCCCCTGCTCTCGTTTACCAATTCCTACTGGAAGGGAGCTACGACCCCCTGTCTGAAGGCTTCAACCCTCAGCACCACTGCATACCATGTTTCATCAATTTTCATACTGGATCCACCAGTGTCCATACGACATTCCTTGCCGGTCACAAGATTTATGTATTTTCTGTATACTCACCTCAGTTCTTCATAATTTCGTCCATCATTCAAACCAGAGATTCATCATCGTCAGATCATTATGTTCATGGGTGCATCGAAGTGTTGGATTTATCAGTTAAGAACAGAGCTCGCCCATACATATATTCTTTTTAGAAATTTTCATTCACCACCTTTTCCATGCACTCACTCCTTCATAATACTCATCACCTTATATAGTTTTCGCCTTCATTAAAACCTTGGGTAAAAACCATTTAATTGTTAATGGTATTTGTGGATGGTATTCCTTTTAGTTTATCCCAAGGGGCTCTTTGAATTCTTTTTAATCTATTTATTAATTGACAAATAAATCTATTTACAACTGTTGAATTCCCAAGCCTTCTAACTAATGTTTAACCCTTTGAGCTTCATAAAATATCCAATGCTTTTTAAACAAATTAACCTTTGACCCCAGAGCCCAAAAATATAGTCAGGTCCGCTCTCTAGATCAATGGTATATATCGCTTTTCGCCATAATAAATATTTAATTTAAACCATCTTGGTTGAGCCCGCAAACAATAAAGTGAAAAGGACCAATTAAAATAATTCAAATTGGGCCCACATATATGATCAGCGACCCAATCACATTTCCACTCGTACTATGATTAATATTCTTTCATTTTCATTATCATCCATGCCTCTTCATCAAGCGATCGCCGTTCGATGGCTTCCCTTCAGATCAACGGTGTACAACAATATCGCTGGCCGTCCTGGGTCGATTGTTAACGTGCGATGGCGTGCAGTGATGGCGGTTTTGCAGGGACGCGTGTCAACACCTCTATGGAATCGCTCCCCATCCAAGAAATACTACCTATCGTCAAAAGGTGGTGCGATGAAACCCGAAAACCACCTTTACTATTCATTCGTAGTTTTTAAACAGTGATCAACCATCTAATCAAATTCCTGCTCCGTACTCCAAGTTCCGTTTGCATATATATATGAATTCTGCCCTTTATGTGTAATTAACCAAGGTTCCATTTATCTATTAATCTGCCCCATCTCTAAAGCATAACTTTGCTTTAAGAATTCTTCCTCAGGTTATATATATATATAATGTGCCCTCTACATACAAAACCCGTCTGTGGCTCACTGTACCGTGACCTTAGTAACCCGATATCGTATATAACTTCACAAATCTCCTCCTTCCATAGAATCTAGATGTTCTGAGCAACACACTCACGCTTTTCACAATTCAAGCTGTCTATACGGGCATAATCCCATCTGTCAGTAACACATGATTGGACTCAAATATTCTGTTGAATATATAAGTCATGGAGAGTTTAGAACCAATCCCTTATCATCATATACAAATGAATAAGAGTTTCACTCACTCTTCTCAATTTGCCAGGTTTTTTATTGCTCTATCTCTGGACAACTCTGCTTCAATTCACTGCTTGTCCCTGTTCCTTGATCAATACTACTCTTTGTAGCTCAAACTGTAGATGCATTCTTTCTCTATTCTTCTCTGCTACATTTAGATACCAATTATTTTTCCACATCCTTTGCCATCAATGAAAATATTTCCAACAATCTCCCCCTTTGGCATTGATGGCAATACTCATCCTCTGAAAATCATATAGAAACCCTTTGTTGCTTTTCCTCCCCCTTTGACATCAATAGAAAAGAGGTGACAATACCATGCTCCCCCTGAGATCATGCTATAAGCCAACAATGCATCCTTTTCATATGACCAATGCTCCCCCTTAGCCTGTACATTCAACAGTACCTTACAACCAATTTAATCTTCTGAATTTAAGTAGACCTGATCCTCTGCATGATAGAGACTACTCCCAGTTTCTGTCTGAGATATTCGAATGCTTCCCTGGGTAGAGGTTTGGTAAATATATCAACAACTTGTTCTTTGGAGGAAACATACTCCAATTTCACCTTTTGTTCAAGCACTTGTTCACGTAAGAAGTGATACTTGATGGGAATGTGCTTGGTCTTGGAATGCATAACAAGATTCTTTGAGATACTGATGGCACTTGTATTATCACACATAATGGAGATAGGGGGTGAACATTGGATTTGAAAGTCTTGTAGGGTTTGCATCATCTAGAGAAGTTGAGTGCAACATGATGCAGCAGCCACATATTCTGCTTCTGTTGTAGATAAGGAAATGGAGCTTTGCTTCTTGCTGAACCATGATACTAACCGGGGCCCCATATAGAATGCACCACCACTAGTGCTTTTCCGATCATCAACACTTCCAGCCCAATCTGCATCAGTGTATGCATGAAGAGTAAGATCAACATTCTTTGGATACCATAGTCCAAAGTCTTGATTTCCTTGTAGATATTTGAATATTATTTTCACAGCCTGAAGATGAGACTCTTTTGGATTAGCTTGGAATCGTCCAAAAATCCCAACTGCATGCATGATGTCTAGTCTTGTCCCAGTGAGATAAAGTAGACTTCCTATCATAGATCTGTATTCAGGTTGATTCACCGTGGGGGAATCATCATTAGAACTGAGATTACATCCATTTATCATTGGTGTACTTACAGGTTTGCAATCTTCCATGCCATACTTCTTCAGGATTTGCTTGAGGTACTTTGCTTGTGATAAGAATATACCATCTGTTGTTTGTTGCACTTGCAAGCCAAGAAAGAATGTTAGTTCCCCAAGTAAAGACATTTCAAATTCTTGTTGCATATCAGAAGAAAATTTCTGACTCATAGATTCTTCATTACTTCCAAAAATGATATCATCAACATATACAACCACAATCAACAGTTTGTCATTTTCAGTTTTTGTGTATAAGTTGCTATCAACAGACCCCTTTGAAAATCCTTGTTGATGAAGATATTTGTCAAGACGATAGTACCATGCCCTTGGAGCTTGTTTGAGACCATATAAAGCCTTTTTAAGTCTACAAACAAGTTTTTCATCATTTCCCAAAATGAATCCTTCTGGTTGTTCTATATAAATTTCTTCTTCTAAGTCATCATTTAGAAAGGCAGATTTAACATCCATTTGATAAACTTTGATTTGTTGGAAGCTTGAAAAAGCAAGAAACATTCTTATGGCTTCAAGTCTAGCTACAGGAG
The DNA here is from genome assembly GCA_034641835.2 of Pinus albicaulis. Lineage (NCBI taxonomy): Eukaryota > Viridiplantae > Streptophyta > Pinopsida > Pinales > Pinaceae > Pinus > Pinus albicaulis. The sequence continues at coordinate 229,668,922 of CM076574.1, forward strand.
CAAAAGTTTCTTCAAAGTCTATACCTTCTTTTTGAGCATACCCCTTGCAAACAAGTCTAGCTTTATTTCTTACAACATCCCCATTCTCATTTAACTTGTTTTTGAATATCCATTTAGTTCCAATGACATTTTTGTGATGAGGTCTTGGTACTAATTCCCAAGTATGATTCTTTTCAATTTGATCAAGCTCTTCATTCATGGCTTGAATCCAACATTCATCTTTGCTAGCTTGACTGACATTGTGAGGTTCAATAGTGGACAGAAATTCCAGATTGCTAGAATATCCCGCTATAGTCCTTCTTGTTTGTACACCTGATCCCTTTTCTCCCAAAATTTGAGATTCTGGATGATTCTTTTGAACATATCTGGATGGAGATTTTTCAGATAAATCATCTTCTGGTTTTTCATTGGGTTCACTGTTTATATCATCCTTATTTGATATAGATGGATATGTGTCATCATCATCTTCATCTGTTGTTTTCTTTTCATCTTTTGGAGCTACAGGAGTCTCATCAATAACAACATCAATGCATTCAAAAATATTCTGAAGTCTTTTATTGTAACATTTATATGCCCTACTCCTAGAGGAATAACCAAGAAATATTCCTTCATCTGCTCTAGGTTAAAACTTGCCAAGATTTTCATCATTGTTCTTGATAAAGCATTTGCTTCCAAAAATTCTAAAATGCTTTATAGTGGGAGGATTACCATACCAGAGTTCATATGGAGTTTTATCACTATTTACACGAACATGTGTCTTGTTGAGAATGTTTACTGCTGTATGTGCTGCTTCTCCCCAAAATGTGTCAGGTGTTCCGGAATCATCAAGCATAGCTCTAGCCATTTGTTGAACTATTCTATTCATTCAATCTGCAACACCATTTTGTTGTGGAGTGCCAGCTATAGAAAACTGTCTTTTTATGCCATGTTGTTCACAAAATTCAAGGAATTCATTTGATGTATATTCTCCTCCTCGATCAGATCTAAGACACTTGATTTTTAGATCTAATTCATTTTCAACTAGTGCTTTAAATATCTGAAATTTCTCAAATTCTTCATCTTTGTGTTTAAGCAACCCAATCCAACACATTTTGGAGAAATCATCAATGAATAAGATATAGTATTCTTCACCACGTGGTGAATTTTTCCTCATGGGTCCACATATGTCAGTATGAATGAGTCCAAGAGGCTTACTTGATGATCCTTCCTTGGCATTAAACTGTACTCTGGTTTGCTTACCAAATTGGCAAGATTTGCATATGATATTTTCAGGAAGAGTAATATTGGGAAGATCACGAACAACTTTAAGTCTGCTTGATTTGTTGATTTGAGAGAAGCTCAGATGCCCCAACCTTCTATGCCATAGCCAATTTTCTGAATATTTACTCAAATAACATTGTTCTTTGGGGTTCTTCAATATATACAGGTTGTTTGGAGTTCTATTTCCTTTTATAATTGCTTTACCTGTATCAAGATCACGTACCACACATTATTTTGAACTAAAGACCACTTCAGTTCCTTGATCACACATTTGACTTACACTTAACAAGTTATGCTTTAATCCATCCAAATACATAACTTCATTAGCTTTCACCTTTTCTTTTAGAAAAACAGACCATTTTCCCTTAATGACCACAGGAGTGTCATTTCCAAATGTAACATTTTTTTCCTTTTCTGGAGCACTATATGCAAGAAGTTTGTCTTTATCACCTGTCATGTGTCTTGAGCATTCACTATCAATATACCATTGGTTTTCTTCATCTTCTGCAAATAATGCTATGCCACAATTTTCAACTTGTAATTCCTTCTTTTTCCATACTTTGGAGCTTGAAGGAACATGTTCTTTTGGCTGAACTTTGCTCCTGCATTTAGATTCTTCATGGCCAAAGTTATTGCAATAAGCACATTCAACTTCATTTTGAAGAGGAGAAAAGTTGTTATAGGTATTCTTCTTTGTTTCAATATCAATCCTTTTCTTTCTTGCTTCTCTTGTCATGATGGTTTTATATGCAACACATTGAACAACTTTATGACCAAAATTGTGACATGAGAAACATTTTCCATTGAAGAAGAAATTTCTGCGATCATAAAATCTTCTATATGAATTTACTTGTTGATTGGTGTTTCTTTGAAAGACATTCTTGTTAGTGTTCTTTGAATTGAGATGATCATGATTTATCTGTAAAGATTCTTTATTCCCTTGCTGAGTGGCAGCATGTTGTAGACCAGCTGTAACTGTTTTTAGATAATTTGGTGCTGAAACCTGAGAAGATTCTCCAATATATCCAAGACCTGTCTTTATAAGAGGAGAACGTTGTACCTTGATAATCTCATCTAATGTTTCAGATCCTTTAGCAAATCTAAGATTCAGAGTTTTTACTTTCTCAAGTTCTTTTCTTAGACTTACTACTTCACACTCTAATTTCTCATTGTGTTTCTCTTTTTCTTCAAGCTGATTTTTCAGAGTTTCTATGGTTATTTTACTCTCTTCTAAGCATATTTTGAGTTTATTGTTTTCATCAAGAAAATCACTGTCTTCTAGAGCATCCACAAAAGTATCCTTTTCTTCTCTAGATTCTTTTTCAAATGCCATGAGAAGTCTAGGATCTTGTTCACATTCTTCCTCACTATCAGATAACCCATCACTGTCTTCATGAGTATAGTAACTCTTTCTAGTGCTAAAACGATTCTTATTCCTTTTTGCTACTTCCTTCCCTTTTTTATGTGTTTCTTTATAAGGACACTTAGTAGCATAATGACCAACTCTTCCACAATCAAAGCATTTGAAAGGAAGCTTACCTCTGAACCGTCCTGTGCAAAGTTGAATTTTCTTTACAAAATTTATCTCATCTTCTTCCGAGATATATCCTGATCCTTCTGATTTTTGTACCTCCTTCCCTTTTTTAGAAGTACTGAAGACTGCCTCTTTGACTTCAGATGGTCCTCCTCTTCTCATTTCATATGCAGTTAGTATGCCATGAAGTTGTACCATAGTAAGATTTTGAAGATCCTGCTTTTCTTCAAGAGCTAAAACTTTTGACTAAATTTTTTTCGTTAGTGATCTTAAGACTTTCTCAACCAAAGTAGATTCAGTTATAGTTTCTCCCAGATTTCTCATACGATTTACAATATCATCAAGACATAAGAAGAAATTTGCAATGCTTTCCTCATTCTCCATTTTTAGATTCTCATATTGAATTCTGAGAGTTTGGAGTTTAGCACTTTTTACCTTTGCATCACCTTCATAACTTAGAATGATTTTGTCCCATATTTACTTTGTTGTATTTAGCTGCATGACTTTGAAATTTTTTGATTCAGTTAGACTTCCCAATAGAGCATTGACCGCCTTTGCATTTTTTTCATAATTATTTCTTTCCGTCGAATCTGTTGGTACTGCAGCTAGATATTGATATCCTTGTTCAACAATTGCCCATACATCTGCTCCCAGAGACTGAAGATAGGATCTCATCCTTGTTTTCTAGAAAATTAAATTGTTTCTGTTGAAGAGCGGAGGCCTGATAGATGTTGTTCCATATTGGTTACTCATCTTGCTTGATATTCCTTCTAGCGGCTAAGATTTTCATAAGGACCTGCTCTGATACCAATTGTTGAGAAAAATACTGAGAGGGGAGGGGTGAATCAGTATTTAGGGCTGAACAATTTTTCTTTTCTTTTCTTAAAACATATGTTACAGTACAACATTCACCATGTACGTTCAGAAATCTTATTATGTCGTTACTAAGAGCATTGCATCAGATAAGCATTAAGCATGAACATAAATAACAAAACAAATCATCAAACATAACCATCACATATGAACACCAGGATTTAAGGTGGAAACCCAATTCGGGAGAAAACCACCACTGCTGTAATCTCAGTCTTCAATATTTATTATAGAGAAAAACTTCTTACAATATATGCTGGTGCAGACTTATACCAGCACGCAGACACCCACCTGCAGAAGGCTACAACCTTCTCTCATTTACCAGCCTCTCCTGGAAGGGAGCAACTACCCGCTGCTCTCGTTTACCAGTTCCTACTGGAAGGGAGCTATGACCCCCTGTCTGAAGGCTTCAACCCTCAGCACCACTGCGTACCATGTTTCATCAATTTTCATATTGGATCCACCAGTTTCCATACGACATTCCTTGCCTGTCACAATATTTATGTATTTTCTGTATACTCACCTCAGTTCTTCATAATTTCTTCCATCATTCAAACCAGAGATTCATCATCGTCAGATCATTATGTTCATGGGTGCATCGAAGTGTCAGATTTATTAGTTAAGAACAGAACTCGCCCATACAGATATTCTTTTTAGAAATTTTCATTCACCACCTTTTCCATGCACTCACTCCTTCATAATTCTCATCACTTTATATATTTTTCGCCTTCATTAAAACCTTGGGTAAAAACCATTTAATTGTTAGTGGTATTCGTGGACGGTATTCCTTTTAGTTTATCCCAAGGGGCTCTTTGATTTCTTTTTAATCTATTTATCAATTGACAAATAAATCTATTTACAACTGTTGAATTCCCAAGCCTTCTAACTAATGTTTAACCCTTCAAGCTTCATAAAATATCCAATGCTTTTTAAAAAAATTAACCTTTGACCCCGGAGCCCAAAAATATAGTCAGGTCCGCTCTCCAGATCAACGGTATATATTTCTTTTCGCCATAATAAATATTTAATTTAAACCATCTTGGTTGAGCCCGCAAACAATAAAGTGAAAAGGACCAATTAAAATAATTCAAACTGGGCCCACATATATGATCAGCGACCCAATCACATTTCCACTCGTACTATGATTAATCTTTGCGCCTTTTCATTATCGTCCGTGCCTCTTCATCAAGCGATCGTCGTCCGATGGCTTCCCTCCAGGTCAACGGTGCACAACAATATCGCTGGCCGTCCTGGGTCAATCGTTAACGTGCGATGGCGCGCAGTGATGGCAGTTTTGCAGGGACGCGTGTCAACACCTCTATGGAATCGCTCCCCATCCAGGAAATACCACCTATCATCGAAAGGTGGTGGATGAAACCCAAAAACCACCTTTACTATTCATTCGCAGTTTTTAAACAATGATCAACCATCCAATCAAATTCCTGCTCCGTACTCCAAGTTTCGTTTGCGTATATATATGAATTCTACCCTTTATGTGTAATTAACCAAGGTTCCACTTATCTATTAATCTGCCCCATCTCTAAAGCATAACTTTGCTTTAAGAATTCTTCCTCAGGTTATATATATATAATGTGCCCTGTACATACAGAACCCGTCCGTGGCTCACTGTACCATGACCTTAGTAACCCGATATCGTATATAACTTCACAAATCTCCTCCTTCCACAGAATCTAGATGTTCTGAGCAACACACTCACGCTTTTCACAATTCAAGCTGTCTATACGGGCATAATCCCATCTGTCAGTAACACATGATTGGACTCAAATATTCTGCTGAATATATAAGTCATGGAGAGCTTAGAACCAATCCCTTATCATCATATACGAATGAATAAGAGTTTCACTCACTCTTCTCAATTTGCCAGGTTTTCTATTCCTCTATCTCTAGACAACTCTGCTTCAATTCACTGTTTGTCTCTGTTCCTTGATTGATACTGCTCTCTGTAGCTCAAATTGTAGATGCATTCTTTCTCTTTTCTTCTCTGCTACATTTAGATGCCAATTCTTTTTCCACATCCTTTGCCATCAATGACAATATTTCCAACAAATAGTAGATTTTTTTGGAAAGAAATTTTCTACAGAGAATCTTCATTTTGTTATTGATACTTTTCATTAGACTGATATAAAACAATTTCCCACTAAAAGTTGCTTTTTATCAAAATTTTCAAAGTTGAAACTAGTATCATTTCTAGGCCTAAATATTTTAACTGTATCTTTCAATAATAATGATCAATTTTCTAAAAGAATTCTTTTTATACAAGTGAAAAAACAAAATCTAAAAGAGAATTTGTATCTTTTTCATGAATTCCAAATGTAACCATTAACAACTGGTTTTATTATGAAAAATAATAAAAACTAATATACAAAATAGAAGAATGATCTCCTATGGAAAATATTTTTTGAGGATCTGTCCATTAACAGGTAAAGACTCTCTTTTTCCTGTTAAATCCTGTAACATAAAAGTAGATGGACCTATGATCTCTGCAATTTGGAAAGGGCCAAGCCACATTCGTTGAAATTTTGTATGTTCCCCTTTTTCCTCATGAGCCTTGTCCCATTTTAAAACTAGATCTCTGACCTGAAAGTCCTTTCTGGATATCATGTTTGAATCAAAAGAAGCTTTAACTAATGCTTGGTGATGAGCATGAGTTATTTTCGACTGTTCTCTTTGTTCTTCTAGCTTAATTATTTCCAGCTGTCTTAGTTGTAAGGAAGAAGTTGGTGCTTCATCAATATATTGAACTAAGGCCAAAGAAGGAATTGCTAGATGAGTTGGAAGAACCACTTCTTTCCCATAAACTAAATTAAAGGGAGAAATGCCAATGGAGGCTTTCTGTGTTATTCGATCTGCCCATAAAGCATATATTAAAGACTTATGCCAATTTTTATGATTTTGATCAATGGTTCGCTTAATGATTTTTATTAAGTTTTTATTTGTAGATTCAGCTAACCCATTCCCCTGTGGATAATACTTGGCAGAGTATTTAAGTTTGAAACCTCTCTTGAGTGCAAATTCAGTCATAGCATTACCAGAAAAATATGATGCATTATCAAACATTAAAGCAGAAGGTAAACCAAACTTGGTGATTATGAATTGATCTATAAACTCGATGATATGTTCGATATTAGCAGTCTTGAGAGGTACTACTTCTACCCATTTAGTAAAATAATCAGTTGATGTAATGATATACCTATGTTGCTTAGAAGAGTGAGGAACGATCTCACCTATTATGTCCAATCCCCATTGATCAAAAGGCTGTTCAACGTTGACTCGTTGTAACGACAATGATGGTTTATTTTGTCTTCCAGCAGCGGTTTGACAAACTTGAAATTTCCTTACGTAGCTATGTGAATCTTTGAATAATGTGGGCCAGTAATAGCCTGCGTGAAGGATTTTATGTGCAGTAGTATCTCCAACAATATGTCCACCTGTTGGCCCATCGTGAAGTTCCTGCAAGACTTTTTCAACTTCAGATTTCTCAAGACATCTAAGGAGAACAGAATCATAATTCATTCTAAAAAGAACATCATTCACAAGCTGATATTGTTTAGCCTTCAACCTTAGAGCTCTTTTCTTGGTGTAATTGAGATTTGGAGGAGCATATCCATTCTTTAGATAAAATATGATATCAACATATAATGATTCAACATTGTTTAGACTTACCTCATACATTTGTATCTCTGCAGATGGTTTTTCAGAAATAAGCGATGCTCCAGCTAGTATTTTGCAAAAGCCTTGACCTCTTACAATACTTGCTGGTTTGATTTCTACATCATATTCTTGTAAGGCAGTAACCCAATTGGCTCTTTTCTCACCCACATCTTTCTGAACTAAGAGATTTCTTACCACTGGAAACTGTACTATGATTTTTGTATGGGTTTTAAGTAGCAAAGGTCTGAAATATTTAATTGCTTTGAAAACAGCATAAGCTTGTTTCTCTACATCTAAATAATTCAACTCAACCCCCTGTAAATTTGAACTGAAGAAAGAAATTGGGGCTTCTGCCTTGTCTTGATTTTCTTGAGTGAGTATCGCAACATATGATTTATCAGAGGCAAATGTATACAAAATAAAAGGATCAGAAAAATTTGGAATTGCTAAATATGGAGCATTAACAATTGCTTGTTTGATCAGATTAAATGCTTCATATTCGTCTTGGCCCCATTTGAATTTTGAATTATTTTTAATCATTGCTTGTAAAGGAGATACAATTTTTGAAAAATCTGGCACAAATCTCTTTACAAAATTAATCTGGCCAAGGAAAGATTGCATAGCTTTCTTGTTGTGAGGTAAGGGTATTTCAGAAATCTCCTTGATTCTATCAGGATTAATATGAATTCCAGATTTTGAGACTATGAATCCAAGAAATTTTCCTTCACTTGATGAAAAAAAGGATTTTTTGAGGTTAAGTTAAATTCCATACCTTTGACAATGTTGAAAGATCTGTTTTAAGTCTTTAAGTTGATTGCTTCGTTTCTTGGAATATACAGTTATATCATCCAAGTAGATTACCACTGATTTGTTAACTAATCCTTTGAAGGCGATGTCCATGGCTCTCTGAAATGTGGCACCATCATTGATTATACCAAAAGGAATCTTTTGATATGCATAAGTGCCCCATTTGGTTCTGAATGTGGTTTTCAATTGATCATCAGGATGAACCAACACTTGGTTGTAACCAGAGAAACCATCTAAGAAAGACATTAATTCTGATCCTGCAACTGCCTGCAATATTTGCTCCATAGGAGGCAAAGGAAAATTATATTTTTGGCAGGCTTTGTTAAGATTTCAAAAGTCAATGAAAATTCTAATGTCTCCGTTCTTCTTTATAACGGGAACCATATTGGAAACCCATTTAGAATGTCGAACGGGAAAAATAATCTTGGCTTTCAATAATTTATTGAGTTCAAATTTGATCTGATTTTCTAAATTGGGATGGATCTTTTTCAGCTTCTGTTGGACAGGTTTTTCATCATTTATCATTGGGCTAGTATGTTGGATGATAGAAGTGTCATAAGTTTTGAGTTCATCGTAGTTCCAAGCAAAGACACTTTTGTATTGTTTTAAGAGATGAACATACGCTAATTTTTCTTCAAGAGCTAGATCAAAGCCTCGGTTGATATTCTATGGTTTGGTATCAGTTCCTAGGTTTACTAATTCATAATTCAAAGTTGAACTTTGCAGTTTTGAATTGGTAGATCTTTTGAATCGATCTTTCAAATCATAAAGGTCTTCTAACTTGACTACTGACTTTGGCATAGCATTATTAGTGCTATCTTGTTGCAATTGTCTGTCATGTTGGTCCTCATCAATTATCTGATTGGTGTAAGATCCTTCAGATGTGAGGAAGCTTACAATATCAGGAACATCGTTGAAAATCCTCCAATTGGTAATGTTATCAGGAATCGAGGGTCTAAAGATTAATTCGATTGAAAATCGATCAGGGCTATAGTCTTTTGAAGGAATGAGCTTGGAAGCTACGTTAGCTAGGAGGTCTGCACTAGAATTTTGGATTCTGGGAATTGATGAAATATTGAATGCTATAAAGTGTTCAGTCAGATCTTGAACTAAAGATTGATAATGCTTTAAATGACCTGATAAACAATGTATAGTATTGCGTACCTGTCTGAATACAATTTCAGAATCTCCGAAAACTTGTAGATATTTGATGTCTAATCTGATTGCTTTGTATGATCCTTGGACTAAACCCTCGTATTTTGCGGTATTATTGGTGCAATCGAACTCGAGTATGCAAGTTAGCATAATTTTGTTTCCCTCTGGACTAATCAATACGCATCCTGCTCCTGCTCCTTCATTAGACTTAGAACCATAAAAAAATAGCTTTCAAAATAAATATTTATTTACAGGAGTATCAACAAAATTAATGCATTTAGAACTATCTGTTTGAGATAAAATGGAATGTTCTAAGTAAGGTGAAGTATGGGCATTGAAATTTCCTTAGAAAGAATCAACTGAGTAATTGCCAATGATATTATTGTTGTATGCAACCGGTTCATTTTCTTCTTCCAGTTATGTTATTATGTATTTCTGATGTTTTTCTCACTCAACCTTTATCTGATTTGGTTTGCCAATGTAAGGAATCCACATGTGCGACCAATTAGTTGCAAAGTATCCATGAAGTTTTTCTGACCAATCTCTGCTAAGAATTAAGCCATAAAATTCTGGAATATCTGCAACTAAAATTTCGATAACTTGACATACCTTTGGATTAGATGACAACCTTATGGTAACCTGATTTAATTCGCCAATCACTTCAACTTGCAATCAATCTAACTGAACTATGCGCACAACAGATTTTTGTGGTTGAATGTTCAATTTTGCACATATTAATTTTGGTAGAATATTAGATGAAGCTCCAGAATCCACTAAAAAATTATGCAAATTTTTATTGAAAACTTCATAAGTAAGAAGAAATGGAGGAGTATGAGATCTCGACCTTCCTCCAATTAAAGCGATATTTTCTAGATCAACTTTACTAATCACATTAGTTGGAGGTCTTCCCATCTCGTTGGAAGCTTGAAAGATTACAGGATTGGGCAAAGGTTTTTCTGGTACAACATGTAATTCTTTCAAAAGTACCTTTTGCTGGTGTTTTAACTTGCTCAATTCATAAAAAGTGATGTTAGCCCTAGTCTTCTTCGTGTCTTCTATGATATTATATTCCATTTCATCTGAAATGATTAGTGTTTTTGATTGAGTTGATGAATCTGTTTGGACTGGGCTAGTTTGAGTTGCTTTGGATGTCGTTTTCTTGGATGCAACTTTATCCTTAGTCATTGAGCTTGCGCTCTTTGGCATAGGAGTAGGTTGAGGAGGATCAAGTTGATTTCTACTTCGAGTGCTAACCGGGGATGCTTCTTGATCTTCCTCATCTGGGAGGATGAAATCCCACATACCTTGTACCTGTACAATTTCTTCTTCATCAGTAGTTTCTTCAGTAGCAGTCTCCTCTACTTCTTCTTCTTATTCAGCATTTGTGATAGCATTTGGCAGTTTTGAATCAGTTGAAGGGCTTCTTCTATAAGGCTTGAAATAATTTTTAGAAGATGTTTCTGCCACTTGTTGCTTAATGTCAACAATTTCATTGGACATGGTTTTCAAAACTTTTTGCAATCCTTCTAAATCGAATAGATCTTTCGATTGTTTTTTCTTGGGGTATTCCTTAAAAGTAACCTTCTTGGATTTTCGTTCTTCTATCGCATTTTTCTTTTCTAAAGCAATTATACATTTCTCTACTGCTATTTCTTCCTTCATATTGTCTGCTAAAGTTGTTTTTTTAGTCCTATCAACGAAGATTTCTATGTTTGATGGTAAAGCTGAGATGTACCATTCACTTCGTACTTCTTCACTAGGCTTGGAAGCAGTAGGAATTTTATTTAACAATTTATTGAAACGTGAATTAAAATCCTTGATAGGTTCTTTTGACTCAGCTCTAAGATTAGATAGGTCATTTATCGGTGTTGTTGTAGACCTGTCATCACCAAACTTAGTAAAAAATTGATCTTGGAAGATATCCCAACTAGTGATAGATCTAGATGGTAATGAAAAATACCATGATCCAGTTGCTCCTTGTAGAGTATAGGGAAAAAGTCGGACAACAACATCTTCATTAGTAACTCCATTGAGATTTATGGATAACATAAAATTATTTGTATGCTCTTCCGCTAGCATGCCTGCTTCAAGATTAAACTTAGGCAGCCATTTTTCAGGATGGGCTGGTAATTAACTCAAGGGCACATGCATTAAGACTGCCACTGGATTATTCCATGGAGATTGAGCCATCGCTGAACTACTAACAGAGGAAAGTGTAGAAGACAATCCCCGCGGTTGGGAAGATGAGGATATTATGATTCCAGATGCTTGAGAAGGAGATGTGGAAGTTCCAGTGGATTTACGGACAATAATCTGAAGTGGAGGGGTGGATGGTTGAATTCGTGGTGAAGAGGTTGAGATGGATGATGATGACGAAAGAGTCTCCCTATCAGACCCTTTAGGTGATTTCATTTCTCTCTTCCTTGTAGGTAGAGGTAATTCAGTTGGTTGAATGCCAAGATTTTCGCTCTGTAATCTGGTAAGGGGATGAGCAAGATTATATTGCGAAGTCACACTGCCTTGAGATTTATCAGATCTTTGAGGTGATATTGAAAATCGCTGAAGTTTATGAATCAAAGATTCAACTTCAGGAGGTTCAATAGAAGATTCTTCTGAAAAGTCAGGGTTTGTGGCAGTGTGTGTTGTTCTTTCGACTTCTAGTTCTAGACTTTAAAATTCTAAGTGCGATGGAGAATTCGAGGGAGATGGTGAGGGTGATTTACTCTCAGAATGGTATTTAGATTTTGACTTACTTGCCATTCATAGTTCAGGGCCCTCCTTCTAGCGCTAAATATGTTGAAGCCCCAAAAATCGGGTCTACAACAAGGGGGATACCCACCCGGTCCGGACCTTGGTTGTCAGCTCCTTTTCTGTTTGGTATAGTGGGTCCGACTGGGGATAATGGGACCAGTGTCCCAATATGTGTGTGTGTGTGTTGAGAATTGATATTTCCTTTCTAAAAAGTTCCTAGGTGAAACACTTTTATTCTATTTCTAATCTAATAACATGCAAATTATAATCTAATTAAACAGAAATATCTAATTCTAAACTAACCCAGGATGTAATCTTTATATTATGTGATCTAAAATGATTTCAAATAACAATTGGTAATAAAGATCATTCAACTATTATAAGAAAATAATTCAATAAAGATAAACCACTTCGTATAAAAAGTTAGACGAAACAGTTGTGAAAAACATATCACATAATAAGCTACTCATATATTAAGCATAAATAAATAGCTATCACCGTACAAAAGTGCCAAATGATAACTCAATCATTCAAGCATCAATATATAAACAACTGAACATAATTATCACTTTAACACAAAGGTAGAAATAGTTAAGAGATAAAAGTACCATTTATAACTAGTTCTACTCATGAGCTTCAAGCAATAAGGACTTATCTCTTCTTAATCCAACATCCACTAAGAGTACAAAAGTGCAACATCAGTAGTAGATATTAAACGCAGATATCAATAAATCATGTTCCATTTATTCATCAAAACCTCCTCTGAGGGTGCAAAAGTGCATGTTCCGAGGACAAGTTTTTGACAAATTTCAAGACCTTCATCTAAATGCATGAGAAGGGTTTAAATACTACTAACTAAATCTAAAAATAACTTATTAAAAAAATGTAGGATACGGTTTAAATGACCGTCCTCTTTTTAGGAAAAAAAATAAAGCAAAACTAATACTAAATCTAAAATTAAAATTTAACAACTAACTACTTGTGAATCTGTTCTTTGGAATTGCAAGCGTTCAGTATTGATTTGAGAAGAGTAGGCTGGTCGACTTCAGACTTTAACTGTCCTGTGAAAACGGAATCGGAAAGTGTTGGCGCCATCTTCTCGGCAGAATTGATGATACATTTGAGAGTCATGCACTGGCAGTGTGGTTTTACCAGACACGCCCAGTAAGAATCCCAACTTAACTTTGTTAATCTTTTAATCGATTCTGCCTTTTCTTGAGCCTTCTGTCTGCAGTCTGTCTACAGTTGTGCTTTTGGTAGTTACCCTGGAGTAGTTTCTGAGATCAGATTTTCCTTGTGCAAATTTTCATTTATACAATCAATAATATTGCTTGCTGCTGTGGCTGCTTCTTCTGCCGCTTGCTCTGCTTTCCTTATTTGTGCATCCCAATTATTAAAGAGCATTTCTTTATGATTGTCATTGATTATTGATGTACCTGCTCTTTTCCCCTCCTCTGTTTCTTTCCAAGACAAATAGTCAGTTACTCTTTTATCAGTTAAATCATAATCATGTCGTAAGTCTACGACATGATTAGTGATTTTATCACTTTCTTCACAATAAGAGTTCCACTGTGATATTCTTTGGCATAATATATCTTGTTGTTGAAGTAGTTGACCATTTAAGGAAATAGACTCTGTGATAAATTCTGTAAGCTTGGGATCATCCTTGTGCATCTCTTGCATAGCCTGTAGATGTTTTTCTTTTTCAGCCATACTGTTCTGATATCCTATCTGCATTTGTTGGAAGTCTTGCTGTAATTTTTCAAGTTGTTTCTGTGCTTCATTGTTAGCATTGGCTTGTTGCAGCTATTATTGCAAGACCTGTACTTGATCTTCTTTCTCATTCAGTAATTGTCGTACCTCAGATGCTTTATTAATGGATGCAGAGGCATATGCTCATGTGAACTGAGATAATTTAGTGAGATTTTCAGTTGGATCAGTGGTAGGATCTTGCCATGGGACATCTAATTGTTCTGCATCATGAGAGAGCACATTTTCCAATTTCCTTTTCTTCCTTTTCCTTCTTACAACTGCCTTGTGTTGTGGACTATAGAATACATCAAGAGGAGGAATTTCCTCTATTTTGAGCATAAGTTCAGAGGATGGGGTAATGGGAATATGTTCCATTTATGAGACATTAGTAGTTATTTATGTGATTATATTTTTTGTTTTCTATACATTACTCACAGGTGTCTGTGTGTTCTATCCTTCAATATTAATCAAATCATTGAATGTCTCCCATTCCTTATCTAACTCAGTTCTGACTGATGGTTGCTGTACAATGAGAGGGGGAAGATTTAACTGTGGAGAGGTTAAAACCTATTGCTGTGAAAGCTCTTTTGACTGGGCAGTATCTCTTACTGACCCTTCACTTTTATCATGGTCATTATCAAACCTTTTAGAGTGTTCAAAGGTTTCTCTCCCAGAATTTGACTTAGACCTGTCTGTACCTGAACTTCCATTGAGACTGATACTGGGAGTTGGTTCCCTTACGGGTTCCAAGCGTAATTTATCCAAAGGGATAGTAGTTAACCTCCTTTCCCTGTATATCTTGACTTCTTGAAATTCTGCTGGAGGAAACCGTATTTGGACCGAATGTAGAATCTCTTTAAGTGTGCCTTTTTCTTGGAACGTGTCATAAAAAAGATCATCTTCTTTAGAAAACACTCTTATCTTGACTGCAGTAGTGAAATTTTTAACAATATCATAGGGGTCGAATGGTCTTCTTGGAAACTTGAACAAACATAAACATGTAATATTGTTTGCTTCTTTAAATGCATGACCAACATCAAATAGTGAAAAGGCCCCACAGGCCATAGGAAATTATGGCCAGATAGCCTTCTTTTTGTCCTTCAAATCTTTAGTCAAACCTCTTTCTCCGCAGGTTTGATAAGCAATTTCACGGGCCATGAGTTTATCAGGAACATACAAAGGTAAAACACGAGGAGAAGCAAAAATTCCAAATACCCTAACATATGTAAACAATTCTTCTCCAAACCATCTCGCAACAGGAAGTATGTCTACCTCTGCTTCAGGAGAAAACCTTGGAGCGTCTTTATCATATAACATTTTTTACAGGGGCAACATGATTCCATGGCAAATATTGTAAAAATAAGGAATGAACTTTGAATCCCACAATTCTTTGTGATAAAAATGAATGGGTAGGGGATCTTGAGTTGTCCATTTCCAAGCCATTAAAGGAAACTTAGAAACATAATAGATTGAATCCATCACATAAGAAGATAAGTAAAAAGGGGGATAAATTCTCTGAGAAACAGTTCTTTTAGACCGATAATTCAAAATAGCTGTGGCTAAGTTGTCAGATAATATCTTAGCCCAATCCACAATAGTAGCATTAACAGCAGCATTCAATAACAATAGCCATTCAGATGAAAACTTATTAATGTCCGGCTTTCAAAAAAGCCTACAGAGCATAGCAGCAGCAAAGCAATATGGAGAAGTGAGAGAACCAGTACTATACATACCGTGTTTATCCTTCTTTAATGGTTCGTCTCTCCTTGACCAATACTTGGTGCATTCTGCTAGATTTTCATTTTCTTTGGAAAACTTTTCCATGAACTGTTTGTTATAAGTTGCCTGTGGCTCTGGCAAATGATACATGAGTCTCAAATCTTGTGGAGTAAATGAGCCAATGAGCTCTTGACCCTGAGTCTTAAACTGTATGTTTGTAATATCAGTACTGTCGAGTACCCATTTAACCATGTCTGTGTATGGAAGAATTTTAGGTCTCGCTGCTATTCGGTGCAAGAATGAACAAGCTAGCTTTGTAATGGACGAATCAGAAGACCCATGTGAGCCTACAGTAGCTATAACCTCCATTACTCTGGGGTTCTCTTCCTCAAGTAGATTATACATGCCCTCCCAAGTAGTAATACCAGCATCTTTGTTACAGGCGGTGTTTTTATACAAGGGCGTCATTTCTTTATCTTAAGAACTCAGAGCCTTGTCTTTCTTTCCCATAATACCTTGAATACTACTTTGTATAGTTCTCTGTTCTTCGCTCCTGTAGTTTACGAATTAAGTGAGAATAATGATAAGAAAAAGGTGACGGGAAGGTTTTAAATGCTGAAGACATATAAAATATACCACCTTACATGAAATAACTCTTCGATCAGAAAGAAACCATTTTTCATTCATGAGTGACAACCAATTCATTGATTAACATTAAAGCACATAACCAGATCTCGATTTATGGAAAGATTTTTTTTTTTCTCGTATAATGAGCCTTTAAAGATCTGTGATAAGGCGATCTGTGATTTGCTTCGAAATATCGCAAATCGCAGTATCACAGATCGAAATCTCTTAGAATTTCAATATCACAATACCGCAATATCATAACATCGCAATATCATTGGATCGCAATATCGCAAAATCGCAAGATCGCAAAATCGCCAGAGCATATCAAATGACAAGTTTCCGTTAATGTGTTTTCCTGTGAAACACGATTTGCGATATATGTTATCGCACATCAGTGATTTGAGTTTTTTCAGCGTAAGATATGACATTTGAAGCACGCGATGCGATTGAATGTTCTTTTAGTGCGTAGTTTCACATCGCGATCTCGCAATTTTTAGAATTTCGCTTATAAGGAGGCATTCATTACCTTTTTGCGATGCGATATTCCTTAAAGAATGATTTTTATTCTATGCTATCATAAAACTTTAGTTTTTTAGATTTTTCAAGGAATATTCTCCTAAGTTTATGATAGTAAGTTTTATTGAAAAAGGAAATACAAGCACTAATCAATTTTTTAAATTTTTTGAATAAGGGTCTCCACTTATTTAGTATTAGTGATAATACTAAATAAGAAGGAGGGTTGTTGCTGGCCACAACAGGATCACATGTGGAGTCCCAGATTATGCACGATTCGACGATGTTCCTCATGCCTATCAGAGACATACCGTTGGGTTGCCAATCCGCATTCACCGCTTGCTGAGGCGGCTCGTACAGGCAGTGACATGCTACCATGAGCATCACACCGATTAGACACCTAGGCTTTATATCTGCATATTTTGAGAGACATGGTGTCTCAGGATGTAACATAAACACACATATTTTTTGAATGTATGATGCACACTGATGCAAACAAGTAATATATATATATATTTTCCTATACGGATCTTTTTCACATGATGATGATTTTACAAATTATGCAAATGTCTATCTAATACAATGTTAGCCACTGTATCATTTAATGCATTCATTCATCTGGGAATATGTTGATATGTGATAAAATAAAAATGTCTTTCCAACAAACGAATACGTAAATACAATCTCAAAATGTATGGGTTTCTAACCGAATAATGACCATTGAGTTGCATAACAACAAGCTATGAATCTAGATTTACAAGCAATGTGCATATGCCAAGATTGATTGCCTCGGTTAATAGTTCAAGGACAACACTATATTCAACGACATTGTTTGTAGTTCATCCTAGACAAATACCTTGCAGTTCTATTAGCTCACCAGCAGGATCATAGATTACCCAGGCTGCTGAAGACAAATTCCTAGTACTGAGGGAAGCACCATCCGTGAAACCGACATAAGGGGTATTAGACATCTGCACAAATAAGCAAGACCCAAATAAGAAGGAAAATGCTCGCAAAGCACACAAAATCAAAACATGTACAAAAATGAAAAAAACACCTATGTACACAAATCATGCATGAATGACTCACGCATAATACTTTTTGAGATACAACCCATTTTTGGGTTGTTATAAAGGATGACCTTCGTAATCAATGAGCTCATAGGCCCCATTCTACAATACACGTCTAACAATGTAAGGCCCATGCCACATGGGTTGAAATTTACCTGCCCCCAGCTTATCATGAGCTTGATCGTACAGGAGGACGAGATCTCCTTCAATGAAAGAACGAGGGGAAACTGATTGGTCAAAATGAGCTTTGACCCACTTTTTTTGTGCTTCAATAACCAGAGCAGCAAAGCGGTGGGTTTCATCCAAAATTTCTAGAAAAAGGAGACGCTCTTCTTCTGGTGAAGTGTTTGACAGTAATTCAACAACAAAATTGAGCGAAGGTATTTCACATTCAATCAGAAGAGTAGCTTCCAGACCATAAACCAACTGAAAAGGGGTGAATCCGGTTGCACTCTTAATTGAGGTTTGGTATGCCCAAAGAACTGAAAATAACATGAGATGCCAATTGGATTTATGGATCCCAATCGTATGTCAAAGCATGGTAACAAGAACTTTGTTCACGGCTTTAGCTTGGCCATTATCCTGAGGATAGTACGACGTTGAGCTGTCATGACGTAGACCCAACTTGGAAGTCAACTCGACCACCATGTAATGCCGAAAATGGGAACCATGATCGGTAAAAATGGCTTGAGGGACACCAAACCTAGCAATGATGTGATTGAATATGAATTGAGCAGCTGTCCTACCGTCAGCGGCAAGTGTAGGCATTGTTTCGGGCCATTTGGTGAAGTAGTGCACGACTACGATAATATAAGCATACCCCTCGCTCGAGTGAGGGTTACACGTCATAAAATCGATGCCCACTTTTCAAAGGGACCAACGGTAATGACAGGATGAAGAGGTACAGGCGGCACATGCATCTTGCGTTGATAAATCTAGCAATCATGACATTTACAAACTGCAACAATGCAATCTTTGAAGATAGAAGGCCAGAAATAACCAGCACGAAGAATCTTTAGTGTAGTGGCATAACCATACATGTGACTGCCACAGGCACCACTATGATAATCATTGAGGACTTTCTTAGCTTCCTCGAGGGTAAAACATCAACGAAGAATGGAATCCACTCCGAATCGATAGAGGGTATCCCAGACTATACGATAAGGTTGCGACTGATGATGGGTGCGTCGGCGGGCATCCTTCGTCAACTCAGATATGAAAGTAGAAGTCTGGAGATAAATGATGATATCACCGTACCATGGATCAAGGGTGCTAATCAAGAAAATCATATCATCTAGAATGTTACTCAAGTTACCTTTCGTAAAGATGTCATGTGTCAAAACAAGCAATTAAAGTGGAGGAGAAGGAACCTGAGATGAAAAACGATCGAGACTTAGACATGGTCCCGAGGCTAGGCATAAATGAGGAACGATGATGACCATCATCCCATGATAAATCCTCAAGAGACATGTTTTCCATGATGGCTTCATCGGAGGGAAACACTTCTTTCAAAGGATCAGGCGAATCTGAATCACCAAGCCAGGGGGATTGAGAATAAATATCAAGAGACATGCTCAAATGAGCACAATGAGAGGATGAATGTCCCAAAGTAGCGATGATTTCACAATAATAAATTTCAATTGGACTCAAAGGCATTGAATCTCCAAAGGAACCAATATTTTTAGGGGAAGGAATAATCCATGGGTCATTAGACCGAGAGATCATATGAATCTGAAAAGTATTAGGTGGAGGAAGAGGAAAAATACCTATGAGAGCAGGATATTTAAAAAGACCCGACCCTACGCTCTCGTAGGGAGTAGGAATATGATCCACATATAGAACGTTGTTCTCAGAAGAAGAGGTGAAGAAAGACAATTGATCAACAGTAACAATCTTTCCTTCATGTGGAAATTTCAGAACACGAAAGAGAGTTGACGGAACACATAACATGGCGTGAGTCCAACTACGACCGAGGAGAAGATTATAATTGAGTTTAGCATCAACAACTTCAACCTCAACATTGACTATTGTCCCTTTCAAAGTAATCTGTAAACTAGCGAGAACACCTAAAGGTTTTGATTCCATTCCATCAAACGCTTCTAAGGAATTTGGTGATGAATTAAGGGCTGGAGAACCAATATATTTCCAACACGAATATGACATGACGTAGGTTGATGCACCTTCATCCAAAAATACTTGATGGATGTCAAGACCATTAATAAAAACTTGAATAATGAGGGAAATTTTATGTGGAAGTCGTGGAATGAAATTCTCTAGATCGAAAGCAAGAAGGCTTGTATCGGCAAGATCAATCCCACCAATCACAGATAACAAAGCTCTTCTTTGCGAAAGAAAACTCTGAAGTACTTCTAACGTGGAAATCGCGGATGGCACCTGGGCCAAATCCTCAACAATATTGTAATGGTGAGCGACACGGGAATTGGGATTATAAGAAGACTTGTGGAGTACACCTTTGGAAGGTAGTTGCACAACGGATTCAACATTGGGCCTTTCAATTTCAAGAGGGCCAGTAACAGGCGGAGGAGGAGGACCATCAACGATCTCCTTCCCCATGGCCTGACGAGATCCAATATAATATTTCGACTGAAACGGCTGTAGAACCGTTCATCATGAACACCTAAGAGCCAAATGGGGCAGAGGACCGAGGTCGCTCTACCATCTGAGTCTGCTGAGATGGGAAAGGTTCTTTAAGAACATCCAGAGTTCCCTGGGTTCCTTTGAGCAAGAAGCTCACTTTGGATCGTCTAGGACAGTCCTTGGTTAAGTTCTCATCATCACAAATCAAACAAGGGTACTTCGGTTTGCATTGAGAACCATTGCCAGCATGAGGTTTCTGAGAATCCTGTTTTGGGGTATCGAATTTGGCCTTACCTTTACTCTTATTTTTACCTTTATAAGCATTATCCGTAGGATTGGCCTAAACGGCATTAACTTCTGCGGGTTTACCAGAATTCGAAGTAGACTGAGAAGCAACATTATTGAAAAAAGCGGACTTCGACTTCCTAGTGTTTGAAGATGAAGACTTATGAGAAGTCTAAGACACAGAACCAATAATACCATCAATAGATGGAGTTTCTGGTGGTTTAGAAGTTCCAGGTCGGGGAGCATCAGGCAAGATATCATATAATGTGTCGGGCTGAGAGTACACAAGATCAAGGTACTGGGCTTAAGCAATGGCTTGTTCTTTGGTTACACATGCCCCCATAGCTATGTCTTTAGAAATATGATTGACAAAGGAGGTGGTGAACCAATGAGTTAGAAGCTGATCAGGAATTTCAAATTTGATCATGCGACGATGACGTCGCCACTCATGAATATGATTCGAGATATTAGTAGCTTGGTCATGTTTCAATGACGTGAGGAGGTGCTTCCCGGTCTCATAGAAGACTGGTAGCTGGAAATGCGTAAGGAATGCCATGGCTAAAGAATTTAAACCTTGGAATACGCCACGAGATAGATCAATGTACCCCTTTGCAACGGCACCAGTAAGAGTTCACTAGAAAAGACAGAGTCTAATAGAATCATCAACCCAAGAGTTAGAGGAACACCATAAATGGTAAGTCATAACATGTGGTAAGTCATAACATGCGCTTGGGGGTCTTCACCAGACTTGCCCTCAAATTTGGGACAATCACCAGGGATCTTGGTTAGAACCGGAGGCCAATACAGGTTATGAAGAATGGGATCGTTCGTCGACTTTGAAACATCAGGTAATTCCAGTGTAGTAAGAAATGGTAATTGAGTGTTGAAAGTCATCGGAGGTCTTTGATAAGGACCTGCATGTACATTCCACCCAGTTTGAGCGGGATTCTGTCCCCATACATTCTGTCATGGAGGATTCAGATTATAGGGATTAGAAGTAGGATAATTTGGTTGATACTGGGGTTGAGGACCAGGATAATGAGTCAGAGTAGATCACTAAGGTCCTTGATGAGCGACGTATGGAGTCTATTGTGGAATGTAAGCATGGCTTTGAGTTTGATGATATACAGGTTGATTTTGAGGGTAAGGAACCTAGGGCGCACTATATACCGGTTGATATGAACCTTGAGGGTAGTAAATGCCTTTCAGTTGAGTAGGCGGACCCGACTGAGAAGGTTGAGTAGGCTGCTGAGCAGGTAAACCTTGCTGACTATAAACAGGTAGAACGGGCTACTGAAATGATGAAATTGGCTGAGGAGTAGGTTGAATCGGTTGTTGAGCGGGTTGAACCGAGTATTGAGGGCCACTAGGTTGGCCTTGTGGGAAAGGTTGGCCTGATGGTTGTGATGGACCAAGTTGTCCCTGATAACCAGGTTGACCCAGAGAAGGACCGTAGGGTTGTCCTGGTTGCACAAAATTTTGGCCATACTGAACATGTGACTGTGGTTGTGGTGCAACAGGTTGTCCCTATGGTGGGTAGATTTCCCCCCCAGGAGCATAAGATAGTCTTGGTTGACTCGGAGGTTGAACAAAAATACTGGAGGGTTGTCCATGTTGGACCAAAGGTTGTCCTTGTGAAGGTTTGCCTTGTGGACTATATGGTTGTCCCTGTGGACCTGAGACAGGGCCCTGTTGAGCTAAAGGTTGTCCCACAAAGGGTTTTCCTTGCAAGCCAAAGGGTTGCACAGGTAAGGTAGGTCGAAGATGAGAAACCGTGTGATAAGGATCAATAGGAGGCAAATAGACCGAATTACCGTACTCATCATAATGGTGAGGATATACTTATATGGGATTACCAACAGCATCATAGTGATGGAATCGAGGATTACCAAGAGATTGAAGGGGTTGAGAACCCTGAGAAATCTGCTTCTGAACATCCAACATATGTTCTTCAAAATTAAGACCGCCAAGAATCACAGGAGCAGTGGAAATTGCACTAGAATCAGGCGGGGCCTCCGCGACACTAGATTGTGATCTACTAGGACCGAGATAAACAGGCCATGTTGGATTGAGGAAAATAGACCTGCTAGTGTGAAAATATCCTGACGACTGATGGGTAAAAACCAGTGTGAATTAAGCCACACAGACCGTTGGTTGGACTGGAACAGACGTAACAGTAATCGACGAACCAAGTGTCGAAGGTGATAGTACTAATGAAGGGAGGACCGAAATCTAAGGATGTGTTACTGTACTAGATTGTGCTATGGAGGAAACACCAGACATAATCTAACTCAAGGACCTATATCCAAGTGGAAGTGACACCGATGGTGGAGAAGACTGAGTAGAAACATGAGGGACATCTTTCGGAAAAAACTGATATTCTCCTGTAGAAACAGACATTCCTTCACTACCAACAGGACTAGATGAATCCATGTCTGACTCCACCGTAAGGTTTTCGAAAAGAATACGGGGACTAGGAGGCACAACAACAGCAAAAAATGGCGAGCCCGATGTAAGAGGAGGAAAATCTCCTTCTTCCCCAAAACCAGACCAAGCACCAGAAGGAGGCCAATTAAATTCAACTGGCTCTTCAGGAGGAGATCGAGTAGCAAGAGGCAAGACAGACAAGAGAATAGGTTGCGAAAACTCGGTAGAACTAGTGTATTGAGGAGTTTCAAAAGAAACGTCTGGGAAAGAACTACCACTATGAGGCAGTGAGGATGACGAAACTGGTGGTTCCACCACCGTGACTGTATATCAAAACAAAAAGGAAAAAAGAGAACCAATCGAAGACTCCAAGATCAAAACCAAGGAAAAACAATAGGCCAAGTAATAAAACTTTAACGGGCATGTGATTGCAGGTGATTAATTTTATGACACTGAAACTAGATTTCGCTGTTTCATTTTTAAAGAGTCGAGAAACAGGCAAAATATGACTCTAGTCACTTTCAATTTTAAACGAGCGTGAAAGGAAAAGTGCTCGAGGATCTTTTCTCTTTTTAAAGAGTCATGAAAAGATCAAAATGACTACTCTGGAATGCTAAGAAAGAGGGTATACCAGGTTTCTATGAACTGCCATAAACACCTTGGAAATCAAATGAAACAGAAATGACCAAGGACTTGACGTACGTGCAGGTAGTCTCCTTGAATGTTTTGTTCGGTGTATCACAGTTACAAGGCGGCAGAATCGGCTTCCTATGGATAAAAGGATTGCAACCTAGAGGGGTCTCCCTTTATATACTTGATGGTGCGGGGAGCACAAGTCCATACTAGCACTGTCTAAAGCCAGATGGGGAATGACAACTACTAGGTTTTAAGACATCGGAACACGTCTCTGGCCTAGACCACTAAAATGTTTCGTTAGGTTTCAATGCTTCCTTAGGTTAATTAAATGAATTTTAAAGTTGATCTTGGATTATGTTTCAGTTTTAAGGCCCTATCGAATTGAGATCTCAAAATTCCTAAATGCAGGCTATATGCAAATGAACATCATTTTCGATTCAATGAATGCTAGTTATGATAAGGATAGAGATCTTTCAAACAAAAGCAAACAATGAAAGTATGCGAAGAAATCCACTAATGCATCTAACAAAATTAAACAAAAATGGTACTCTTTCCTAAACAATCAGTCGCTAGTTATACAAAATAATATTTCACTTTCGGTGCTAAGAAAGAATGAAAAATATGTTTTTTTTTTCAATAAAAGAAGCACATGATGCACTAATTACATGAAAAAAATGAAAGCAAACACTAGCTTAAGTGTTGTGTAGGAATCAAAATTGAATGACTCAATAAAACGCAAAACAAACACAAGAAAGCACTCAAACTAATGTCGCAATCTTCGAAACCAAGAGAAAGTTTTCAAAATGACATAAAACAAGCAATGTAATCTATGCTTGGAGAAATAAGGCGAAGGATCAATCGAGAAACGAAATGACTCTGCAACCGAAGCAATCACTCAAAAAGATCAAGAAAACTAAGTGCAATCGATCCAAAATTGAGACTCGCAACAATCAAAATGACTTGGTTCCCACATAGAAGGCTCAGTGTACCAAACCCTTAGAAACCCTAAGGCTTCAATTCACACTGATAAGAAGATGGAAAAACGACTGAGAAAAGCAAGTTGATGATAGTCAAAACAGTCCCAAAGGCATAGTTACACATAAAAAGCAACCCAGAAGCAAGCACAATTTACCAAAAGACTCATTAAGGAGGTCAAACCAAATCCTACAAGAGTCAGTGCGACTGTAAGGCTGTAATCCACACCATACAGGTGTTGGCGCGACTACAAAAAGAGAAACCTACGCCAATCGGTGCGACTGTTCGGAGGAAAAACGCGCCAAGCCAGATAACTATGGGAAAAATAGGAAAAACCAAAACCTAATGAGCAGAGTTCAATCTTGACACTATGGAGATGAATAAAGGATGTAAACTAAGAAAGCAAACTAGGAAAGGTAGATAAGAAAATCAATGATTGAAACTAACCAAGCAAGATGAAATGAAAAACTCGCACTATTCCCCAGTGGAGTCGCCAATTTCTTATGCAGGTAAATATTCTCTGCGGGCAAAGACAATCCCTCTAGCCCTCGAGTGGGTCTAGAAACAAAGAGAAATGATAGAGTGTTGATTCCTAATTATTGAATGAAAGAGGACACGGTAGATCGACCTACCTGGAGTCCAACACTATCGTCGTTGCTGTAGTGGTGGTGGCATCTTGCTCCTGTCTTGGCAAGTTAAGATCCTTTCATAGTCATGCTCGGATAACTGCACATAGAACAAAAACAAGAACAACATACAACATAATAATTTCACTCATAACTACTCTCCATTCAAAGAGGGCTAAGCATATTGCATTAAACATCTAACATAATACAAAATGGGAACCAAACAATAGTCACGTGTATGTATTGATAGAAGGAAGAGTTACAACCAATGCTTTGACGTCGTAGTCTCCTTCAACGGGGTTCAGTCGGAGCGCGTCTCAAATGCTTGTCAGGGAATTCGGACGGGATACAGGCATGGACTCAAGCTCTCTCAAAAGACATGGACTCAAGCTCTCTCAACATAATTCCTTCTTATTCTATCTTTCTAGTATTCTGCTATAGTATGTTTAATTCTCCAAGTTCAACTCTTCAGTTGTTCAGCTAGTTTGTGCAAAGAGAGACAACTTATTTTTATAGAGGAAAAAGGAGGAGGTTAGGATCCCTACAAAGGTGGGAGGGAGGCCTATCCTTTAGGGAGTTCCCGTAAGAGGTGGAAACCATAAAATAAAGGAGGAAGCCTGTGGTTTTTCAGTTCAACCACTCCCAATGATTCATCCTCGAGGTGGTTGGGGTGGAATCTCCACCTCTATTTTTAAAAAACATTCCATAAACAACTTGGTGCGGGTGGAAAACTAGGACAGAGCACCAACTGGCGCAGGGCCCAGTGTTAATCTTCCTTTTCGGCGCGAGGGCATAACTGACTACCCTCACCAAGGAAAAAACAAGGTTTTTTGAGTCTCTGCTCAAGGAATTGTCAACAGAAAGAATATTACTCTCATGTAAAGGGATACAATGATGGTCTTTGCAAGGCATGACATTTCTTATTGATCACGGAAATGACCCTCCAATGGGCGAGATGGGGATTGCAGGGATAGTGACAAAATTTTGTGTAACAACATCCTCCTTAATGCACATAAAATTGATCTTCAATACTCTGATAGCATGATTTCTATCAAAATCACCATCACCTACAAGTCTCAAATCGATCACCTCTGATTCTTTTCCGACAACAGCCATGGAAAGCGCCCTGTTGGAATCAACCCCCTTATTGTAATTCTTGTGCCCTGCAATAATCTCGAGAACCACCATTCCGAAGTTGTAGATATCGCTCTTCTCAGTAATTGCACATTCCAGAAGCCACTCCGGAGTGAGGTAGTCAGAAGTGCTTCGCATCGTGGTCACCAAGTGGATCTTCTTTTGGCTCATGAGCCTCGCCATGCTGAAATCGGAGACCTTGGCCACAAAATTTTCGTCCAGAAGGATGTTCTGAGGCTTCACATCCAGATGAATGATTTTATAATGACATTCCTGATGTAAATATGGCAGGTTGTGAGTAGTGCACAATATGATATTGTATCTAATGGACCAAGTCAGGAACTTTATTTTACTTTCGTCAAAGAGCCATTGGGCATGTGCTCGTAGATGAGAATATTGTGAGATTCCTCCGCGCAAAAACCCAACAGTTGCACCAGATTCCAGTGATGGATTATGCCCAATATCACAGCCTTTGCGTAAAATTCCTTCGCACCTTTCCTTGCGAGTTCCATCTTCTTGATAGCTATCATCCTCTTGTCTCCAAGAACACCCTCGTATAGAGTACCAAATCCCCCAGATTCGAGAACTTTCCCGAAACTATTTGTGAAAGTTTGAATTTCCTCGAACAAAAATTCCTTTTCCATCGCATCAGGAATATTATACCCAATTCCAGTACTGGGTTGTTATTTCCAGAAAATATTTCTTGCCTTTGGCTTCGACCTTTGGCAAGGCCCTCCCACAAGACGAAAAAAAATTACAATTGCTGCAACTGCAAGCACCGTGACTCTGATCGTAATAATGGGTTTGTAAAAATCCTTGATTATATCATTTGAAGCCTTTGGATTCCTAATTATATCACTACTTCGCACATTGATGAATTTTTTTTTTCTCTCATTCAAGGTCTCTACAATTGACCCAAGCTGAGATGAAACGATGAAGAAAGATTTGGATTCGTTCACGTGAAAGGAAGTTATGCAGGAAAAATTGTTTAAACAATAGTATGAACAATTTTCCATTGTAGAGATATTAAGAGGAACGACATACTGGTTCCAATAATATTCTATTCCTGGAGAGAAAACATCTTCCAGGCTTCTTTAGCATTTGTGCAGTTGGGTCTCTGAGATAATTCATAGCCTGATCCTGATCTTGATCCATCAAAATTTGATTCACTTCCTATGTGATGTGTACCATTGTTGGGACATTTAAATTTTGGGTCCTTTTCAAAGCAAGCTCCATAGTTGCCACAAGAGCTTGGAAACTCGCATTTACTCATCTCTCTTCACGCAATAGTTGGAAGGACTCTGATATTCCGGCTGCATATCCTCTCAGATTTCCATCGTAATCAAGACTAATATACACGGTATCCGATGATTCCTCACTTTGAATTGTTTTGAAACCCGATAAAAATGAATGGTTACAATTGAAGATCCAAGTCTTAAAATGAGATGTAAACACTTTGTTTTTTATTAGGCATTTGATTATTTTGAAATCTCACAATGAAATCACAAACAAGTGTGAATAGATTTATATAAAAACTAAATTTATCATGTTATTACAATGAAAAAAGATATTAAGCTAAATATACAAGGTTTTGAAGCATATGTTGATGGTGGTTTAGAGTTATTGTGACATTTTTTGGGGTTATACTTAATTCAGAATCTAAGCATACCAAGTGGACCTACAAAAATCAGTTCCATTTTATACGTCTGCCATGTGGCCCATAGTGCATAATCAGACATCACTATGAAAAGAAGAGCCTTAGTAGGTTAAATAAAAAAAACCAAATTTTTTATCAAAACAATTCTCCAAACCTATAATTTCTTTTAAATAAAATAATTCATATTTATAAGTTAAATATTCAGTTAAATCACATAACATATCACATAATTTTTCCTCTATACTACTCTTTCCTATGTTATTAGAAAACCAATTTTTTTATCCAAACAATTCTCCAAACCTATAATTTCTTTTGGATAAAATAATTCATATTTATAAGTTAAATATTCAATTAAATCACATAACGTATCACATATTTTTTCCTCTATACTACTATTTCCTATGTTACTGCTTTACAACGTTTCCTTTGCAATATATGGTGCAATTGCTAGTTATTAGAGATTACCAGGGAGATAGTAGGGATTTAATTTACACAATATTTTAAATAGGGATTTAATCTA
This sequence comes from Pinus albicaulis, assembly GCA_034641835.2. Taxonomy (NCBI): domain Eukaryota; kingdom Viridiplantae; phylum Streptophyta; class Pinopsida; order Pinales; family Pinaceae; genus Pinus; species Pinus albicaulis. Next base: position 229,697,510 of record CM076574.1, read on the forward strand.
CATATAATATTTTTAATAATATGTAAAAATCCGAGTTGACTTTAATGAAAAATTTTGAAAAGTTTTCATATTTATTTTTCCAATCTAGTTTGTCTAAAATCCAAAATGAATTCATTGAAATTACTAGTTTGATGGGTAAAATCTACATGTTTGATGGGTAAACTCTACACAATCGAAGTGCCCTAGGGATTTTTCAAGGTGAGCGTTGAATCCATATATGCAGTAAAAAAACCAGTTTAAATAACACAAATATGCTAGAAAATACACCATCAATTCCAAAAAGTTGCATTTTAAACAACTCCTTAAAAATCAAAAGTTGAAATTATCATCAAAATAATTATGTTTTTATCCTTTTAATTAAATTAATGAAGTGAAAAAATCATATAAATAAATATTATATAAAATGAATTGTGATTTGTTTGGGAATGTGGTATAGATAAACTATAATGTTGGTCATAGTATTGTAAGAAACACTATTTACATATGCTATAAAGTGGGCTCAATCTTTATGATTAAGAAAATTGTTACATGTATTTTTAAATGTATATATATTTAACATTGTTTTTATAATTAATAATAATAATTTAAAATAATTTTTTAATTTAATTAATTTTTTAATGATTTTTTTTTTAATTATAAGAAATGTTTTATAATCAATAATAATAATTTAAAATAAATTTATAATTTAATTTTTTTTTAATATTTTTTTTTTTTAAATTTTAATTATCAAAAGTATTTTGAAATTTATTAAAATTGTTTTTGATTGTCTAAGACTTTGTCTTCCTTTTATATAAGGAAATAGATTAATAGCCCAAAACCTAAAAACATTTGCAAAGAGTGAAAGCTCCATTAAAGACCACTAGTAGAAAACCCACTACCCTTTATAAACCATTATTGAATAATTGTTGATAACCATTTGTGATAGTAACCAATGACAATGATGATTCTTCCCAATATTAATTTGACCATTAAATTTGATAGATTTTTGCCTAATAAAAGAAATGCTCCGGAGAAGACCATTCCTTGGCATTCCATCGCTAGAGTTTCCTATAATACCACAAACAATATCGGGAGTAAACATATGACTAAATAGGATGGTGGTACTAGTATTCTAATCCCCACCCTACCTCCTTCCTCTGTTAGATCCACGACTATAAATATCACTCCCCTTCACATTTGCGTGCAGGCATCTCCCTCCCATCTCTTCCATTCTGCCAGCAGCCGTCAGTCACTCAAACACCCAGCCATGTATAAACTTGCACAACTGTTTGGCCACTGCACCATGTCAACGTTTGCGCGGCACAAAATTAAAGTTGTTGCGGTGATACAAAAGAAAAATATTTTGGGTTTAAACGATTTCACTGCAGAGCTCACAGACGATCTCAGAGAGTTCTTTGGAAGAAAAGGGTCAATGAAGCTTGTCAATAGATCTCACATTGATTCCAGTGAGTGTTAATTAGACAAATTTATTCATTCTATATTCAATCTTGATTTGTTTCAATTTTTGTTAATGATTTAGCAAATATTTCACCCAAATTTCATGTCAGTCAATATTCAAGATAACCTTGTAATTCTAAACTCCTCTGAAGGCAATGGAAGTGAAAATTTAAGTGAAATGGGCTTCTGAAGAACTGGATCTCTACTGATGAAGGGGTCATGACTGGTCAGACCACCTATGGTATTGAATTCGACTACGACTCTAACTTCAAAACCCCCGGAGCATTCTTCATTGCTAATTCACATGCTGACGAGTTCTTCCTCAATTCACTTAGTCTACAAGTTCCTGGTCATGGAAATGTTCACTTCGACTGCAACTCTTAGGTGTATCCTGCCTCTGCATACAGCAGAGACCGTGTCTTTTTCTGTAATCGGGTAAACATTTGATTCATCTCGTATATCAGATCTGAGATTGTGTTTTTATTAGAAAGCGAATTTGCTACTAAATTCCATATACTGTAATGACTTGCAGAGCTATCTTCCTGCCAATACTCCTCATCCACTTAAAGAATTGAGGAAGCAGGAGCTGATGAACCTAAGAGGCGAATACAATGGAATGGCAAAGACTAAGAGGAAGGAGTGGGACAGAGTGTATGATTACGATTTCTACAATGATCTGGGAGACCCAAACAAGGGTGCATACCTTAGGCGACATGTGCTGGGAGGGTCTCAGCACTTCCCATACCCTCGGAGGGGTAGAATGGGTCGTCCTCCTATTGGGTTCCAGTTTTGTATACTTGTCCTACCTTTGTTTTCCCTATTTTTCCTCTTAACTATAACCAATGGGAGTATATTTGCCTTTTTCTACTACCTTTCTACCCTAACTTGTGCTATTTCACCTTGTTTTTATTACTCTACCAATATTTCACCAATTATTATGATATATCATACCTTTTATGACTAATTGATGGTGAATGTTTGGAGAATATGGATTGTCTTTTTGTTGTCTTTTGAGATTTCATTTATAGCACCAAATATCCTGAGAACGAATTTCACAAGAGTAGTTAAGAGGGTGTTGTTACGACAAAGTGATGTTGTTACACCTTGCTGTCACAAACCCACCGACAAACTGTTGTTACAGACCCACTGGCGAACTGCTGATACAGTTGTACCGTTGACTGATATAATTAACACTTGTTGTTGATATGTCCTCTGGATGTTACACTACAGTTGTTATTCTATTACGATAGCTGTAGAAGTTGTTTAGCATTGTATTTTTGGGATAACAGCCTAAGGGAAGTTTTGATTGTAATATTTTATTTTCTAGTTAAAAATTTATTAGGAAGTGGTTATAACTATATGTGTTCTATTTAGATCAGCAGGAGAATCATAAGATTCTCATGACTGATATATCCCTTGATTTTCTGATGTAACCACTATATAGTTCTCGGCACTAGAGGTTGAAAGTTTAGCAGAGAACAACGTTATTTTAGCTCTATAATTATGTTCAGATTAATACAAATTATCCTGTTATTGTTGTTACATGTGTTATTCAATTTAGTCTCCATTAAGTTCTTCCTCTAGCTGTGCCCTTCTAGGGAGGAAGGGCCCTCCTTCTTAGCATGGATTGCAATGATTAAAGTAGTTGTGTGTATGTAATTGTATTTCAGTTTATGCATCAATAGAGTGTTGTTGCTGCTGTTCAATTGTGTTTATATCCGCTTCAATTTCAATACTTTATATGTTGTTACACATATGATATTAGAGACACAAGCTGGTTACTTGTTGTGTGGCGCGCTATAACAGATTAATTGAAATGTGATTCCAGTCTTGTAGATCCTTTTAATTCTACATGAGTGATTTACTTCCAGCATTTACTTCAGCAATGATTTATTTTCTTTGAAATTGCTTCTGGTTGGTGTATCGACATAGATAGTGCAATTGTTATTGGAATAAATAGATGTCCCTAGATTGATAATTAATGTGTGATGTTTAGTCATTTAAGAGTGATTTATACAGTCCACATTTTGGCGATGTTTCTGGGGATGGCAGTGACGATCCAAGCAATCAGAGTTGTTTCTTAGAAGTGAAATTTCCATGTATTTTCATAGAACATCTCCAACAACACAATTGTCGGGCAGTAATGCGAGAGGTAAGAACTTGAGCAACGCTCTAATAAACTTGAGCAGGCTCACCAGCGACTTTCTGGGACACTTAGGAGTTGAATTTCTGAGAATTTTGTTTGTTTGTTTTTTTTCTTAGAGTGTCTCCAGTGACACAATTGCTAGGCGATAAGATGAGAGGTAAGAACCTGCGCATCGCTCTAACAAACTTGAGCGGGCTCACCAATGTCTTGTTGGGACACTTAGTAGTTGAATTTTGGATTTTTTTTAGGGTGCCTTCAGCTATACATTGGTTGGGTGGTAAGACGAGAGGTAAGAACCTGTGCATTGCTCTAACAAACTTGGGCGGGCTTACTGCTGTAGAAGCTGAAGCACTTGTAAGATGAATTGATACACATAGGGCCCATGTGTGCCGATAGGAAAACATTAACATCTACAAACACCCCCCACTCTACTGACTACAGGAAAGACGGGTCGTAAGAAGGAAAAGAAGAGCACAAATTTAGGAAGGAAAACATTCTTTGGATATCTGATTTCAAGGGTAGAAAAGGAACAATCCACGTCATACAGAGATAATAGGAAGATAGGACCACAAAAAGCAGCTACCATATCAAGGCCTGGACCATCGGTGTCTTTCGTGTTTGGACCTCACCATCCTTTGAAGAGCATATCCACTCCTGATATCAAAACTCCAGATTCAAAACAAAAGTAGAAAATCATTGGTTAGGATTTGAGAATTGAAGGACATGGAGAGACCAGTGGGGAGCATCAGGGACCTGAGGAAAAACATTTATTTTATCATCAATTGGATGCTGGTAGTGCTATTAAACAGTTGGTCCTGGAGCAGCCCAATCCTTCTATTTTTCAATCTCCAATACACTCTGAGGTCAGTTCATCCCATCAGAAAGAATCAGCCATGGGGGACGAGAATGTCAAGATAGATAGATCTATTACTTTTGAATTCCCAATAGTAGTAACATGGGATGAGGCTCCTATGAATAATATCCCTTTATCATCCCTACCATCCTTTTAGGGGATGGCAGTTGAAGATCTTGATACCTTTCTGTTCGAATTCGATGTGCTGTGTAGAGGTTATGACTACACTTCAGATGCCCAGAAGCTGAAATTATTCCCAGCTACTCTGAAAGGAGCAATATTAAGATGGTTCATGAGATTGGGTGTTGGCACGATTCAAACCTGGAATGACATGAGAGAGGCCTTCTTCTTTAAGTATCAGGACTACTGCCAAAACAGGGATTTGAAGGATGAGATTTTTGGAATCGTACAGAAGGAGGAAGAAAGTCTGGAAGACTATCTGGAAAGATTTCACTACAATTTAAAGAGGTATAAGTTTAGTACATTAGATCGAGAAATTCTAAGGCCAATATTATTAAGAGGATTGAGAGATTATTGTCTGGAGCATCTGAACATAATAGGAAAACGAGATATATCACAAGAAACGTTTGATGAGATAATGAAGCTTTTCCTGCGTAGCTCAAGAGGATCAGTTAAGAGAAGAGTTTCAGTTCGGGACCCTTCACTTTAGATACAGAAGTCCACAAGTGGAGGAGTAACCAAAGCAGAGATCAGGAAATTATTTGATGATTTTAAAACCAACCTCCTTAGCACTCTCTCTGCCCAGATCACTACGGTACAAGTCAAGAAAGCACAAGCAGAAGCTGAAGCATCCTTAGCAATATTCTGTCCTCGATGAAAAAAGAAACATGTGGAAAGAGAATGTGGACTGAATATTGTTAGCCTGTGTAACATTTGTGAGTTAGCGCACTCTACGAATCAGTGTCCTGAGTTTCCCAGACTGAAGGCGGTACTTCAAGAATCAAGTGAGGATGTTCAATCTTCTTATTTCATCGGATCAAATAGACCATGGCAGCCACGACCTACAGGTATGCCTTCAGATTTTTCCTCTTTTTATCCTTGGAATAATGTTTATAATAGTCAACAATACCCATGGCAGTATCCTACTCCTTCCTCAACACAATTTCCTGCGCCATGGAACCAGTGGCCATCTCCTCCACCAATGCAATATCCTCCATCACAACCCAATCCTTGGGGTCAGAACTAGAGAGGCAATGGCCAAGGTCCAGTACCCCATCCAATACCAATGCAACAACAACAGTTACAATTTCCCTCTATTCAAAATCCTACGCATTTTTTCCGGCCCCAATTACCTGTGAAACCTAACCCCAATCCAAATAATAAGGCAGCCTAGAGCATGGATGCTCTGGTTACCCTCTAGATTTATCTTATTACTCTTATCGAACTTAATGAGGTTCAGCTTCGATCAGGGAAAGTAATCAGATATGAACATACCCCCATTATGATCGAAGAAAGTGAATCACCCAGGAAGGATATGGACAATTCTAAGGCAACTGTTACACATGTAACAGCTGATACAACACCCGCTGTTACATCTATAACGAACATCTCGGGAGGGTTTGTTGTTCCTACAACAACCAATCCTAGTAATGCTGGTACATCTGTGATAGCTCACTCAACTGTTAGCATTCAGAACCCCCCATACCCTCAACGATTAACTAAAACTGCACTGGTCTCACAACTTGAATCTGAATTCCTCAAGGAGCTGCAAAATTTGTATGTGCGGATTTTGCTGTTACAAGCTCTTAAAGAAGTGCCTATCTATGCTAAAACAGTGAGGGATCTATGCATCAAAAGTTCTAGAAGGAAACTTAAAGACCCTACTATTATCCATGTCACGGGAAAATTGTCTGATCTTATGATTGATCAACCTTTGTTGACTAAATATAATGACCCAAGGAACCCTATAGTGATTTTCCATATTGACAATCATCCCATAACCAATACTTTGATTGATCTAGGGGAAATTATTAATGTCATGACTAAAGACCTCTTCATCTCTCTAGGACTCCATGGACTTAGACCTACACCTACAATGCTTGAATTAGAAGATAGGTCCAGTGTTAAGCCTGAGGGAATGATTGAATATGTGGTTATCACTGTGGCTTCCTGGAATTATCTGGCTGACTTTCTCATTTTACAAACCAAATCCAACCTGGGGGGTCATCCTTTAATCTTGGGAAGAATGTGGCTAGCCACTGCAGATGCATATATCGGATGTAGGTCCAGATCTATGGTGATCTCAGATGGACATGCCACTCAGAACCTGAACCTTTATCCCCTAGAAAAACCTCATATGTATTCAAGTAGTCCCTGGTGGGATGAATTTGCACCTGAATCTGATCTTTCCCTACCTCTTCTCACGCTTGGAAAAGCACAATAATTTAAGGATGAAATAGAGGACGATATCATTAATGGTTTTATTAGTAATTCACTCCCGGTTGCCTCCATTAGAGATTTGGGAGAAGAAGATGAGGAAGATGATGCAATTATTGAACATTTGAAAACAACTCCACTTACTATCAACAATCCTGTTGAAATCGAACCTGGAAAATGTTTAAACATCAATCCTAACTTGACTCCTGAACAAAACAGATTGTTGATACATCTATTACAGAAATACAAAAAAGAATTTTCATGGGAATATACATATATGAAAGGAATCCATCTTGGCCTATGCACTCACCGCATCTACCTTAAAGAGGATTGCGAACCAGTTAGATAACCTCAGCGTCGAATGAACCCCGCACTTAAGGAGATAGTGAAAGAATAATTGCAGAAACTCCTTAATGCTAATTACATCTATCCCATTTCTGACAGTCAGTGGGTGTCTCCGCTTTTCATAGTTTTGAAGAAGAATCGCAAATGGAGTTTCTGTGTTGACTATAGAGAACTTAACAAGGCCACTCAAAAGGACCATTTTCCTTTGCCATTCATTGATTAGGTCTTGGACACTCTTTCTGGAAAAAAATTCTTTTCATTTATAGATGGGTTTAGTGGCTATAATAAAATACAGATTTCCCCAGAAGACCAAGACAAGACAACCTTTACTTTCCCGTGGGGTGCTTTTGCGTACAAAGTCCTTCCTTTTGGCCTCTGTAATGCACCAACAACCTTTCAAAGGGAAATACTGGGTATTTTTTCTGATCTTTTGAATGACTGTATTGAAATATTTATGGATGATTTTACACCCTATGGGGATGCCTTTGAAACAGAATTAGCTAACTTGGAAAAAGTTTTGGAATGTTGTGAACAAACTAATGTTGCTCTGAGCATAGAAAAATGCCACATGATGATGACCAAGGGAATTGTCCTGGGACATTTCATTTCAACAGATGAAATCAAGGTAGATCCTGCAAAAATTGAGGTAATATCGAAAATCCCGACCCCTAAGACTCTGAAAGAGGTACATAGTTTTTTGGGACATGCATGGTACTATAGGAGATTTATAGAGAATTTTTCAAAGATTGCATCTCCTCTATTTTCATTATTCATGAAAGATGTAGAATTTGTGTGGACATGGAAGTGTGAGCAGGCCTTTTTAAGGTTGAAGAACTGTGTAACAACAACACCTATTTTATGAGGAACAAATTGGGAATTGTCGTTTCATATTGCTACAGACGCATTTGACATGGCTGCGGGTGCTGTTTTGGGGCAACTGGAGGAGAATAAACCTTATGCCATTTATTACATTAGCAAGAACTTAACTCTAGTACAACTCAACTACACTATTACTGAGAAGTAATTCCTAGCAGTAGTGTGCGATATCAACAAATTCTGGCACTACATCACTGGGTATCAAGTATTTGTACACACTGACCATGCTGCAATTCGATTTTTAATGAAAAAGCCTATTACTAATGGTAGAGTTACACAATGGTTATTGTTGTTACAAGAATTTGATATTACTATTTTAGATAAACCCGAGAAAGATAATGTAGTTGCTGATTTTCTTTCTAGATTAACTATAAGTGATCACTGCACTGCCACTGAGGGTTATTTTCCAGATGAATATGTTTTTGCCATCTCTACTCACTCACCATGGTATGCAGATATAGCTAATTACCTTGCTGTAGGAAAATTCCCACACCAATTTTCTTCTAAGGAAAGAAGGAAGATTATACAACAGAGTGCTATCTACTCCTAGATAGAAGGCAATATCTATCACACCGGGCTAGATTTTCAGATTTGACGATGTGTTAGAGAAGATGAAGTATTTGAGATCTTGAAGGCTTGTCATGAGGAACCCTATGGAGGACACTACGTGGACAAGAGAACATGACATAAAGTACTCTCAATAGGGTACTACTGGCCAACTATATTCCAGGATGCCAAGAAGTTTGTGAAAGGATGTGATAGTTGTCAAAGAATGGGTCAACCTCTGAAATCAGATGAGATGTTGTTACAACCTCGGATAGTAATAGAACCATTTGAGAAATGGGCCCTAGAATTTGTGGGGCCAATTAATCCTTCATCACAACAAAAATCATACATATTGGTTTGCACCAATTATGTCACAAAATGGGTTGAACAAAGGCACTAACTAGAGCAACAAAGCAGGCTATTTCAAACTTCTTGTTTTCAAGATATTTTTGTTCGCTTTGGGATGCCCAAAGAGATAGTGACAGATGGGGGGCCTCAATTCACATCTCATTTGATCAAGAAGTTGGTTGAAAAGTATGGAATTCATCAAAGAATCACTACACCATATCACCCACAAGAAAATGGTTAAAGTCATTGAGGGAATCTTAACAAAGACAGTAGCCAACCACCAAAGAAATTGGGCCGAGAAACTTCAAGAGGTACTGTGGGCTTACAGAACAACATGGAGGAATACTACAAGATTCTCACCATATGAATTGGTGTATGGTAATAACCCCTTATTCCCCATAGAATTTTAAATAAATACATTAAGAACAACATTGCAGGTCGATCTGGATTTGAGTACAGCACAGACTCAAAGACTGAACCAACTCAATGAGTTGGAAGAGAAATGATTGGCTGCCATTCAACAGACATAGATCATTCAGCAGTAAAGAGCCAGATGGCATGATGGGGTTATTAAGAAGAAAATTTTCCAGAAAGGAGATTAGGCTCTTTTGTACGATTCAAGGTTCAAAGATTTCAAAGGCAAGCTCTGCACTAGATGGCTAGGTCCTTACGAAGTGGATACATTATTTGACAATGGGAATATATAATTGGTCACCATTGATAGTGCTAAGACGCCGTTACTCACTAATGGGCACCATTTAAGGTTATATCATCAACCCACTTCAAAGGAATCATTTGTCAACATTGTCGCAGACTTTGATCTTCATGTTATGACAACAGGGGAACATTCTCCTGTGTAGCCTTAAAAACTGAAATTCCAACAAGTGCAGTAGTTGAAAACCACCTTTGTGGAAGTTTTTACACCTGTTTAAATATATATATAACAAAATAAAAATAAAAACAAAAATAAATCTAACTGTGAAAACCCCTTTCTGGGGTGCAGTTAGATAGTCAGTAACAACTGAAAAACACTCTTGTGGTGGCTTTTACACCCATGTTTTTCTTCTTGAAACATCATCTTCCCTTTTTGATCTATTTTATAGGATGATGGTATTCATGTAATTTCCTTTTCTGTACCAATTTCTCCTGATTATTATGTTTCTTTGAGAATAATCTAAGCGTTGTCTTGGTTGTTACACATGTAACATATGACATTCATAATACTGTTTTCTATGATTCATTCCATAAACAACAATAACTGTGTCGACCAAATGCAACAACACAAGCGCTGCAAGTAGGACACCGCCAATTCAAAATCTTCCTCCACGTCACCTTAGGTATGTCATTAAAAAGGTAAACATTGCCATTGATGATTTAGTGATTAATTGGCAAAGTAATGATATTCCTGATACGGTCGTGAGCAGCCATCACCATTAAGGTGGGGGAGGGGATATGTCTTGAAATAATTGCAAAAATTCATAATCATAAATATCTATTAAATTCGCATGCACCTAATTAATAATAGATTGTCAATGATGACTGAATCCGAATTGGAAAAGAGTGTGTGTACGAAATCCCATTACTTTCCATAATGAGCCATTTATAAATATTAGTGTGAGATATGATTCGGTAAATCTGTAAAAGCCATCACCTCACATCAACCTTGCATCCTCTTTGTAAACTCGTCGATTGGGATACGTAGAAACGCTGAGAAGCAGCGAATTCAGAAACACAGTGATGTTACAGTGGGGTTGAATAACAAAGAAGCGAATTCAAAAACACAGTGATATTACAATGCGGCTGAACAACAAGAAGCAAATTTAGAAGCAAACATCAGAGATGGGTAGAGCAGCAGTCAGGCACGAGCCAGATTCTATGGATGCCTTGCAGAATTTTCCAGAAGCCTACCATATATTCAGAGATGCCGGGTGGATTGAGTTTTTCCAGAAGCTTGAAGGCTCAAATGAGGCAGTGGCAATTGAATTTGCTCAGAAATTGAACAATAATCAAACCCAAGTAAGGGGCATGCAAGTGGAGGTGACTGAAAAGGTAATTGCTCGGGTAACTTCATTGCTAGTAGAGGGGCGAATGTGGTTTAACAAAAAAATCAATGAACCCTCCTTGAAAGAATACTTCCTAGTAGGGGAAGAAAAACTGGAGAAGAAAGGGAGAGGAATTGACAGATTGTCACTTCCTCATCCTTGGGAAGATGTTGCCCTGGGTTTAATTAAATATATCACTTGTGAGGGAAGATCCACGATAGTGTTCAACTATCACTTTCCTTTGCTTAATCACCTTCGGCACCAGCAAAGAATTAATCTTTCATTCTATTTGTTAGGTAATATCAAGCATATGGCAGCAATAGTTAAAAAATAGTACACCCGGAGGCATGTGTGACTAATCACAGGCTCATTAAGCTAATCGTGCTGGATGCCCTAGCTAGCAAGGAAAAAATTGGGAAGAATTCAAGCGAAAGAGGCCGAGGACAAGCCGAGGGAAACAGACCACAACTTCAGGAGGAAGTCAGGCAGAGGTGGAAACCCAGACTCGGCTTGCTAGAGTTAGGATTGGGAAAAATCATATCGATGAACCAATTGGGGATAGAAGACCAAAACAAAGAGTGAAAGTCAACATACTTGCAAAACCTTTGCCTACGGCCAAAACGCAGATAAAAGTAGAAGTCCAAGAAGAATAAAGGAAACCCTCCTCATCATGTAAGGACGAAACTAATGCCCTGTTTTTAGAACTCGAAAATCTAAGAAAGGAGAATGAAGAATTAAAGAAGAAATTATCTTAGGGGAAGGAAATACCGGTGTCGGTGTGCATGACATGTTTTCAGGACTTAACAGCAGTGGGATATAAGGTCTGTAGAGAAAATATCATCCCAATGGAAACAGAAATAGAACAACAGGAGGCTACTACACAAGAACCTGCTAATGGTACTGTTGTTACGCAAGAACCAGTAGTTAAAGCAGAGTCTCTTGTAATAATTGATGTAGAAGCCGACCCACAAGAACCTGTGGAGGCCATTCCTTTTGTAGAAGAAACAACAATGGACACAGAGGCTACTCTAGGTGGAAACAAAGGGGCTGACACACAAGAACCCACCGAGGAAGCTACTATTACACAAGAACTAGCAGCAGAGGTGGAACAACCCCACATAGCAGAGGTTGGTACACCCATTGTTGATGTGGATATTGAATACAGAAGAATGCTAAGTCCCATTTCGGGATGGAGTTATGAGAAAATCTTGTTAATTTTTGAGTTACAAAAGTGGAAACATGAAGCAATCTCCCTTCGGGAGGGGATGATTTCACTAAAGGAACATCAGAGAGAAATATACACTTTACATGAAATATGGATGAAAGTAGAGTTGAAGAAAGGATGGGAGAATTACAAGAAGAAGGAAGCTCTGAAGAAACAGGAAAAACAGATGCTGTTGTTACAATAGCAGGTTCGGGACCTCACCTTAGATAAGAAAAAACTTCATGACCTCTCTCTCAATTTGCTAGGTTGTAGGCGGCCTTGTCCATCCTATCCTATTTTTCTGTGGGACCATTACTTCTTGTTTTAGATGAAAGCCATTATGGAGGATCGACCTTATTTATGTTCTTCCACTCGTACATTTCTAGATGTTTTTTGTGCCTCCGATTTTGATGAACAAAGCTTGCTATGTGAGTTATTCTTACACAATATTATTTGTGAACATGTGAGTATACAGATGGTTGTGATAGTATTCTCCTATATGGGAGATCTTCAATTGAGAGCTTTTGTGTCCTTCATGAAGAATCAAATTGAATGGCATCTGGCCATTAAATCTATGGAGACTAATGAGGAGAAGATGACATTATGGGTTTGGGCAGAACCAGGACAGGCTGTCGAGTTGAGATGATAATTCAGGAGAATGTTGAGTACCCCTGGGATTAAAGAATTGACTGCCACTTATAGAAGAAGAATTGTGAACTTCTGCCTCAATCAGTTCTTAATGATGAAGAGTCAAGCCTTGACAGGGTGCTTGAAACACACGGAAGCCAGCAGTTCTGAGCTATTGGAGGGGGATCCATTCTCATTCTAGAATTTTGTGGTGGCTGTTACACATGTACCAGCTTATGTACAGATTGTAAAATCCCTTGGTGCTTTGTGACTGTGATTGAGATTCAAGTTTCCTTTGATCTGGCTGCCAATTGAGGATTACTAGATCAATTATGAATTAAGTAAGTATGAGTCAGAATCCTGGGTGTGACAGTTGATGGCCAATCAGGGATAAATGTCTACAGATGAATATACAGCTGGTGCTTATGATCCCACCGACCTGCACCGGAGATACTCCAATGAGAGATGAGTTTGCATGAGGACATGCAAGTATTTCAGTTGGGGGAATGTTGGGTGCTAGTTTTGTACACTTTTCCTACATCTGTTTTCCCTATTTTTCCTTTTAACTATAACCAATGGGAGTATCTTTGCCTCTTTCTCCTACCTTTCTACCCTAACTTGTGATGTTTCACCTTGTTTTTATTACTCTGCAAATTCACCAATTATTATGATATATCGTACCTTTTTATGACTAATTGATGGTGAATGTTTGGAGAATATCGATGGTCTTTGTGTTGCCTTTTTAGATGTCATTTATAGCACCAAATATCCCGAGCAAGAAGTTCACAAGAGTAGTTAAGAGGGTGTTGTTACAGCAAAGCGATGATGTTACACCTTGCTGTTACAGACCCACTGACAAAATTTTGTTACACTTTGTTGTTATAGACCCGCTGGCGAACTGATGATATAGTTGTATCATTGACTAATCTTGTCAACACTTGTTGCTGATCCATCCTCTGGTTGTTACACTACAGCTGTGATTCTATTACAATAGATGTAGAAGTTGTTTAACATTGTATTTTTGGTATAACAGCCTAAGGGAGGTTTTGATTGTAATATTTTATTTTCTAGTTAGAAATTTATTAGGAAGTGGTTATAACTATATGTGTTCTATTTCGATCAACATGAGAATTATAAGATTCTCATGACTGATCTATCCCTTTATTTTCTGATGTAACCACTATATAGTTTTCGGCCCTAGAGGTCGAAAGTTTCACGGAGAACAACGTTATTTTGGCTAAGTAATTGTGTTCATATTAATACAGATTATCCCGTTATTTCTGTTACATGCGTTATTCAATTTAGTCTCCATTAAGTTCTTCCTCTACTTGTGCTCTGCTAGGGAGGAATGGCCCTCCTTCTTAGGAGGGATTGCAGTGATTAAAGTAGTTGTGTGTATGTTATTGTATTTCAGTTTATGTATCAGTAAAGTGATGTTGCTGGTGTTCAACTGTGTATATATCCGCTTCAATTTCAATACTTTGTATGTTGTTACACATATGATATTAGAGACACCAGTTGGTTACTTGTTGTGTGGCGCGGTAGAAAAAATTAATTGAAATGTGATTCCAGGCTTGTAGATCCTTTTAATTCTGCATGAGTGATTTACTTCCAGCATTTAATTTAGCAACGATTTCTTTTCTTTGAAATTACTTCTGGTTGGTGTATCGGCACAGACAGTGCAACTGTCATTGGAATAAATAGATGTCCTTGGATTGATAATTAATGTGTGTTTTTTAGTCATTTAACAGTGGTTTATACAGTCCAACACCTCCTACAAAAATAAGTGAGCTTGTAATGGATTTATAGAGAAGCTCAATCCCTTGTTTCCTCATTTGGGTGAAGAGACATGGCAGGGAGTAAAACAACTAATTTTTTCACCGAAGTTTATTGAATGAAAGAATCCGCTATGGAAAGAAGGTTGTCATTACTCAAGAGCCTCGACATATACGGGATGAACGTTTTGGGCATCTGAAAATGTCTGATTTCTTGGTGAATGCCCTCAAATAAATTGTCCAACTCTTGATACCAGAGCTCAAATCTCTCTTCCATTCAGACGCTAACGAATTTGACTCTTTTGAAGACATTATGAAACTCTACTCTAATGTAATAAAGCTACCCAACAACCCAATTCTCCAAGTTGCCAAGAATTCCATTCCTCTTAGCTCATCAAGCAATTTTTTACAACAGACAACGGAAAATTGCTCAAGTTTCCCCTTCCTCAAATTATTGCTAGTAAGTACTTCTCTTCCAAAAACGTCTGGATGCTCATATTCGGCACTAGATTTCCACCAGAATCTATAAATTGAATTGGGTGAAAATTGATTTAATGCACGCAGTTGAAAATTTTGCATGGAGGAAAGATGAAGAGTTCACATGCCAGATGCTGGCAGGTGCCGATCCAGTTATCATACAAAGACTTCAAGTAACTATAGCCTCTCCCTCTGGTTTCATTATAGTCAAGGTTCATGCTCAGCTAGGAAATTATATAAAAATCATGAAGGTCGCTTGATTTTTAATTAAGCTTTGGCTACAGAGTTTGAATGTTATGAATCATAGAGATTTACTCCGAAAAGTAAATTGGATCCGGAGATGTATGGTCCTCAGATCAGTTTTATTACCGCTTCACATATAGAAAATAATCTCGATGGCCTAACAATGGAGAAGGTATGATCCAACTCCGACCTTGTTGCTTAACTTAAATATGCTCATGTCTAACTCTTTTCATTTTTCGAGAAATTCATGTCCTCATAGATTCATATGATGTTTTCAGACTCTAGAGGACAACAAACTGTTCATTCTAGACCATCATGATGTTTTCATGCCTTATGTGAACCGAATAAACACAAAATCTACTAAAATATATGCTTCTCGCACAATTCTCTTTCTTAAGAAAGATGGCACATTCAATTCAGTTGTTATCGAGCTAAGCCTACCCCCTTCAGATCAATTTCAAGAAAGTGTTCAGAAGGTGTTCACTCCAGTAGGAGAAGGCATAGAAAGAGCTCTATGGCAGTTGGTTAAAGCCTACGTGGTCATCAATGATTCTGGTTATCATCAGCTTATCAATCACTGGTGAAATCTGATTAGCCACCACTAGTAGAATACATGAAGAATGTCTTTAGCATTTACAACTTCATTATATATAGGGTCTAGACTAAGTAATTAAGGGATTTTTTCCAGGCTTAAGAATCATGTAGTCACAGAACCATTTATCATTTCTACCAATAGAAAATTGAGTGTGATGAATCCCATTCACAAGTTGTCGAGTCCCCATTTCTGGGACACCATGAATATCAATGCTTTGGCTCGCCAAATTCCTATAAATGCCAAAGACATTCTTGAAAGTACAGTCTTTCCTGGAAAGTATGCCTTGGAGATGTCTTCGATAGTGTAGAAGGACTAGAGGCTTGACGAACAAGGGTTGCATGTAGATCTCCTCAAAAGGTAACCATAATCAATAGTGAAAAAAATCTGAACTTGATTTTTGTTTCATGATCATCCATTTGAATTTTGATTAATATGTCATATGTGTGGCTACAACTTGACAGGGGTATGGGAGTGGTGGACCCATCAATCGCCAACAGGATGAAACTAATGATTGAAGACTACCGTTATGCCGTGGATGGATTGGATATATGGTTTGAAATAGATTCATGGGTTAAGGAGTACCTGTCCTTATACTACTAGAATGATGATGTACTGAAATATAAGAAAGAGCTTCAAGCTTCGTGGAGTGAAATAAAAAATGTGGGTCACAAAGAAAAGAAGGACGAGACATGGTGGTACAACATGGAGATAGTGGAAGAATTTGGAAAAGCATTAACAACAATCATATGGGTGGCCTCGGCTCTTCATGTTGTAGTTATTTTCAGGCAATACCCTTACGACGGGTACATGCCTAATCAACCGACCCTAAGCCACTAGAAAATTTGGCGGAAATTCCGACGGCCAATTCGTCGCTATTCTGACACATAGTCATCGCAAGAGCGAAAGTTCGAGGGCGGAAAAAACGTGGTTTGTCATGCCGTCGCAGTTTCGACACACTTAAAAAGTGTCGCACTATCAACACTTCTTCCGTCGCTTCCGAACAAGCGTCACTCTTCTGACGTCTCACGAACCGTCGCACTTCCGACGTTTGTAAACTGTCGCACTTTCGACGAAATGTGGTCCGACGTTTTGAACGTCGCTCTTCCGATGTCTGTAAACAGTTGCAATTCCGACGCAATGTGGTCCAACGTTTTGCACGTCGCTGTTCCAACGTTTGCAAGCTGTCGCAATTCCGACGAAATGTGGTCCGACGTTTTGAACGTCACTCTTCCGACGTTTGTAAACTGTCGCAATTCCAACGAAATGTGGTCCGACGTTTTGAACGTCGATCGTCCAACATTTTTATACTGTCGCTCTTCCGACGTGTCTGAGTTGTCACAATTCTGATGCTTACAAGGCGTCGGTATACCGATGGCAGGTTCAATTTTAAAAAAAAAAAATGAAACTTTAAAAGAGGAAAAACGCTGTTTTGAATATATTATATGAAGTAAAACAGTCCATGAAGTCATTACATTTTCACATCTGAAGATTGGAACCCAAATATCCATCCATAAAAGTGGAAGTCCCACCCCAGACAATGATAGAAAAATACCCCATGTCACATACAGGGACATGATATAAAACCCAGTAACGGTCCACATGGAGATTATCGACAACCTGAGAAAGCATCCAAATATGCCTGAGGCATCTATAAGAAAGTGAAATAGCAGTATGTAGAATAGTAAAGCAACAGATAGAGTACCGACGTCCATTGTTCCAAATACAAATTAAAGTACCCAAAATCCTTGAACAGAGAAAAACGCTAATCATGTGAGGAGTGTGACATGTCCAAAATATAAAAAGACCATCAGACCATATCAATAAACCAGCATCGCTAGTTTTGAAGGCAGAGTGATAAACATTAATCATTTTTTTTTCACAAGAGAAAAAACGTTGTTTTGAATATATTATATGAAGTAAAACAGTCCATGAAGTCATTATATTTTCACATCTGAAGATTGGAACCCAAATATCCATCCAGAAAAGTGGAAGTCCCACCCCAGACAATGATAGAAAAATACCCCATGTCACATACAGGGACATGATATAAAACCCAGTAACGGTCCACATGGAGATTATCTACAAATCTGAGAAAGCATCCAAATATGCCCGAGGCATCTATAAGAAAGTGAAATAGCAGTATGTAGAATAGTAAAGCAACAGATAGAGTACCAACGTCCATTGTTCCAAATACAAATTAAAGTACCCAAAATCCTGCAACAGAGAAAAACGATAATCATGTGAGGAGTGTGATATGTCCAAAATATAAAAAGACCATCAGACCATATCAATAAACCAGCAACATAGACCAGCATCGCTAGTTTTGAAGGAAGAGTGATAAACATTAATCATTTTTTTTTCACAAGAGAAAAAACGTTGTTTTGAATATATTATATGAAGTAAAACAGTCCATGAAGTCATTACATTTTCACATCTCAAGATTGGAACCCAAATATCCATCCAGAAAAGTGGAAGTCCCACCCCAGACAGTGATAGAAAAATACCCCATGTCACATACAGGGACTTGATATAAAACCCAGTAACGGTCCACATGGAGATTAACGACAATCTGAGAAAGCATCCAAATATGCCCGAGGCATCTATAAGAAAGTGAAATAGCAGTATGTAGAATAGTAAATCAACAGATAGAGTACCGACGTCCATTGTTCCAAATACAAATTAAAGTACCCAAAATCTTTGAACAGAGAAAAACGCTAATCATGTGAGGAGTGTGATATGTCCAAAATATAAAAAGACCATCAGACCATATCAATAAACCAGCAACATAGACCAGCATCGCTAGTTTTGAAGGCATAGTGATAAACATTAATCATTTTTTTTTTCACAAGAGAAAAAACGATGTTTTCAATATATTGTATGAAGTAAAACAGTCCATGAAGTCATTACATTTTCACATCCTAAGATTGGAACCCAAATATCCATCCAGAAAAGTGGAAGTCCCACCCCAGACAATGATAGAAAAATACCCCATGTCACATACAGCGACTTGATATAAAACCCAGTAACGGTCCACATGGAGATTATCGACAATCCGAGAAAGCATCCAAATATGCCCAAGGCATCTATAAGAAAGTGAAATAGCAGTATGTAGAATAGTAAAGCAACAGATAGAGTACGTACCGACGTCCATTGTTCCAAATACAAATTAAAGTACCCAAAATCCTTGAACAGAGAAAAACGCTAATCATGTGAGGAGTGTGATATGTCCAAAATATAAAAAAGACCATCAGACCATATCAATAAACCAGCAACATAGACCAACATCACTAGTTTTGAAGGCAGAGTGATAAACATTAATCATTTTTTTTTCACAAGAGAAAAAATGTTGTTTTGAATATATTATATGAAGTAAAACAGTCCATGAAGTCATTACATTTTCACATCCGAAGATTGGAACCCAAATATCCATCCAGAAAAGTGGAAGTCCCACCCCAGACAGTGATAGAAAAATACCCCATGTCACATACAGGGACTTGATATAAAACCCAGTAACGGTCCACATGGAGATTATCGACAATCTGAGAAAGCATCCAAATATGCCCGAGGCATCTATAAGAAAGTAAAATAGCAGTATGTAGAACAGTAAAGCAACATATAGAGTACCGACGTCCATTGTTCCAAATACAAATTAAAGTACCCAAAATCCTTGAACAGATCAAGAAAAACGCTAATCATGTGAGAATTCTAAGTAAAGTTAATCTATTAACATTGCGAATAAAATTAAACCGAAGTCAAAAACATTGCCTGGCCAGACTCATGGCAAATTTGTCATCAAAAAATCAAAAAATTAAGAAGATTTCCCTCATACGGGGAAACCAGTCTTGAACGTTTAATTTACAAAATTCAAAAATATTACAAAGGTCCAGCACAGTAAAATAATCTAAAAGCAGCCCAATTAAGTGGGCCTGCTAAGCAAGAAAAAAAAATTAACCAAACTACTCCTCCGGTGGTTCCTCCACGATTCGGCACCATCCTTCGAAAGGTCCAGGATCGCTAGGTGCTACCTCCACATGCATGCCACGGCTCCCCTCCTGAAGGCCCGAATGCTGGCCGGATTTTTCCGAGCTCAGACCCGCCGGACGGGTGCATTCTTCCTCCGTTTGGGCCTCCTCGCGGAAGACCACAGTGACTAAATCCGTGATTCGCGGGCGGTTGAGAGAGCAATTAAAGGAAAATTGCGCAGTGCGCATCGTGGGAGAAGGTGAACTAGCGGTGGGGAAGCGAGGAGCAGGGGAATCCATACGGTGGCCAGATCCTACAACTCGACCACGCCCACTCCTAGTATTTGGATATCGACCTGCGTAATAATCACTGGACTGGCCGGAAGTCGACTTTGTTGAGGGGCTGGAGGGAGTGTGCAGGGGTTGACCTCTAGTGCTCCCCCTGCGGCAACGCATCCTATGACGCACACGAGGCATGGGTGCAGTCTCAGGCGCAGTGGGCACAAGAGGAGACGGAGAAGAAGAATTCCAAGAAACAGAGGAAGACAGACAGAGACAGAACCGAGAGAAATGAAGATATGCAGCAAGGTCTAGGCAACAGTTCAGCTGGCCACTTATCCTTATCGTCACAGTTAGCAGGTAGTGTAATCCAGCAACCGGCTCGTCTGAAAAACCATAGCTAAACGCCATTTTGTCGACCCGACTGTAATGCAATCAAAGGACGCCCGTCATAATTAATCTCTGATCATTAATAATGAGAGCCGAAGGCCGGATCATATTGGAGCGTGCGGAATCGTTAAGAGGAGTGGAGGTCTGATCTTGAACAGTGTTAAAAATTAATTAATGTGGATTTGATGTGAAAAATTAATTGAACAACGTTAAATGTTAATGCGATTGATATGAAATCGCCATATCCATGTCCCATCGCCTTAAACGCCATCGGATGCACCCACAGCCGGGAGCAGGGCAAGTTTTTATTGAGGACACGTGGCAGAAATTGATTGGAGCGGATCTTTGTTTGGGCCGCTCGCGCAGTGGAAATCCGGACCCGAAAAATATTAGGGCAAATTTGATAAGAAATTTGCGTCACAACTCTCCCTCCGTACGCCAGCCCAACTTCGGACCCGAAAAAGATTAGGGTGGAATTCATTTGGTTTTCGCGTCACAAAATTGGCCGACGTCAGCAGGCTATTTTGGAACGCGAATTTGGTTTGAATTATGGTTTATCGCCGTTTGAAGTCCGGCAGGCTCAACTTAAGAACAATTTTGTTTGATCCCATCTTATAAAATTTGTGTTGGTTTTCTTTGATAATACACATATTTATAATAAATCATGGGAATACCACACTAAACATGTGGAAAAGTTATATAAATAATTATTGAGAACAATCATTTTTTATGTAAAAATATCCAAATGTGCTTTTGGAAATAAGAATTCGAGTATTTGGTTCATATTTTTTTAAAGGAAGGAGTGAAGTTGGAGCCTCAAAAGATGCAAGCTATTACAAAATGACCTATTCCTAAGAAAATCAAGGTTCTTAGAAGATTTTTTAGACTTACATGATATTATTGATCATTTGTTAAGAATTATGCATGCATTTCGAGTCCACTCACATATCTCTTGAAGAAAATATCATTTATATGGAATGATGAGGCTACTTTGGCATTCTCTCTTTCAATGGATGCCATGTCTTCTACACCAACATCGGTTGCACCTACTTTTGGTAAAACATTCATAGTAGAGTGTGAGGCACTAGGACAAGGAATTTACGTAACATTAACACAATAAGGGATATCATTGGCTTTTAAAAGTAAGGAATTCAAAGAAAATATTTTGTGAAATTCAAGAAATTCACTTTTGTTAATAGGTTTATGTCGCACAATGATGCAGGGGCATTAGGCACTAGCCAGAAATGTAGGAGGTTTTGTCCACATGTTGTGGCTAGGAGGGTTCGAAAAAATTTGAGTTGTAACAGCTAGGTGTCAATACCTCAGCTGATTGTATTATTTAGACTAGTTAGAGTTGTAGGAGTCGAACAGTTTCAGTTAGTTGAATTATTATAATTAGACCTTTTGATTTCTAGAACGGTCCTCTCAGAGGAACTGAAGAGCCATATGTTATGTATATAAATTTTAATTCCTCGGATGAATAAAAGTAGAGAGGGAAGAGGAGAGTAGAGAGGGGATTTCTGCAATAAACCTCTGTGTGTGAACAATTGTTTCCAGTTAAATGATTTCCAAGCTTAGTTTCCATTGAATTATCTCGAACTACTAATTGTGAAGAATTGTTTAACTGTGAGGCGATTGGGTAAGGATAATTCCATTCTTCTATCTTTGAATTCTTGTAAATTGTTGGATAACCCTGTGAACTCACCCCACCCGAAGGCGAGGTCTGTGTAGAGAACCAGGGTCGTGAAAAATGTTCAAATATAAAAATCCCGCTTAATAAAGAGACAAAATTAACTGTGAGGTGATTGGGTACTGATAATTCCATTCTTCTGTCTTTGAATTCCCGTAAATTGTTGGATAAACCTGTGAACTCACCCCACCCGAAGGCGAGGTCTGTGTAGAGAACCGGGGTCGTGAAAACTGTTCAAATATAAAAATATTGCTTAATAAAGAGACAAAATTGTTGTGCTTTCGGAACCTGACTTGAGGATTGGACATGAGTTAACAAACAAAAGGATAGCGGAACCAGACTTGTGCCCGTGGTCAAGCCCTCTACCAAAACCATGAGCGGAATCACAAAAACGGGTTGCCCATATCGCATCGCTTTTGCGGAGTAGGCGATATTTCCTATTCGCGAGCGATTCCATAGGGAATGCGACACGTGACGAAGTGACCCCCGGAAAACCACCGTTTAACCTATGCCATTGCACGTTAAAGCCCGACGTTGGAAGCCGAGGGAAATTGCCAAGAGTCATTGATTTGGAGAAGGGCCATCGGATGGTGGTCGCACGTTGAACTTGCCCGGAGGTTAACTAAGGTGTGCGGAGGATAGTCAGGTATGATACGAGTGTTTGATTGGTTATTGATATATATAGGTGGGGCCGAAGTATAATGAAATTTTTTAATTAAACAATTGGCGGATAATA